>VWZZ01001049.1:5870-126932 GCA_013399095.1 Psophia crepitans
TCACTGAGGACGGGGAAGCCCTGGTTGAGCTTGAAAAGGAGCTTGTGACACTCAGCTCGCGGGGCGGGTTCGCATCCTCCCGTGACTCGCGATGGGAGATGGCAGCTGCTAAGAAGTAGGAAATGCCACAGGAAATTGTGCAATACTAAAACCGAAGCAGAGTGGGTTTTTTATTTATTTATTCCAAAAACGGAAGAAAACAGAACAATCACAAATTCCCAGTGAAAGTAAATTCTGGGAAAAATAGGGACTGATTTTTTTTTTGAAGTATTTTTGTCCCGATTTGGAGCTTTATGTACAAAGTTGTGAAGTGATTTCAAATAAAACCAACCCCAAGAAACCCAAAGGCTGCATTCCAGCGCTATCAAAAGAGCCTGGAGACTGGAGCCTTGTTTACATTTTTTATTGTTTTTTTTTTCTTCAAAACAGATCCTCTGCTACTATTTTGACTTTGCCAGAAATGACATTCTTGATGTAGAAAAACTGGTTTGAAAGCCACATCTGACCCGCCTCACTGGAAGCGTGACAAGCAGTTGAAGCGAAGCAAAGTTCGTTAATACTGTCTCGTTATCTCGCCGTTTACGTGGGTTCACCCCCTTCGTTGTAGGAGTTAGCTGGTGAAGACATTAAGTTCCTGGGTTGGGTTGGTGGCCCGTTAGAGGCCAGGGTAGCAGCGAAGCCAAAGCCACCTTGTCATTGAAGACAACACGTACAAACTTGTATTATTTATTGTTTATCTTTTGCGCCGCTTTTCTGCACACCAACGCTTCCCATTATACATTTTGGGCTTCCAAACCTGACATCACATTAGCTCCAAAGCCCCCAAATAATGCATAAACTATGATTATTCCTTCTGATCCACTTGTGTTTATGTAAATGGCTGGAAAAGCGGTTTTGGGCTTATTTCTGAAGCTTAAGGGATTCATACCAAGCCTATTATTGAAAAATCAGAAAGTGAAAAGCAACTTCGGAGACGAGGAATTAGCAACTCAATGGCAGTGCGCGTACCGCCGGCTGTACGGGATCCGGCTGTATCCCGGGCGGGAGTTCCCCTGGGATTCAAAAATCAAACACGGGGCAACAGGTTTTGTCGGGCTTTGCCGGAACGGGGGGGGATTGAAGGAGGGGTGAGGCTCCGGGGTGGGAGGTTAGGGTGAAAACGCTGGTGGTGGTGGTCAGGTCTTTGGGCTGATGGAGCATCACTGGTTGCACACACCACTGGTCACTTGGCTGATAGCCCCGGCTCCGCATCCCGCGTGTGGGTGCACGCCGGGAAAGGCTTGGCAGCGCCCAGACGTCCCCAGCGTGGCCGTTCCCGCTCCGTGCAAACCTTTCCCGCTGTCCCAGGAGGGGTGGGAACAGATGCTAATCCTCTTTGGGGTGCTGGCCCTGCGGCATCTCATCCCTCCTCTCCTGCTGCTGGGTTTGGTGGGGGTTTTTTTTTCCCTCTGTTTCGGTCCTTTTCCCCCTTCCTTATGTTAATTTCCCACCTGAGCACCAAGTACTTTATAAATAGCAAATCTGAAATGAATTTCCTAGCAGCAATCATTATCTCCCTCGACAGCCATTAAACATTCACACAAGCAGAGCAAAATGACAAAGGGGATTGATTTTTACAGTATGTTGGGGGGGGAGGTAGGAGGAAGGAAATATGTTGACGAGGCTTTTTTTTTTCCTTCCCCTTCGCTCTCCCTTCCCTTCCAGATCCTCTGTCTCGAGGAATTTAAAATCACCCAACAGCTCCTTTTTGAGATCAGGTTGGATGGGAGGAGGAGAGCGCAAAGTTAGGAAAAAATAAATAGAAATTTATTGTTGTTTTTTTTTTTTTTTAAATAAAAACCAACCCTGTTCCCTCCTTCCTCAGCCCCTGCAAGCCTCGCTCCGGTCTGTCTGCTGCGTGCAAGTGGTAAACACGAAGTTAGTTAGGCGGCCCCGGCTGTTGAGATGAATATGTCAGAGTTAATGTCTCTGAAGATGGAGGGGTGGGCTGGAGGGGGTGGGGGGCACCCAATCTCCGCAGCCTTCTCAGCAAAATAAATGTGTTGATGCAATAGTTGGGAGCCGGCGAGTTGCTGCCGTATGAGGCACTGTAGCTGAAAATTTAACTTTGATTTCAATTTTCATATTTGTCAGCAATAATTAGATTCAAGAAATGTTTTTGCCGCTGTTCTAAAATACTAATAAGTAGGAGCCTTTGTAGTATGGCTAATGGAGTCTTTTTTTTCCTAGTGGGCTAGAAAAATTCCATTAAAGGGAGAAGTCATACTGTATTACCATGCTTCAACATGCATTGACTCGGCTGCCACGGGAATATCTGCGCTGGGAGACAGCGGTCCTCGCTTCGAACTGCGGGGATGGTGCTCGTGTCCCACGGTCGTGATCAGATGAGGCTTCCAGGGGTGGGGGGGTGATGCTCTCTGGAGCGGCTGGAGGCTTTTGAAGCGTTCGGGAGATGGTATTGCAGTGGTAGCCTGGCTCATGTCCAGCCTCCTCGCTTCGGCAGTTGGTTTTGGTATTGCTGATTCCCCTGGGTTTTAAAGCCTTAGATCAATCAGGGGGTCTCCCCTTGCTGGCTCTGGCAAAGGTGGAAAGCCCCTTCTCCTGCTGCGTGGGTTTCCCCGGCTGCACGTACCAGGTTTTATCCCAGCGCAGCGCCGGGAAGGAAAGCGATGCTAAATTTGCTGGCGATACGCACAGCAAATGGGGGAAGCTCTAAGTTGTGTCATTCTCAAGTTACTTCAGCCTATTAAGAAAACAAAAGCACTTGTGGAGTGAGAAATGGAAATGGCCAACGCGGCCCGATTAATCCTGGATGTACAATTCCATTAATAAGTCAGCTTTTAATAGGTGGCTCTTTCCAAGAGCTGCTGGGACTAAGAATTGATGCATTCACTGTAATTGTATTGCAACTAATAGGATATGAAGAAAATTGTATGGAGAACCTGTTCCTTCGCCACCGTTTTCCAATCAGTTGAAATAATGCTTCCCCGGGAAGAACCCAGCAAGGTAATGATACTTAAATCTAAATGGAAACAGGAATATTTTTAATTTCAGCGGAGGTGATCTTGGCTCGCGTTTTGCTTCCCCATAGTGTGGGAAGAAGCCGGAACAGCAGTTTGCAAAAGTGCCGCAGGAAACGGGGATCCCGGTCCCAATGGAAATGCCCCGTGGGTGGATACTGGGGCTGCTGTCCCGGGGTGGGCGATGGGATGCGGCTGCTGATGCAGAGATCTATATTGGGCCTGGGAGCCTTCAGGCTCCCTCTTGAGAGATAAGGGGAGGATTTCTGGGTGCCCAGGCATGGGGATGCTCCTCTGGCATCTCACCTGGAGCCTTTTGTTCTCTTCGATGGCAGCGAGAGGGGACTTCACCCTCCGCAGTCGATGCGGTTCACGGGGAGAGCTCATTAACGAGCCTGAGGTCCTCACTCCGTACTTATTCAGACCCGTGATCTGACAGTTTGCTGATACTCTCTTTGCAACGAACTGCTGTTTTCCTACCCCTGCAAAAACTCCCCTCCTGCTTTGTGGAGTGAATGGACCTTTGTGGCTGCCGCGCCAGGCCCCCGTGGTATTGAGAGATTTGGGATTTTATCGGGGAACATCTCTCCAAGGGCTTTTGGGAGAGCAGCACTGTTGATAGGGCGATGCCTTTGGTATGGTGCCCCAAATCCGAGGCAAGACTGGGTGGACCAGCACATCCCAGGTAAGGCACAGCAGAGCCCTGGGATGCACATCTCCGCGATATCAATGCTGTTGTGGGATAGTGCAGTTAAAGCAAAGGCAAAAGGAATCCATAAGAGGTGACTGACTGGAAATCCAGGTGGTCCCTGAGTATCTGCTAATGGGCTGGGGAGTTGGGAGAAGTTTGCAGCCACTTTTTGTCTGTTCATCACCCTGGCCACTGGTTCAGGCTTGTTTGCTTTTCACTCCTCCTCCGTATTTGTATGCATGCTCTGACCCTTCTTTAGTAGCAGGCTAGAGAGTAAATATAAAGGGGAGGGGAAAAAAAAAAGCCAAGGCACAGTTCAGCTCAAATCCCCGAGGAAACAGATGTGATTGCCTTACAGAAATGGCTCCAATAAGGCCAGAAAGGAATATTGCTTTTATAGCTTTTGGGATATAAAACATTTAGAAAATGTGATTGACTGGCAGGGCCTAATTTATCATTTACCTATTTCTCTCTCTCTCTCCATCCTCGTAACCACCCAAACGCAGAAGCATGTTCGGATGGGCTCGTTTCCCCTTTGCTTTCGGTCTCCTGCCTGTAACACAAGTGCAAACCCGTTATTTCCTTGCACGCCGAGCCGTGTGCGTGCACACGCGGGCACGTGTCCCCCTGTGCTCCTGACTCCTTGTCCCTCCGCCTGTGTCATGGATTTATCATCATTCTGCTAAGCGCTCGAACTCCTGTGGCTATTTATAATTAATGCTCAGAAACCTGCCAATCCATTTAATGACACTAGGAGGTCACGGCCTCCCTTATAGCTTCCCATTAATCATCATTAGAACAGTTCTGGGTTTTTTACATTCTTTTTAAATGTTAATTCACCTTTATAATGCTCCTTTCAGCTCTGACTGTAAAGGGAGACTCTGTAGTGACTCCAGACTGTCTTGCAAGTGTGTGCAGGTGAAAGGCGCAGTGGGACAATTGCACTTGATAAAGTCTCTTGGATGTCTCCCGCTGGAATGAATTACACTCACAAACTCTGCCAGATGGGATTTCGCCACTGCCCTCTGCTGCCTGCTGCTCGCAGTGATGCTGGCACAGCTCCCTCCCTCCCGGCTGCATCTCTTGGGTACCACCGAGCCCCTCGCAATCCCTCCCTACCCACACGCTGCAGGGAGCCATGCAGCCAGAGGTTCCAGCAGGGGAATAAGCTCATGGATGCTGGTGGGGAGCTGGAGAGGGCCGTGTGTGTTCTGCTGGGTTGTGTTTGGGCGCATCTTTGCTGAGCAAACTTGCTTTGGCTCACGCATAGCTCGGGTTTATGGGGTTGTGGTTGATGCATCCCCTCGGCATCTTGGTTTGAGTGGAGCATCAAACATCCCTTGTGAAGGGTAACAAAAATCCCAGTTCCCAGAGAGCAGGGCTGCTCACAGCGGTGAGTCCATCTCCTTTTCTTTCCTGCTCCCACCCTGGAAGAAGGAAACCCCGAACCCTTTTCCTGCGTCCCCAAAGCACCCGCTGTCATCGTCACAGCCCCAGAGCCTCGGCGCAGCAGAGGAGGCTTAGCAGAGATGTCAGGCGGCAGCTTGGAGGAAGGAAAGCTCCGGCTGCAATCTGGCAGCTTTTGGCAAGCAGCGGCTCTGCTTAAATAGCCCGCTCTTGGCTTGCTGTAGGAAGCAGTCATCCCCTCTCTGAAGTCAATCTGTGCTCACCACTGACGGGAAGGGGGCTGAAGCAGTGCCTGTCCGGTCTGGATTCTGATTTAGAGCCTTTGGGGAGGAGTCCCTGATGTGGCAGCGCACGGCTTTGCAGAAGTTCGCTGCGATGCGCGGAGCCGTGGGATCGCTTCTCTGACGGAGCTCCTGGAGACTTTTCATAGCCCCGGGCAATAAACCTGCGAAGCATCCCGTGACTCTTGTTTCACGGGCTTTGTTCAGCAAGATGGGGTGAACCCTGTCTGACATCCAGCCCCTTCAACAGGAGGCACCCACAGCCTTGTGTGGGCTTGGGGTGGGCGAAGGTTCGCTCTGGCCTCTCTTTTTGGGTGAAACAGGTTCATTCCTGCTCCTTTGGGGAGTTCTGATCTTGGTGAGAGTCAAGCCCAGCCCCGTTTCTCTGAGTAAATACGCCAGCAGCATTTGGCTTAATGAACTGTGGCTTTTAATAAATGGCTCTTATCTTGCTGAAGTGCTGCTAAATTGTCAGGATTTAAAATTAGCCTAATAGATTTGCGGACGATGTTTTATTCACTGGTTAGTTGGAAAGAGACGGAGAGAGGGGGAGAGATGACTCCACCCAGTTCTTCCTGAATTATACAAGAGTTATTTATTTGTTTGGGCCGAAGGGGAAATGTTCTGGATTAATGTGCGATGCCTCAGCACCTGACTTAATGAGAATTTAGAGACCTATCCCAAACTGATAGTCTCCAATTAATCACTCGGTGGGCCCTCTGCTTTGCTGTCCCTGGAATATATTTTTCAAAGCGGTGGTTGGATTGTGGTACCCACTGCTGCTTGCCAGGAGAGGAGGATGTGAATGGACTAAGGAGGTTTTTGGGTGCTGTGGTGGCTGACGGGACCGCTTCTTGCAGCTTTGCACCATGTTGATGTAGAAGCAGAGTCTGTAAATATCCCTCTCTCTACCCCGTGTGTACCTGTGCCTCTTGTATTCTTGAGCAAAGAGTTGAGCTGGTCCTCGCTCAGCTTCTGATGCACCCCACGAGCCTGCGTGAGCCGCCTTGTGCCTTTTGACAATGCGCAGCCAGTTATGATCCTGTTGGCAGTTTGGAGACATATGGAGAATCAAGGCAGAGCAGTGTTTTATAATAGAGTAATACGGGATCTGCTTGGGATGAAAGATGCCAGGGAAATGTCAATCACTATCATTATCCTAACAAACTGCTGTACCTGCAGAGATAATAACAATATTTAGCAGTTATATAGCACCTAACAAGCTCAAACAGCACAGGCGGTAGCTAATTAAATCTCCCAAGACTTCCTTTGGGTGGGTGTTTTCCCAAGAGCATGGACTGGCTTCCGCCCAGTGTTCTGTGTGAAGATACGTGCACTTCTCCCCTGTTTCCCGGGTAGGGAAAGGTGGTGGTCCTGCGGAAAATCCTCAGTAAGGGCGAGCCTGAGCTCGGGAGTGGGCTCGAAGTGAAGGCAGAGGGTGATCCTGGCACCGCGTTGTGCCGTCGGTTTCATTTGCAAGTGTTTGGTGTGGCCTTGATTCCGTGACCCAGATGGCCAAGGGTGCTCAGATGCTGAAGGGCTCGGCGTGTTCGTTGCCTGTCCTTTCTGAAATCGGAGAGAGTTTGGGTGCTGGGCACCTGAACGAGGACCCCGCCAGCATCCCTCAGCGAAGCAGAGGCGGTGTGCAGATGGTTTGCTGGGCTGGGTGGTCAGCGGTGCGTTTTCTCCTTTGTGCTCTGGGCTGTTGCCGTTTCCCCCTTGGTTCACCATTCCCCTCTCCAACTTGCATCCCTGTTGACTGAGCTGCACCCCAAAAAAGCTTTCTGGAAGGTGGTACTCCTCAACTAACATCCCAGGCTTGGCTGGGGCATCCAAGATCACAGCGATAGAAAGCAAGGCTTTCAGTTTTTCCCCATTTGTATTCTTTCCACCTAGTCCTTCTCTGAAAGCAGCAGGTGAAATGATACGTGGCTGCTTGGATCCAGCCGGGATCCTCGACCCCTGGCCAACGGCGTGCTACTCCAGCCTGGTGAGGCAGCGGTCTCCCTGTGACTTTGTGAAGGTCAGCGTTCGCGTCTGAAGTGGGGCTGGTAGTAGCAATGCATGATGCACGGTGTCAGCCATAAAGGAAATATTGTATATAAAAGATAAGTTTTTTTCCTTTCTTGTGGCAGAGGAACAAGGCGCCGGGTTCATTTAGCATTCATAAAGTCTTGCTTTGGAAACGCCTTTAAGTACTGCTGAGGGAGACTTGAAGGAGCGTGTTTGAGAGTCAAATGCACATCTCCTTGGGCTCTCCTTTCATCTGCTTTAAAAAACACAATCTTTTTTTTTTAATCTTTTTTTTCCCCCTCTGTAAAAATACTAATCTTCTCCAACAGCAGCAGACACCCAGGGTGCAGGCGCTCAGCAATTAGTTCAGTGAACAGAATAAGCGAGGAGCAGAGGGAAAGGGAGACTCAGCCAAATACCGGGAGGACGGCAAAACGCAGCCTGCTAATTAGGAGACAGCACAGCACGGTGCGGGGGGACGGCGCCCGGTTAACTCGGGTGCAAAGCCACGAAGTCGTAATGCGTGTCGCCTACCCGGGTGGCAACGCGCTCCCCGGGATGCCCAAGCATCCTTGGGGATGCTGGGCTGACCTTCGTCGGAGAGGAGCACCTAGCAGGGAATTTGGGTCTTGGCTTGGATCCAAAATCAAGTGGTGGGAAGAGCCCAGGGAGGATGAGGTGAGGATGAAGCATGCAGCTTGGTTAGGTTTGCAACCTCACGAGTGTAATCCCAGCTCTAAGCTGGCCACGAGACTCTGTTGGGAGAAACACATGGAGCTTTTGGCTTGAGTGCTCTCTGGACTCCTGGCCAACATGGGGAGAAGAGCAGCCAGCCTCCAGAGGCTGGGCTTTCCCAGCAGAGAGTCATCATGTTGAACTTCATGTCGGTGTGGATATTCAGTGGGTGATTCCTGGTATCATTGGAGGAGCTGAGACAGAAGGAGCAAGCGTGGAGAGACAAGAAAGCAACAAGTGGTGCTGTCATCCAACCTTCTTCAGATCATGAAGAGTCAGCTTCATAAGAAGTGTCAGATGGGCAGAAGTTCAGCTCAGCCCCTCCTTTTGGCTGAAACTTTCCTCGTCTTTGAAATCTCTCTCCTCCTCTCTTCTCTTGAGGGAATGGAATTTATTGCAATGAAGTATGTTGTCTTGTGGCTTTTTATGAAAACAGCACATGTCACTGCCCCTATTTCCCGGAGCCAAAGGATGTGGCTGGATTTCAAAAAGAAAAGGACTGGATGATTTCATTATTGCTAACAACTGTTCCCACCAAGATAAGGACAGTCTAATCACATTCCATGAGCAGAAGTACCGGGGGAACCAAAAGGCAACATTCCCATTTGATTTTCCACATTGTCTTCCGTGTCTTGGTCGTTTTCGGTACCGTGCGGTGCCAGAAGCAGGCTGCGAGGCTAAATGGGCTTGGGGGAGAGTGTTATGGTTATCAGGGCCCCAGTGTCCCAGGCTGGAGAAGCTCTGCCAGCAGCAGCCTCCATCCAGCCTGATGCCTGGATTTATTTCCGTTGGCTGCCTGTGCGCAGGGCTTGAGCTCTGTTATCCCAAACTCCTTCAGAGAAGGCTGAGCTGATGATGGAGGCTCAGCACTTAGGAGTTTTTCAACCTTCTTTTTTTATTATTATTAAGTTGTGAGTTCCTCAGAAGAAAAGTGTCATCCCCCCCAAAAAAAAAGAATAAAAAATTAGAGCTTACTGCCAATAAGTTTGATTTTCTTAATTGCAGATACCCCTGAGAACTAATTCGTAGCTGAAAATTACCTCTGTGGTGAGCATGGGTCCAGCTCAGTGGATGTCTGTGCCCGTTCCATCTTGTGCTGCCAAGAGGTGATGTTCACGGTAGTGCAAGCCAGGTAGAGCCAGTGCAGCTTGTAGCTGCTGCCCAAGACGGGGCGAGGACTCGGGGAGAGTAGAGAAGGAGATGGAGGAGGACAAGTTTTGGCTGCGCTCTCTAACACGCTCTTCTGCCTGCACGGAGTTGAGCTGCCGTGTGTCCCCGCTGAAAAGCTTCGTGTCGCAGGGAAGGAACTCTCTAGGCTTTGATTTGCCTTGTAGCAAGAGATAACATTATCGTCTTGTCCTTTAATGATTTGAGGACGGAATATTTTTCGCATCAATTTATCTCGGTAGCCCTGATTCTGCTCTCGTGCTGCTGGCGGGTGGGTGGTGTAAAAATCAATATGAATGAAAGGGATGAAGTAACTCGGTCTTCCTCCTCACCCTGTTTGCATGCCCTTGGCACTTAGGAGCGCCGTCAAGGCACTAATCGATGGGTCCCGTTAGTGCAGTCGGCGTGGAGTTGTCATTTGGTGAGCAAAGTGGGGTGCTCTCTTCTGGAGCAGAGGGTCACCGATTCAGGTCCCAGCAGCGACCACCCAAAGAGAAAAGATGACTTATAATTACATTCATAATTGAAAGTGATTAATGGTAGCAAAAGAACTTCGAGCGATTTCTTGTAATTAAATACTAATTTCAATTCCTTTGCAGTGCCGAGCACCATGTTTGCTTTGCTGGTGGTATTTATGGCTGTGCCTTAGCACAGTTTCATATCTTAAAAAATACATGTGAAGTGATTAATGTTTTTTTTTTCTAACTCGGTAAACAAGTAAATATCAATTAATTTGTTTACTTTGTGCCTGTAATTAGTGATTATTATTTCATATTTTTGAGGCTCTCTGTTCTGAAGGATTTGTGGCTTTGAGTGGAAGTAGAGGAACCCTTGATTGCTCCCAAACCAGGGGAGTCCTGGTCTCTGCTCCAGGCTGCGCTAGCTGCAAAAGAAAAAGCTCGGAGAAGGCAGCAGCGATCCCACCTGCGGTGGTTTAGGCTCGGAGGACATCACGGCCAAGTTCTGAGCCTGCTGGCAGGGAAGCCTCTTGTGACGGCTTGGTGCAAGAGGAAGGGAGTTGTCTGTGCACGGCAGATGCTCGCTGGCTGTTGCTTGGTCTCGAAGAACAGAAGTGTCACGAAATCTGCTGTTTCTGCCAGATTTTTGCTGTCTGTAAGTGACACCTTTCAAACTCAGCTGCTGCTTGCGATGCTGCATGTCAAGGGATGCTCGGGGCTGCCCTCCCTCTCCCCTTGTTCCAGCTGCCAAGCTCACCTCCTCCCCGCCGCTCTTCAAGGAAGAAATTTCCTCTGCCCACACATGCCGTAGCCTCGGTTGGACTTTTTGGGGAATGTATTTGCAGAATTTAATATTTCATCTTTAATACTATCATCGTATTGACTTGGTTCTGAATTTTGACGTGGCAGACAGGGCACGTCACTGCTGGCTGGCATGGCGTGGGGTTTGACCGTGAGCAGGGAGCTGATGGGTGCTGTTTTGGGTGACTCTACATGGGTACAAGCATGGGATGCCACCAAACCGGGAAGGCAGTCCATTCAGTGCCCTGAGAGAGCCACAATGATCTGCTCTAATTGAGAATATCATTAAACCTGGGTTTGTTCATCGCCCATACCAGCCGTATGGCTTTATTTCAAGCACTATAGGATGGGTGTTGTACAGCTAGATGGGCTCGTGTCCTTCCTGTGCCTTGACAGAGTGGTTTTTGGATACGCCAAGCTGGGAACGTGTTTCCCAAAGACTTGGTCCTGCTCACATAGCAACACACTGGGCCAGAAAGCGCTTGACGGAAATCGTGTCTCTTCCTCACCAGTTCCTTGATTCCTTGCTAATGCTTTTCATTCCCTCTTGCTGCTTGAGCGAGCTGATCGTCTGATTAAATTAAGACAGACACAAAAGCAGCTGGCCTGCCAAAGCCTAGGATTTTATTAAAAATAATATTGTTTACAGAGTTCTCTCCTTTTATGGCGCATATAAAACAGCGTGTTCCACCCGAGCAGCCGGCAGGCTCGCTGCAATTTACCCGGGAAGAGGGAAGAGATGGAAAGACATTAAACCTTGTCTTGATGGGGAGTAAGGAGGGCATGGAGGAGAGGGAGGCTGGGGATAAGAGACGGAGCGTAGCTGTGAGAGCAAATGAGAGGGAAGGAAACGGGAGGAAAAAAAGCAGGGAAGAGTAAGGATGGTTCCCTGTTCCCCACCTCCCCTTCTCCCCTCGCATACCTGTGCTGAAATGAAGCTTTGAAAAAGGAGAGAGATGGTGGGAAAGAGGAGATAAACTAGGCCAAAGAGCTTCAGCTGGGGACCCAGCCTCCACCCGAGCGGGGAGGAGAGCTGCTTGCCCTCCTTACAATATTCAGGAGCCCTTCTCGGGCTACCTGCATGGGTGGAAAGGCTCCTCTGCTCTGTTCTCAGCTCGTTTGACATCTTGCAGATGTTTTTGCAAGCCCTCGGGCAGTGGGGCAAGTCTGTGCTGAAAGGTGCTGGGACCCCTGGCTCCTGTCCACCCAAGTTCCTCAGCCTACCAAGACCTCGCTAAAGAGCCCTCACGGTTTGTGAATGATTTATTTGTAGTTTATTTGCACTTTGAGGGTCTGCCAGGGGCAAAGGGAGGGTGTGCTGGGTACGGCGTATAGCAGTGGGTCATGGCAGTAAAGCAAGGAGACACAAAGTGGTTTTTCCAAGGTCGCAGAAACAGCTTGAGCTAGCACCCAAGCTTGAACTAGGGCCACCACCTCCAACACACCCTTGTGCTGGCTAAAATGGGTTCGTGGTTGCTTCGGGAGGCACGGAGGAGCCTTGCTAACGCCCTGCCACAGGAGCGCCCCGTCTCCGCTTTGCTTTCTCTCTTCTTCCTGTGTCGTCTTCTGTTTGTTTGCTTGTTTGATTTGGTTCCAAATAATTAATTGTAAAAACCCATGGCTAATGGTTTGAATGAAGGATGGATGGGTACTTTAATTAACTTGTGAAAGGATTATACACTTATGTTTTCAGTCTCCCTGACCCCAGACGAAGTAACAAGGCTTGAACATCCCCGCGTTTCAAGGGAGCCGAGCGCTGCCTGAACATGAAAGCGGGCTGGGGAGGGGGGGGATCAGCTGAAGACAGCAGAAGGTTCAGGGCTTATAGCTCCAGCCTTTGCAGCTCAACGTGTTAGTTATTTGTGTCTCAAGAATCACCGAGTAAGACGCCGAGAAAAATCTTTGAAGAAAAGCCCCGAGCTCCCGCCCTCCTCCCAGCCCTTCCATGCGCCGTCCCTCTCAGCCCATCCCCAAAACTAACTCCTCCCCGTGACTTCTCTGCTTTTTAGGACAGTGCTAGGAGATGAAATTTTCCGAATAAGTCAAAAGTGCTTTGAATATCTACAAGAAGGGAGGGGGCCGTAGCTTGCATCGTGCCACTGAGTCACCGGGCAAGTTCCCATCCCTCCCAGGACAAAACGCTCCAGGCAGGAGCTTCAGTATTGCTGCTTAAAACAAGGCTGTTCAGGCTGTTTCTGTCATGGAAAATGCATGAGAAAAAATGAATTTCCATGCTGTATTTTGGATCAAAAGCCGTTTTGACTCTAAACAAGGCCTTTTTGGCCTTCTTTCAGTAGTGATATCTGCCCCTGGAATCCTCCTCACTTATCAGTCCTCCCGCAAGTCGCTCTGTTTGATTGCTAATCTGCCTTATTATGTATTTAAATGCACTTTAATATTTTAGTTTTAGAGGCGTATATATATTTTTTTTTAAGGCCAAATTCCAGCTTGTGAAGTGCATACCTCTCTTTTACTTCAATGGCAGCCTTTCACATTTATCCCGAGGCGTAACACGGTCCTTACACTGTTTGAAATTAGGTGCACTGATTAGAGCATCTCTCAGCCGCTGCCATCGTTCTGCACCTCAAAGGATGGCTCAGAGAAGAGGCTGGAAGTTGGAACTGGGAGTATTTATGTGCTCAGCATGTCGTTTCTTGGGTCTTCAAGCTTGTTTGTAGCTCTCTTCAAGTGACCTGGAAATAGATGTCTGCTTGTAGGTCATGAAATGCCATAGTGGGGATGTTGATGTGTTTGGTAGGAGGTCTGTGATGGGCATGGGGTCGTGTCTGTGAGGACGTGTATAAGCCAGAGAGGAGAGATGAACATGTGAGGTCAATTGGAGTTCTTGCTTTTGCCCTGTTTTTTTTGAGCAAGAATAGTGAAATACTGAGGAAGTCACTGAAAAATTGTTGCACTTGATATTCTATGTTGAGAGTGCTTCCAGCCCAGGTATTTAGTATTTTCCGTTCTTGCTGAAGCCAGCAGCAACCTCAAATCTGCCGTGCGTGCTCGGAGGTGCTCGGCACCCGTTGCAATAGGGTGAAAACCCTGCAGAGTGCTGTCTGACAGCCAGGAACGTGTGCCTGGAGTGCTGTCTGAAGCCTAGTTAGGCTGCTGCTCCGATTGTAATCGCTCCTTGGAGAAACCTCCCTTTGTTTAACAAGAGTTAAGCATTTTGTTAAGGGAATTCGTTCGGCTGTTTTCAGGTGGTGTGTTGATTTTGTTTTTTTTTAATTCCTTCCACCTCAGTTTGGTCCTGGGGAAATTGTGCATGCCACTGGGAGGAGGCGTGATGGAGAGGGCAGATGTTGCAGATGTGGGTTTAAGCGGCTGCTGCTGGTACCTGGCGGTGAAGGATCCGCATGGGGCTTGGCAGAGGAGTGATCACAAGTTCTGGTGATGCTTCTTCTTGGAGAAAAAACACTTCTTCTCCAAGTGCTTTCTTACCAGGGATGAAGCTTTAATATGTCAGCACTTCAGATAGGGAAACTGAGTCCCCAGGGGGGACAGGTCCCCAGGTGAAGGAAGATGTGTTTTACGGAGCTGGCTGGCTTCGGGAACCATCGGCGCTATTCAGCTGGGATGATGGGAGCTTGTCTGGGATGTAAGGCTGTGCCCAGAGGTCTGACCTGGGTGCTCGCTCACCTCAGGGCAAATAAGTGGGATCTAAGTCACCTTCGAGACAGGTACTTACCCACCGTGATAACCTTTCAGCCTTGGAATCTTTGCAAGACAGAGGAAAGTCCACCTGCACTCTGAGATGCAACCTTGAAGTGAGAGTGATTAAAACACTGTGGTGCTGGGGGATATGGAAATATGTTGGATATCTCCATCGAATTCAAGCTAGCAGCCACCCTGCTCCTAATGACCAGCCCTTACTGTCTCTCCAGGTAGGAGTAATATTTGTCTGAACTGGTTTAGCTCCTTCAGTTTCTAAAGGTGGCCAGAAAAAACCTGGTCTGATTGAGTTGCCTCAGGTAATTTTCAGTGCTTCTGTCAGTCAGTGTCTGAGACTTAGCTGACATTTTTAGCCGAGCTTCTCCAATCCTCCCCTTGTCAGAACCCGTGAGTGGTGCGAGAGAGGGGGCAAACGAACGATGGCACGGTCACCCGTGATGGGCTAGGATGGATGGGATGGCTCTCTAGCCAAAGCCAATGTTATTACATGGACAGTGGTAGCACCATGTCCAAATACCTCATCTGGGGGGGCTGGAGGTGGGTAGAAAGGAGGGATTATGATAACTCTATCCAGCGAAGCGAGTTGTCCCTGGAAATAGAAAATGAATAAGTAATCTGGATAAATAATGGAGCTGTCTGAACTGCAACAATAAAGAATAAAAGTGCTGAGTGTGGCTTGCTGTGATTTGTGGGGTCACACTGTCTGGATGGTGGAACACTTGCTCCCACTGGTGAGCAGGTGCTCGCAGACAGATCTCATTGACGTCGCAGAGATTACTTGTACGGCAGTCGCTTGCCAGCGGAGGAGCTGGTTCATGGTCTGGTCCATCGTTATGCTGCCGCAACGCGTTTGTGAAACCTGAAAGTCCGTTGTGCCTTAACCTGCTGCCGAATGACCTCTGTGGGATTCCAAAACTATGGGGCTGGATGGGATCTCAGGTGATGTTGGGCACACGTGGGACACCCTTCATGGGCAACTGAGCTGCTCTTCAGTGAGGGAGGTGGTGTAACTTCCTGGAGACCTTCTGCAAGGGTTGCGTGGGCCCAAAAGTTATTCTAAGTACCCAAGCAAACTCTTCTCTGCAGCAAATTAGGTTGTTTTCTTCTTCTGCCTCTTCAAGAGGATGTGGCAAATAGTGGTTCGCCACTTCCTTCATATAAGATTTATGTATGGGAAGAGTGCTGTCACATCTTACTCCATGTTTGAGCAACAAAGCAAACCCCAGTGTCTTTCATCTTTCTTCGGAGTTGTCTGCATCTCTCACCAGTTTCATTGCTATTCCGTGGACTCACCCCCACTCGCCCGTGGCTCAGACGTGCAATCGATTGCATCGCGTTAGACACGTGTGTCTTTGCACTGTGGTAGATGCAGTTTAGACTGATCTGAAAAGAAAGGGAACCTCCACTGCGGGTTCGACGGAGCCGTTGTGCTGCGGAGGAAGACGCCGCGGTTAGCGCTCCTGGGTGCTGACGTGTTAAGCCACAGCGACTCAACCTCTAGCTTTCTGAAAGAGTGATGTCCGAATCGGGATGAAACACTGCAGCTAAGGCCTTGGGTTAAACCAAGTGGAGCAAAATAATTCTGCTTTGTCCTTCTTACAATGCTCACGTTAACATAGGGTTTGCCATCTTTTGCTGCCTGGTCGATTCCTTTGTAGTTTGTGGTCTGCTCTAACAGCCCGGTCCTCCTCCACGCATGGTTCCCTGGTTGTTTTTCCTCCTTTTTATACGTGCCTTTGATTGTGTTTTTTTTTCCTCCCTAAATGCATCGCATCATGTTTGTCCATATCGGATTTCCTATTGCTCGGTCTGGAGGCGATTTGAGATTCTGGTCCTACCCTCAGAGCCCTTCCAGGCCCTCTCCTTCTAGCTTGGCATCGTCCGCAAATTTTAATAAGCGTGCTCCTGAATCGGTAATGCAAGCTGTTAAATGCAAATAACGGAGAGAGCGGGGCTGGGGACGGGCCCCAGAGGAATCCCGCTGTAGGTTGCCCTCCTAGCTTGGTCGTAAATAATAGATAAGCGCTCTTTGAGAGTGCTTTGTCAACAGGCTGTTATCCCTCCTCCCCTCTGCCCCTAGCCTCAGCGATTACATCCAGCCCGTGTTTCCTCAACTTTCCTCGGAGGGTGCCGTGTGGGACCGGCGTCAGAAGCCTTATTAAAGTCAAGGTATATCATGTCTACAGCTTCCCTCTTATCCACCAAGTCTAGTTATCCTGTCAAGGCGGAAATTAGGTTGGTTTGACATGATCTGTTCTTGACAAACTCATGTTGGTGCTGGTTGTGGGGTTTTTTTTGTGTGGGTTTTTTTTTTTTCCCCTCACTTTATTAAATTCCCGGGACTTACAAGCTGTGATAGTTTCATCGTTTGTTTTAGTATCTTCCCAGTGATTGAAGTTGAGCTGATTGCCTACAGCTCCGGGCTTTTTTCTTAAAGATATGAAGATTTCTTGCCCTTTCTGCTGGCCTCCACGAGCTCCTGAAAAACCACACTGGTGGCTCTGGAATGATTCTGCCCGATTTTTCAATGCTCTTGGGAGAGTTTTCTCAATCTCTGCCAGCTTCTTTTTATTTTTAACCCTCTTTCTTCCTTCCCTGCTCTGGTGTGAATGCCCAGCTCACTGCTAACATGTATTTTGGAGCTGTCTGCTCCCCATCTACCTTCCTTTGTACAGATACAATCAAATGTGGCAGCGGAGGTCTCTGCCACATGCTTTCCTCTACTGCTTGGTAATGGACCCAACCCTCCTTTTCCTCTTCCTTTGAACACATCCAAGAGCCTTTTTGTTCTCCTCTCATGTCCCTCACTAATTGAAACTTGTTTTGCATGTTAGTGCTGCTGACTTTATCCCTGCAATTCTGTTATACCCATCCCAAGTTATGAGCCCTTGTTTCTGTATTTTATTTTAAATTTTTTTCTATGGTTCCTCTTTTATTTCTAGGTTGTTGGATGGCTCCTAATTCAGCCACCGCAGGCTCTTACTACGCTTCCTATCTTCCCCTTGCATGGGGATAGCCTGCTATTGTGCATGTAATACAGTCTCTTTCAGTAACTGCCAGCGCTCCCCTTCTTTGTACCTTACATTATTTTCCCAGGAGACCCCATCTACCAGCTTCCTGAATTTGTTGAAGTCAGGCTTTTGAAGTCCGTTACCCTTATTCCGCGGCTGGCTTTCCATCGGGATGCGAACTCTATCATTTCATCGCCGCGCTCATCCGAATTATCTTCCCCCTTCAAGCCTGCAGTCCATCTTTACTAGGCACGCCCCAGTCTCGGGCTTTTCCCCGTGCCTTCCCAAACTCTGGGCTCCCTTGAACACGTCACGGGGGCTGGACGGACTGTGTCGTGTTTGTGCTTTAAGGGTTTGGGGGTTTTGGGGTATTTTTTGTGCCTGTCCCTTGGCTCTTGGTTTGGTAAGGGCTCGCCAGGGATGAGCACCCTTGACACTCATTCACTCTCTGCTCTCCTTGTCTCATTCTTGCACATTTTGGGCTGGGGGAGGCTCTCTTGGTTCTGTCCTGCTCCAGCTGAGGACGTTAGGCAGTTTGCTGGCATCCCGCTCACCTCAGCTGCTTGTCCAAACCACGGAGCACATGTCTGCGTATGCCCAGCTCCTTTGTAGCAAGGACCAGCTTGTTTCTCTGCTCGTGCTGACACATCCTCCTGCACCAATGCCCCATGCACGGCGGCTGTAAGGCTTTGGTGGCTGTGGCAGACCCCGAGGGGCTGTGACGGGGCCCCAGACGTGCTTCTTGTCACGGAACCGGTGATTGTCATAGCAGCCGAGAAGGCAAAAATAGCTTAAGCTTGACTCTGAACTTTAAGGCAGCAGACTTGGGTGAAGTGAATCCCATCCTCCGTAACAAAGATATGTGGGGCCAGGTTGGCAAAGACCTTTAAATGTCAATAAAGCAGTTCTGCACAGCCCACAAATCTTGGTGGGGAGCTGACAGGGGACTGCAGCGCTGGGCAAACTGTCTGACTCCGGAGCAACGGGGGTCTCTCAAAGGAGCCTCTTGCAGAGGCGAGGCTTGTGAAGTCCAGGCGGTTGCAAGCCAAGGGGTTGCATTCAGGTTGCTAGAGCAGTTCCTTCTGCTTCGGTGGTTTCTGGGGAGATAGTGGGTGGGAGTTCCCTTTCCCATGGGCTTTGTGGTAGCTTTTTTTTAAAGGTTGTGGCAGCTCAAGTGCGGTTCACGCAGGGCTTGGATGCAGACGTGGTTATGGTGCAGAGTGGCTGGGTGGTGTCGAGAGACACCCAGCAAACTTTGGGATTGCAGCAACATGCCCGACCTGAAATGTCTCAGGAAAGCATTCCTATTGCCTTCAAGTCTAGGGTGAGAAGAAGGGCAGGGTTTGTCCCTCCAGCAATGCCCTAGAAACCACAACCACGAATGCTTTGCTTGTGCAAAATGCCGGCACCTACCAGCAGTTAAACCCTGCAGAACACCCCCGGCTGGCTCGTGCGTTGGGTTGGTGTTAAACACGGGGATTTCAGGGCTGAGCCTCCTCCCCCAGCTGCTCTCTGTCTAGATGGAGCACGGGAGGCTGATGCCCGGTTAGCCACGCACAAAGGATGCAATTTGGCATCTCCTCGGAGGTCGCAGAGCCGGCAGCCGGTCGCAGCAGGGCTGTGTGCGCCGCAGCGGTGTCCCAGCGTGCCGACACGGCGGCAGGGATGCGTGTTGACGGGCTGCTGTGTCCTCGACTCGCGCTCGGGGATGTGTCACCGGCGCTTGGCCGCTGACAGCTGGGTGTGCTGCGGAGGAGGAGGTACAACTGTACAGGCTTGGAGCTACGCTGCAGTAGAAAATAAGTCTGTTGTGCACATGAAAACTCGGGCAGATGTGCCACGGGGCGGGCTGGCAGTGCCTGGGTCCTGCAAAGCCGGCTGGGACCTCTCCCCTCTGCACATAGGGTCAGAGAGATGCAGTTCCTCTCAGTAGCCCATGAGGATATTAAATTTAATGTGCTGATGTCCAGAAATTATCATATTTGGGAAACACTCATTAATCTCTGTCTGCCTCCCTGGGTTTTATTGTCTTCCCTTCTTGCAAGCCCTCCTCCGCCGTGACTCTTGCTCTTAATTCACGTCATCTTCTTTCCACCCAAGTTTTGTCTCCCGCCCCTTCTTCCCTCCCGCTCGGCTCCTGCCGCACCTCTGCACCCAGGGAAGCTCTTTGCAAAATCTGGGCCCCAGAGCCCATCAGCTGCGAACCGAGAGGCAGGGGCAGAGCTTTTTAAATAGATTTTATTGGTGGTGATTTTTATTGCTTTGTAAGACTGCGAGAGCAGGAGGGGGATGGTTGGTAGCTTGTTGGTTCTGACAATGGGCAGGTGACAGGCAGAGACCTGGCCACCATCTCTGTGTCCGCCCCTCAACCTGACCTCGAGTGCTGTTTTTGGCATAGGGATGCTCTTCCACACCCCTGGCTGTGCCTCGCTGGTGGCACCTTGTCCCCAGCCTACCCCTCCGGTCCTGCTGCTCCGTTGCTAAACCCGCAGCCCTCTGCCATAGCTCCAACCCTGTGTGCATGCTCTCCTGCGCATACAAACATCTCCTGTTCTCCAGGCTATCCAAGCCCCAAACGAGCCTGGATTTCTTAGTATCCCAGCAGACAGACAGGGAATTTTCCTTGCTCCAGTGGGCAGTGTGGTTGGAGCATGGTGACAGAGAGAGGACTTTCTCCCGCACAATGAGGCCGAGGCAATAGCTGGGGCTCCTGCCGGCTTGCAGCCACGCCGGGCACGTCCCTCCCCTGGAAGTTTCCCGACTGCTAAGCACACTGATTTGTAGAAGTCGAGCAAAATAGGCTTCTTAACTTAATGAGTAAACTAATTTGTCAGGCGGGCGCTGTTCTGTTTCCCTCCGCAGTGCAGGTCCTCTCTGCCAGCATTGCACATCTTGACACGCCGGTTACTGTACGGTTGGGAATAACTCGGCCCCATCAGCAGGGCTGTGATTTGGCAGAAAGGCTCTTTCCACACAAAGATTTTTGTTTAATAAAGCATAAGACTGAACAGTTTGCTCTCACTCGTAGGTTCTGAAATATGCATTTAATTTAGGCTTAATGAGGAAATTATTGTATATAGAATGAAATGCCTTGGAATGGCTCTCCAGGACGGAGCTTCTGTGGGATGAGGGCTGTTGGGACAAGTTAAGCTGGAATGTCCTTTGGAGGGGGGATGCTGATGGCTGGATCTGGAGTGATAAGGATAAACCTGCAGGGCAGGAGGGAGAGGGGCTTGCAGTGAAACCCTGGGATGGGAATGGCTGCAGCAAAGGAGAGCAGAGCGCTGCGTAGAGAAACGACTTGAATCTTCCAAGTACTTCTCCTTCTAGGCAAGTTTCCTGCTGTAAGAGAGCCTGGCCAACGTTAGCAGAGCTATTGCATGAGCACTGGTCTCCCTGGTCTGTGGGTCACGGAGAGGGGAGGTCTGGACTGAGCCGCACCGGAGAAGCTCTGATGATGCTTGCCGGACATGCAGAGCTGGGATAAGAGAGCCCACGCAGGGCTGTGCGGTGCAGAAGGTGAATGTCGGTTTTCAGGTGGGTACAGCAGGAGTAACAGGTGAAGGATTTGGAGATCTTTAGCTGAAGGTGAGCGCTAATAGCCAGGCGTGTTGTTCTGCAGCACCTCGACTTGGAGCACATAATACCAACGGAAAGGCACATGAAGATCTTTGTGATTCTAAACAGGACTTGGATTATTTCGAGTATTTAGGTATTTATTTGGACAATACAGCAAATAGAGCAAAAAGCACAGGGTTGCAATGGTCTGTAAGGAAAGACTGGCTAGCTGAGGCATCGCTTTCAATGAAAGGGCCTGAAGATGCAGGTCCCATCCGTCCCCTCCAGTTACACGGTCGGAGCAGTGGGGACGAGTTCAAAGCCACTGCACAAATAAACTCTAATAGCTTTCCTCTTGCATTTATGTTATTAGGGGGTTCGTTTGACTGGCATTATGATGATAAATGAAAAATGCTTTGCACCATTACGTTGGGCGCTAATGCGTAGTGGGAAGAATTTCTACTCGTTTAAAAAAAAAAAAGAAAAGGCAGCGGCTGAGGGTGAATGTGATGGGTTTGTGCAGCGGCACTGAGCTATTTGCATGCAGCGAGAACCTTGTACGCAATCCCCCCCTCGCCCCTCTGCTCTTGCTGGGTTGGGGTAAGGGGGGGCTGCCACCTCAAAGCAATCCTCTGAAGGGCTGGCACCACTTTGTAATGACTACGGACACGTATCCGCAGCCCGGTGTTGCTCCCATCTGGAAGGCTGCCCTCCCTTTTGCACTGCATCCTGCCCAACCTCATCCCTGCAGGGGTTGGGGTGCCGCCTCCATCCCCAAGTAGGAACCAAGAGCAAAAGTGCTTTAGGGTAAGGAGTGTGTGCTGGGTCCCCAAAAGCTCGTACTGGAGTCTGCAGCCACCTTTGGAAGCCGGAGGAGGAGTTTGACAGTCCAAAGGCTTTCTTTCATTTTAAAGCCGTGGAGCAAATTGAGTTCAGAGGGTCACTGTTACTCCCAGCTGCAGCGACAGAAATCCCTAATGCACCGTATGCCGGCTTTCTCCAAAGCTTCGGCTGCTTTTTTATGAGGCGCTGTCACTCTATTATCTGTCTCTGAGTTGGTCTTTAGCTCTTTAACCTCATGAGAAGGGAGGGAAAAGGAACCTTGAAAAGAGGGGGGAAAGAAAAAGAGAGAGAAAACAGGATGCTCTCGAGAGCGGCTTTTCATCCTTGGCCACGGAGCCGTAATTGGGTGCTTGGCGAGAGCCTCACTTGAAAGGGGCAGGTTTGAAAGGGTCCTGCGCTGGTGGGGGGGGCTGGAGACTATCTGAAGCACTGGCATCAAAGGGGGACCGGCCGCCCTTGGTGGCAGTGCGCTGCCACCCGTCTTGGTCCCCTCCCCGCTGTGGCTGCGGAGGCAGGTGGGGAAGGGACAAGGTGAGGGATGCTGGTGGCAGGTAAGGCTCAGAGGGGACAAGCCCCAGCCTGCAGTGGAGGAGGGGAGCTCAGTGCTGGGGGCTGTGGCACCAGGTGGGTGCTGGCCATGATGCATCACCCTTGGGTGCTGCCGCTGTCATTAGAGGTTTTGAGGATCCTCAGTGCAAGCTGGCAGGAGCTGCATTTGGGGAGGAAAGGATGGGGCAAAGATATGATGCTGCTGGAGCGAAGAGATGAATTCTTCAATGCTCCTGCCCAGCAGTGTGGGGTGGTAGCAGGAGGGGTGGCAGGATCCCAGCATTGCCCCACTGCTCTGAGCAATCGCTGCTGCGTTGCAGAGGGAAACTGAGGCAGAGAGGTTAGGCACCAAAGCCAAGCCCTGCTTTGCAACCATGAGCTAATTGAGAAGAAGAGGGGGATGAGCAGAGGGGCTGCGAATTTACCCGCCACCCCGTTCCTTCCAGCAGCGTTTTGCTGCTCCTGGCCAGCTGCTTGGCAGGCCCTGTGGCACGAGACAGGGCTTTTGCTCAGCACTCTCTCCTGCATGCTAAACACGCCGTCTCCCTGCAGGATCCTGCAGCCTTCTGCACTGCTCTGCTGCAGAGGGGGTGGGGAGACGGCTTTCGTCTTACAGCACAGCAGCAGGCGGATGGCAGGGAGGTAGAAAGCAGCAGGACAGAGCCCTCGTCCCCTGGGCACATTCCTGCGGGTCCGTTCTCCCCCAAAACGATCCCACCCGAGTTGCTGTGCGCCCGTGTGCTGCTGCAGCACGTTACCAGCGGCTGCTTTCCCTCGCGCACGCTCACCCTGCAGGGTTGTGCAACCCCGAGCACCGTGTTGCTGCGTGCTCGGGGGGGCTTCCATCTGCCTTTACTTCTGCTCCCCAGTGGGTCTGTGGGTGATATTGTGCTGGATAAGGGTTTGCAGACATCAGTTTCTTGCTTGACCTACAGCAGCAATTAAAGATAAAAAGATAAGGTGGTGCTGGCTTTATGTTCTGACCAGGGTGCTGAGGCCACTGGTGGCATCTAACCGTGGGTATGAGGGGTCTCCTCCACAGGTCCGAGTTGCAGTCACTCCTATATCAGCGCAGAGAATTTGTAGGAGAAGTTTCGAAGGAAACAAAGCAGCTCCTGCATTTCTTAGGAGTATGTTTTCATTCGGTTAGCTAAGATCTTCTTTTGAGCTTGTTGGGCATCCATTGGGTTTGGTGTCATTTCTGGGAGCATGTTCCCATCTTTCCTCATGCTGGCATCAATATTTTTCAAAGTATGAAAGCAGGTTCTTGGGCTGGGTCTCATTCCTCCAACACCACCTTCAAACTGGCTCGGAGGTGGTTTCCACCCAGTGCTGGGAGCTGCTCGCTGGGAGCCGGGGCTCTGTGTGCTCCTGGGCTGAGCTTTGGGGCTGTGGTGGTCTCTGCTCTGTGGAGATGTTCATTTTAGATGAAGGATGAAGGAGATGAACTGCTGAAGGGATACCTGGCTGGGGGAGGAAAAGCATGAAGGCTTTTGTCTTCAGGACAGCGAGCTGTGGGGAGAGCTGGGAAGCAGGGGAGTGGTGGGAAGGAGATAAAGGCTCTTGGCTGATTTACAGGGTGGAAGGAAACAGGATGGAATAATCAGAGCAAGGTGCTTGGGAGAGGTCTGGAGGCCTGCTAGGACCCTCGAGCAGCAGGACACACTGGTGCCCGCTCAGGATCGGGTCTTCACATCCCCAAATAAACTCCCATGTCACAACTGTTGCCTCCACGTAGGCTACCAGCAACGGTGATGTTACACAGGGGTCTGCAGGGGAAGAGCACACGAGGCGGCTTGTGGCCTTCAGAAACGTGTCCCTGGTATTTCCAAAATGCTGCATATTCTTTCAAACCAGATCCAGAAAATGTGTAATTGAGCTTTTTTTCCTCCCTTCTAATAATTCTTTCTTTTCAGAGCTAAAATAAAGCACTGAAAGAGAGGAGAGAGCATACCAAAAATGGAATCTTTTAAAAAAAGTTTTTATTTGTGCCTAACAAAGAAACCACCGTGGAAATATATCACTCTTTGGGGAAAAAAAGAGACATTTTTGAATGGGGTGAGGGTAGAGAAGGAAAGAGAGATCACATTAAAAACTTCCACCAGCTCCAGTAATGAGATTAAGGGAGCTGCCAGATGAAACCATCTGCCTAATCTTTTACCCGGAGCCGCTCTGTTCCCAGCTTCCATCCAAGGATAGGACCGAAGCCACCTTCTGCCATGCACTGCCCTGACAGAAGATGCTCCGGTGTCTGCCTCCCCGCAGCCAGGGAAGGACCACTCTCTCCAGACACTGAATTCCTTGCTGCCAGCCACTTTGCTGAGCACCCAAGGAAGGAGGGGGAAAGGAAAAGGAAACAAGAAAAACCCAACTCTGAACAAAAACCTAAAAAACGGGGGAAAAAAAAAGAAAAGGGAAAAAAAAAAAGACACTCATAAAAAAGACAGTTTGACATTTTCTTGACTGTTTTGAAATTTTCCTAGCACAACAAGCTGTTTATCCGCCACTCCAGCTCTTATTGAATTAAAGTGTGGAGGGGGTGTTAGGAAGAAATCAATTCGTGCTCCATATGCTGCTCTGCCGAGGAACGTGGCTCTCTGCACACTATGGAATATGTAGGGAAGGGTGGGGGAAGGAGAGATAAATCCATCAGCTAACAAGATAAGTGCCTTGTTCCTCCATCTGTTACTGCTGTGTCCTTATCTGGGATTGCAGCGTGGCAGCAGCGATACATCTTGTGTCAGGTATTATATTCCAAATTCATATGAATGAATTTTCATGCTCGCAACAATCCATGAGCCAGCCGCGAGCCCCGTCGTGGGTGCGGGGTTTGCTGCGGAGCGCCTCGTCCTCACCCGGCTCCTCTTTTCCTGTCGTAATTTGTGACTTGAAGAGGGATCAAGTAGGACCAGCGTCGGGCTCGGCGAGGGGATGGTGCAGCTGGGAGGAGGACCTGGAGGCTGTCCAGCCTTTGGGATGCCGACACTGCGGACATGTGCTGTGCAGGCAGGAAAATCAGCCTGGGAATGAAGTGTGTGGTTAGAAGTGGCAGGAGGAACGAGAACTTCGCAGGTCTTTGCTTCTCTGCTGAGCCTCTTTAGGCAGAGGGTGGTAATTAGCTACAGCAGTTGCGGGGCATGGAGGCTGTGGTCCAGCCCGCGTTAGGGTGGTTAGCAGAGTGAGAGGCAGTGCCAAAATGCAGTCCCTATCATCCTTAGGTAAGGGGTTTTTTTTGAGGCATCAACCTCTGCTCTTGACGGACGAGCCAGATTTCTGCACTGGACCGGATAGCCAAGTTTTTGGGAGCAGGAACTGGATGAGATGAATCCCCATCCCGCTGAGCAACCTCGGGGAGCTAATTTAGCTGTACATGCCTGAACTCCTAATGGTCTGCTCTGCCCAGCTGCAAACCAACTCCAAATGCATCTGGCTGCGAAAGCACCGAATTTCTAGATGGTGCCTGTGTTTAAAATCAATTTAGCTCTGGACCAGCCTCAAGACCTGTACTGGATTCAGTGGCTCAATATGCGATGAGCCAGGCTCTTCAGAGCTGTGAGCTACCCTCAAAGTCTAGTCTTAAGGCTAAATCCAAAGCTGTCCTTGCTGGATCGCTGGCACGCTCGTAATTGACTGTACAAACAAAAGCTACTGAGGAATTTTATGGGCGGTCTTCAGAAGTCTGGTCTCTGTATAACCAGATCACTGCCTGAAATCTTGGTCGTTACAACCACCTAGTCAGCTTGATGTCTGCAAAGCTTTTTCTGCAGCTTGAAGGGATAAATCAAAGTCTGGCCAGGATGCAAGGAAGCTTGTAAAATCCACAGCATCATCACAGAGCGATGCAGCTGGGGTGAACAGCGGTATCAGCGTTTGCTGCTTTGTCTCTTTGAACGCACTCGTGTTTGCTGTCATGCCAGCCTCTCCTGGACACTGTAGAGATACCAAAAGTTTAGATGGAGAACAGGAACGCGTCTAAGTCATCTCTAACTGGCCACGCTTGACTGAGTCTTTCTTGACTTGCAACCCCTTGGGTTGCCCTGGAGGACCTGCTGCAGCTGAGCAGATGAATTAAGTCTGCGCAGGGTCGCAGACGGCTTTGCAGAGGGTTTTCCCTCTGCCTCTTGCCCCTGGAAACGTGATTTTCCTCGCAGGGCTTTTTGGACAACTTTTGGGGAGGCTGGAGGGTAGGGGAAGGCAGAGCCAAATCCCGACCTTTGCTGGGATCAGGAGTGTTTGGAGCTGGCTGACTGATTTTTTTGGGCTTGTTTTCAGTCTAGGTTTGTATTTGCTAGCAGAAGGCGCAGACTGTGGCACCATTCCCAAGCCAAGAATTTAGAAACCTGTTTTTAGAAGTAAAGCCTAATTTGGAGTTAAAGCACAGGAATTCCTAATAAGTTTGTGGAACTAAACCATGTTCAGGTCCTTATTTTCTGCTTCTCTCCTGTGTGTGACTCCTCTTTGAGAAACACCTACTCAGGGTGATGATTAGGGCTGGGAGAGAGAAGGTAAGAGGAGTCAGTCCATCACCAAGACCTTTGGAAAGAGAGAAGGCAAGGTGCTGCCATTAAGTACCCAGCACCTTTTGCTTGGGACTGGGATTAGGGAAGAATTCAGCCCCTCTGAATAAATGGCAGGTGTTTAACTGTGCGTAGCTTAAAGGCGGCTTGTTGGGGTGAGGCAGCGGAAGATGAAGTTGTGTCTCTGCTGCTTAGGATCAGTGCCAGGGCGCAGAGGGACCCGGCAATAAAAGCAGGAGCTGTACCTTTTTTTCCTGGTGGTCTGTCCCTCAAATTTTTTTCACCCACACGCCTCAGCTGCAGAATAATGGGAATAAAAAGCGAGGGCACTTATCTTTGCTGGTGTCGGCATCAGGGTAAAGAGCACGTTTCACTCGCGGAGTGGTAAAAAGTTTCGGGAAAGGGTAGGGAACAGGACCCCGAGCTCATCTCCGGGTGTCGTCGGAGCATGGGAGGCGTGCTTTGATCTTGAAATATCCTTTCTGAACCCACGCTTGAGCTGAAAAGAGAGAGAGATGCCTGCGTGAGAAGCGGGAGCGTATCGTCTCTGCCCTGCCTGCGGGAATCGGCGCTGGGACAAAACCCAGCCTCAAAAGCGAGGGCTGTGAAAGCCAGGTGTGCCGAAAGCAGAGAGGAGCGGTTTTTTCTCTTTGCCCACCTCCTTGTTCTCGAATAAAGATGCTATTTTTATTTTCCCTTCTGTTTAGCCCCGATGGGCTTAACCCGTCTCTGCAGAGGCACAGAAATCCCAGCTCTAATTTCAATTAAGAGCGCTCCTTTTGATTGCAGCCTGGGCTGGGGTTTGGGTTCTATTCCTAATCCCTATATTAGCACTGATTCATCTCTTCCCTGAGTATTATCATCAGCGACCCTTAGGGAAGGGAGGGGAGGGAGCTTTCGGGAGGATAAATACCATTTGTTTGTGTTTGTATTAGCTTCCACGCCGCATCCTGATTACATCCCGCATTTTGACACAACAATTATTATTAATTTCCCGGCATCTGCATTTGGATTCTCGCCGACACAAAGGGAAGATGACGGATAATGTCAGGCTCGGTAATTGGGTGGGGGAGGGATGGANCAATTCTCAGTGTGGAGCGGGGAAGGTATTTCTCAGCAGATGTCGGCACCGGCTATTTATCCGCACGTTAGCGCCGGCGGAGCGATTGTCTGGGACGCGCTCAGCTCCCTCACCCCTGCCCCGCTCTGCCCCCTTCCACACAGAAATCCCATCAGCTCTTTATTGTGGGAATTGGCTTTTCCAGAGAGCCCCGCCGGTTGCCTTCTGCTCAGGCGCCGCTGTCTTTGCAATTAACTTTGCAAAGGTGAGCCCCGGCCGGTGAAGAAGCGAACCGCGGCGCTGCGGGAGGGTTTTTTTCTCTGCAGGGCAAGGGTTTTGGAGAATCCCTGGTGGCTCTGAGTCCCTTCGATGCTGGGCTGTAAGGAGTTGGTGCCAGGTAGAGAAGCAGGGACGACTTGCCCGGCGTTGCTGCGGGCAGAGCCAAGTCCTGCCTCCTTGTTTCAAAGACGTGGTCCTTGACCCGAAGCGTCAGATGCTTGGCTGGGGCAAAGGCGGCAGCTAATGCGCGGCAAGGTTGATGGAGAGACGTCGCCGGGGGGGAAGTCGGAGCGGGAGATGCGCCCCCGGTGCTCCTCCGTCCTTGCTGCCGGGGATTTTTGATAACTGTCTGCTCTTTTCCTTTAACCGCTCATCGCAGGAGAACTGCAGCAGGGCCTGTGCATGAGGGCAGCCCAGGAGATGCACAATCAGGAAAACAGAGGGCCCCTTCTTCCAGATCTTGCACCCATCACCTGAGTGCTGACTTAGCCTGGGTTGTGCCTGGTGGCACCTGAAGCGATGTGCTGGAAGGGAAGTTCTCCTGCCTTTCCCGCATCTTGCCGTTGTCTCTTCCCCCCCTGCAGTGTTTGTGCTTGTGAAGCACTGGGTGGTTCTTCCCCGGCTCTCCCCGGGCGGAAGAAGGCTTGAGTTCAAGCTGGGAAAATAATAAATAAACCAGAGGAACTAACTGTGATTCAGTGAGCATCGATTTCTGAGGTTGTTCGTGAAACACAGAGATGCTTACGATGGAGGAGAGGCTAGAGGAGAGGAGGAAGGACAGATGGGTCTTTGAACCCATTGGGAACCTTTCTCCTCTTCATTATAAATCTGTGCAGGGCAGGTGATTTGTTGGAATACCTTTTTCTCGTGAGCGCGGGTACCGAAGGTGGCAGAGGAGTTTCTCTGGTGGCTCGTGCACAGGGTTGGCAGGGGAGGAGGGGGGTCCGCAGCCTTGTGGGGCTTTAGCAATGAGATCCCCTGGCTCTGGCCAGAGCACAGCGGGGATTTGGGAGATAAGAGGAAATGCTGCCGGTGCCCGAGCCTTGCTGGGGTTGGAAAGTGTTTTTATAGCTGCGCTTAGAGCAGCAGCACAAGGTCAAGCTACATCTCTGCCCGAGAGAGGATGGAGTGCATTGACCTCATAACTCGTAAAATAACCCCTAAGAGGTGTGGTGGTGGATTTTGTTCTTTAACATTTGAGCTTTGGCCGTGCTGGGCATCCACGCTCAGCGTTGGGTCCCATTGCACGGAGCAGCTGTCCCCCTGTGCTCACTCCTCAGCTAGGCGCTGGGGTCAGCATCTCGCCACCGCAGCGGTGGGGCAGGAGTAATGCTCTTTTTCTTGGATTTGTGGTTCTTTTGCTAGCCGTGCCATCCTTTAACGTAGCCAAACCCCTCTGCTTGTGCTCTCTCCCTTCAGCCTGTCCCAGAGCTGAGCCCCGGCTCTTCTTCATCTCTCCGACAAGGCTGGCCAGCGGCCACGCTGGTTTTCCCTATAGGGCAGGATGACAGGATCATGGCGTACCTCCAAGTCGGTCAGGATTTCTCATGATGATGAGCTGGGCCTTCCCAGTCATCCTGCAAAGCGTTTAACCCCTCAGGCACCACTGCCGGGGCAGGCAGCATTCCCAGGGAGGGACGTCTGGTCCATCACAGCGATGTCAAGGCAGTTTGGTGCCAAGAGCTGTGTTGCTTGGAGGTCGCATCTGACCAATGGAGGGGTTACGCGTGTACGTCTATGCAATGAGATGTCATGCTGTGAGCAGTGGCTCACACGTAGGGCTTCTTGATGGGAGCAGAGCTGGGATTGCAGGGGGAAGACCCTTGTCCTGGCTCCAAGTTGGAGTCTTGCCCATGGATAGAATCAGAGGGTGCTTTTGAAAGCTTTTTGCTGAAATAGAGCTGTTTTCCCCGCTGCCCGGCGGCTGGATGGCTGATGCACAAAGCCAGGCTTGCCGGAGCAGCCAGCTTTGTCTCCACTGGCGATGCAGAAGGTGCTTTGCGATGAGCCGAGCAGCTGGGCTTTTGGCTCGTGGAGGCAGGGCAAAGCTGTGTCACAGAGGGGAGCCCCGTCTGCAGTGACTGGAAAAGGAATTAGGAGATTTGGTTCAGGTTTTGCCCCTTCTGGCAGCTTGAAGAGCAAGAGGGGCTGTGGAAGCATCTCCTGGGTGTAGTCATGAAGTGTTTGCCCATGGGCTGGAATGGGCATGGCCTGACATTGCCAGAGAAAGCGGCCAGTGTGATGCTTTGCTCTGAAACTGGGCCAAATCGCAATCTCTGGAACTAGCTGTTGAAATCAAAGAACATGTATGCATCGTGGTGTTTACTCTTTCTGGAAGCAAGATAAGCTGGAAGGGCGAGAAAGGCTGAGTTAGGCAGGGCTGGTGTGGCATGGTTCCATGCTGGCTTGACAGTGCGCTAGGACCGGAGGGATGAGGAGCATCTTGGTCCCTGCTGCAGACCAGCCCTGTGATCCTGGCCGAGCCCTTTCTCCTTGTTTTTCAAACTTTGATCTTTTCTCTTCAGCCTTTAAGCACTTCCAGCCGTGGATTCGTGTGTTCAATATCCAGCACAACTCCTGTGGTGTTGCTGGGGGTTAGCATAATGGCAAGAGTAATGCAGGGAATTATCAGAGACGTTATCAGCACGGTCAAACCCAAACTTTTCAGTTTTTCCCATTCACCCCCAAAGCGGGACCGGCTTTCTGTCTGGTGTGACCTGTAGGTGCTGGAGCCAGGCCACCGGGTCATCTTATCTAATAGCAAATCCTTTGTCCTTAGAACAATAAATCTGGCGTTTCATTCCCCCTCTTGCATCTTTTTATGTCCATTTGCACATTGAAATCTCTTCAGCTGACTCCTGCCAGTCTTTACAAAAAGCTTTCGCTGCTTCAGATGTTTCAAAGGTTGAAGGCTTGCCCATCAACCAAAGAGTTTTCCTTGTAAGCAGCTCTGGCTCTGCAGAAGGCAGTGGGAGGGAGGTGGATGTATTTGGAAGGAATGGGGAAGGGAGGCAAAAAGAGAAGGGGTTTTGTACCCCGTTCTCCTGGGGAAAACTCTTTTTTTAATCTCTAAATCTGTGTAATTGATGCCCAGATACTCTGATGATGAGTGCCTTAGAAATGCCTCTGCAGTAATAATCTAATACCCGTTTGTTAGAGCTCCAAGGAAATCTAATAACACTGATGTTTTGCCTAATAGAGCTCCTTTCATCCCAGGATAAAATGCAAGGAGTTTGAGATGGAAAAGACCAATTTTAGGTCATGCAGTTCATCTCCCTTCCAATGCGAAGTCTCGAGGTATTTTAGAGGCGTTAAATAATTAAAGAGCAGTTATGGTCAGGGAGGCAACTAGGTGAAGAAAGCAGCAGCTGGTGAGCGCACAGCCCAGCTCCCTGGCTGTGCTGCCAGGAACGCTCACTGGGAGGAGGGGAGTCAGGAGCAAACCGGCGTTGCACGCTCTGATCCCGCTCCTGCGGCGAGGTGCGAGCCAGGAGCACTGGGTTTTGCTGGGGCCTCATTTGTGTGCTGGTCTGAAGGCTGAGCAACGCTGGCAGCAGAGGTGGCACCCCACTCGTTCGATCCTGCCCCCAGCCCAGCTTGGTCCTGCTGCTGCTGCACTGGGTAATGACAAGGACTATTCTGGGACATCACCCAGGTTTACGTTTGCAAGTGCTGCTCGTCAGCTTTGCTCTGCAGGGGAGTGGGACCAGTCCCAGATTTGGGTCCATCTGTTGCTGGACCCAAAGCAAGGATCATCCCAACTCTTCCCTGGCTTGGTTGCTCACCTCTAGGAAGCAATACCATGGAGGATCTTACTCCCTCTTTGTACAGCGCTTCCCCTAATTGCCCATGGACCAGGCAGGATCCAGCCCAAGGGGCTGCCCTTGCTCCTGCGACTTGGGCTGGGGAGAGCGGCGCCTGCTCCAGCCAGCCCTGGAGGCTCCCACGGGCCTGCGGCTGCCGTCAGTTTTAGCATATTTATCTCCATCTTTCGCAGGACCAAGGGGTGGCAGGAGGGTGGGATTTGGGGATTTGCAGAATTAATGATATCTGCAGTGAGGTATCTGGCCCCTGCGGCTCCGTGCGGAGCAGAGCCGGCGGTGAGGGGAAATCACCTGTGACCGGTTCCTCGGATCTGCCCTCCTGTAAATAATCAGAGATGAAAATGTCAAGCCCAGAGCTCCTAATGCCGGGCTAAAGGAGGGGATAAGCAGAGGGAAATGTGTGCGTTGGCGTAGGAGGGTGAGAGATGGGGAGAGCGATGGAGGGAGACAGTTGAAACGTGATGGAGATGCAGACCCTGGGCAGGAAGGGCTGGAGCCAACCTCTTCCGCAGCAACGGGCTGGAGGAGATCCTGGGAGGATGCTCGTGATCCAGCACGGGAATCTATGGGGGTGGGAAGTGTGTGGGGTGGCCGGGTTGTGCGGTACCTCTGCCTTAGGATGCTCTTCCTGGGACTTTGGTCCCAGCTTCTCAGGCCAGCTCCTGCTCCCAAGTGTTAGCCTCCAGAGGGGATTTTCCTAGCTGAACACGGAGATGTGCCCTTTCACCGCAGGCAGAAACACACAGTGCGGAGCGATGGCTGCTCCTCTTCCCCCGGCCAAGGCTCTGCCACCTCCTCTGAAACGATAGTCTCCTCCTGATCCTTTGCTTCTCTGCTGAGAGTGCTAATTAGAGGGCCAATTAGTGTTCAAGGTCAATTTGATTTGCACACTCACTCCGGTAGGAATCGCAGGGAACCCGTCTCCTCATTTTGCACAGCAGATGCTGCGGTGACTGGGGGTCACCGCCTAGCAGGGGAGAGGGAGGTGAGACGGCTGCTGCCTCCCCACCGCCACCCCGACAGCCTGGCGATGCGCCGCGCACATCTGGGCTGCTGCTGCGCACATCTGTGCGGCACTCGCGTGGCTGACGGGAAACGGCAGGTATCAGCGTGCTGCGAGGGGCAAGGGGATGCTACCAGGGGTCCAGGGTTTGCTGATGGAAAGTGGAGCTCAAATAGTGGGGAAAAAAGAAGGATTTGGGAAGCTGAGAGGTGACAGTGAAAGGAAAAGTGGAGAAATGAAGGGTTTGGAATTGTTTGGTTTATATCCAAGCACCAGAGCTGTGCGTGCCGTCCTCAGCCGGGGTCGTCATCCTTGTCCTCCATTCCCTGTGCCGAATCCTGCTCCAGCCCACCAGTGATCTGGGCAGGAGCGCTTTGCCTTGTCCGGGAGTTGCAATGGCAATGAGGGATTCAGTGATGCCTCCAGGAATTTGTGAGCGGAGGGATAAGCCTGGCAGCTCCCACGCAGCAAGGCTGGGTGTTGCACCATCCCAGCTCGCCTGCAAATTTTGACTTTTTCGGGTATTGGACAGGTAGCAGGGCTCATGTTCCGTGGTGGTCCCAAGTGCAAGGACACAGCAGAGGCACAGGAAAATACCTTTATGTGGTTCTCCCTCAGCCTCAAGTTTTCTGTCAGGGTTTGACAGCAGATAAGGTGTGGTACAGATGTCTGTGCATGGAGAATGTGCCTGAGGTGGAGGCCACCTCTCTGCACAGCCAGCATGCCGTCAGCCCCCCGCCCTGGCCCCTGCCATCAGGATTCCCGGGCACTAAACAAGGAGCAGACGGAGCAGGAACCTGCACAGCAGCTGGTGCCTGCACCCAGCCACGGGGCACAAGCACCCTGCCTCCCCAGCTACCCCATCCCTGTATCCTTCCCCCCCAAAAGACCCCCCCACGGGTGCAGAAATCCCCATCCAGCATGCGGGCAGGTGCCCTGTGAGATGCAGGCACGTCCGCCGTCTCCTCCTCCAGCCGCCTGCCTTCCCTGCAGCCAAAGCTGGCTGTGTGAAATCTGTGCTGGGGGCATCCGCTTGATACCAGCTCCAGTCCAAAGCCGATGAGAAATGCACAGGCTGGCGGTGCCGGACTGCATACTAATGGTGTGAGAGCTCGCAGGGAGCGGGGAAGGGAAAGGGAAGGAGCCAGACTGCAGCTCCTGGCTACCCGCGATTGATTTATTACCAGGTTTGCTGATGAATGTGTGAGAAACGCTATTGGTGATAAAGCAGAAAGGCCGTAATTAAAGTAACAGCTTTCAGGTTTTAAGCACCACTCGTGGGTTTGCTTCTCTCTGGCAAATTTTACGTCTCGGTGCCTCTCAGCAGCATCGCGCCCCCGCCCCCCGTACCATCCCGTGCCGAAGCTGCCTCTCGGCGCCGGCACGGAGGCGTTGCACCCAGCCTGGCAGTCGGTGGGGGGGCGGGTGATGGCGTGATATGGTTAGTGGCTGATTTGAAGAGGGGATATCGGATTTTGGAGAGCTGGGCTCTGCAATGGTGGCACAGCACCTGCGCTGTGCACGGGGGACGTTCCCCTCGCTGCCCTTGCGCTTGGCGGAGCGCTGCACGGGGGCTAGGCAGGACCCGGGGGGTTAAGATGCTCTTTCCTAGCACAGGGATCGGGATTTTACTTTAAATCACTGCTGCACGCTGGCAGAAGGTGCTCGGCACCTTCATTATAAGTGGTCGCCTGTGTTTTATGTGCTGCCACGGTTTGTTTCTGCCCAGACTCAGGGGCTTGCTCCTTTCTCCTGCCTGTGCATGGATGTGGTGTGGCATGTGCAGGTCCAGCACAGCCCAACGCGCTCTGCAGCGTGAGCGCTCCTCATCCGCTCCAGCGGCAAGTCGCTGCGGCTGGCTCAGAGCTCCTTTCCCAGCACTAACCGACTCCGTCCCTCTTCCAGGGCTGCCAGGGCATGGGAAAAGGAGACCTGCTGCGTAACAGGGTACGGATCCGGTGCTCCGCACCCAAATATCCGGTGCCCTCAGGTAGTAAATTGAGCAGAGAGGCACCCCAGCCCCTGTGAGCGAGCGGCTGTGATGGATGGGCCGGCAGATAGAAGGATACGTGCGGTGAGGGATAGGGAGGTGGAAGAGGAGAGGAGGTGAGCACTCTGCTGATGACAGATGGACAGACGGGGAGGGGTGTGTGTAGATATATATGTGTATCTATATGAAGGTAGGTAGGGAAAGGGTCTCTCTGATGAGAGATAGATTGGGAGAGATGGATGGATGGGATATTTATAGTGATGGCTAGGTAGATAGAGCTGGATGTGTGTTGATGAATAGGTGGATGATGGATAGAGGGCAAGGATTGTGAGAGCTGGTGAGCTAAAAGGTATATACGGTGCTAGATAGATTAGATAGAAGGATACGTGTGATGATAGAGAGATAGTATAAGCAGCAGCCTCTGAGTCCCCAGCAATGCTGCTGCTTTTAGCTACTCTGAGCTCCAGTGTAATCTCATTTTGCCCTGGTAAATTCTTTATCAAGGCAGCTTTTTTAAATGAAATCCCCTTAAAAGAAATGAAAAAAATTGAACAGATCACAACCAGCAGCACTCCCCGGCTTCTCCGCCGACAGCCGCTGACCCAGGCTGGCCGTTTCCATGATTACAAATTAACTGATGCTCCGCAGCAACTCCAAGTTTTTTCCCAGCAGCTGTGGCGGGGTCTGCCCGGGCGCCGGTGGGGAGATGCCATCCCTTGGCTACCACCTCCCTCCCTGCTTTGGAGAAGCCTTTCTGTCCTCGGGCAACCTCGCCGTGTCCCCACGGTGGTGTAGGCACGTAAGGCATCGGTGTGTGTGACTCCTCTGGTGCTGGCTCGCGGGGAACGTGGGTGGCTCTCTGGGCTCGGTTCTGGCACTCACGTGTTTTGGCAAGCCCCCATGCGATTCCCGGCGTACGCCAAGAGATGGGCTGGGAGATGAGCGTTGGCTCCTTTCCCTCTCCCTGCCTCCTCCTGCAAACAGCTGAGGAGCCCCGGGGACAGATTGTGCATGGAGGAGACCGAACTTCCAGCCTGCGGGATTCGGGGCTGCGCGCCGGTGGTTTTTCCTTATCCCTGAGCAGGCAGACAGACACGGCAGACGTGCGAAAGTCTGTCGTTCCTCTGTGCCCGATAGCAATTAAGATGTGCTAATGGGTTCATACGAGCCCCTAAAAAATGTGGATGTTTCGCTGAGCCTTCTGGAAGCTTTCGCTCATCTGCAAACATTTCTGCTGGTGGGAAGCGAAAGCTTTGCGCAGCAAGTCCTAGCGCAAACGTACCTTCTGTGGTGGCATCTGGAGTGACCCTCTTCATCCCATGTGTGGTACAGAAGGTCAGGGAGCCCTTGAGATGTTTTCCGAGCATCCCCATGGATGTTTGACCTCAGCCTGCCTTTGAGAGCCGCGGGATGCTATTTTACCTGTCACTCTGAGTCTGCGCTTGGTTTTTTGCTGGGCAAGGACATGGAAGAGAGACAGGAGTCACAGACCTACCACGGGCTTTGTCACTGCTCTGCTGCAGTGCAGTGATTCCCATGGCACTATTTTTAAGGGGTTTAGTGGAAAATACAGCCTGACTTTGTTGCCTCAGGTTGCTGACGAGGAGGAAGGTAATTAGGCTCTCCCTGGCTCAGCTTCACCCAAGAGCTGGTTGAAGGGGTGGTTTCATCTGGTGATGCTCGGCACAACAGTTTGGGGAGTCCCGGCAGATAGTGCCGGACCTGGTGCTTTGCAGGGAAAGGTTGAAGGTTGATATTTTCTGGCTGGTGGTCACCAACGCAGGCTCTGTGGTTCCACTATTTTCAGTGGGACTGAAAATATTTTCCACTGGTTCTCACTGTTTCCCACTATTCCACACGAGCGGTGGGGGTGCCTTCCTGGACTGGGAGCTGACAAAGCACCTCTGCTGTAGATGAATCCGATCCCACCTTTCTCGTGAATACCCTGCTCCAAAACCCCCACAAACCACTAAGAGGCTGTTGCTTCTTGTATTTTTATGCATTGGAGGGGTGGGGGAAAAGCTGAGCAGAGCTAAAGTGCTCACGCTGGGATTTCCTCTACTCTTCCTCCGCACAAAACAGCCTTGCAAACTAAACCTGCTCGGCCAAGCGCGTGTGAATTGGAGCATGAAGGCTTCGCCTAGCGTCGGCTGCAACCCTTGGCCGGAGTTCTGCATTTTATTTCGGTGGAAGGGTTCAGCTCTGCGGCACCCAGAGCCGCATGCCAGGGAGAGGAAGGAGAAATGAGAAACCAGCGTTACTGCTGGGGTGTAGCATCTCTGTGAGGGTGGCTCTGGTGCAGGGTGCTCCCCAATCCTGCATGGGCTGTGCCCAGGGTGCTAGCCCGAATCCAACCCCTCTCCCAGTGGGGCGGGTGAGGCCTCTGGCTTAATCCATGCACAGTAATGATGCGCACATAGGTGGGATTGGGTGGCAATGGAGATCCAGCCAGCCCAGCGCCTTTCCTTGGTGCTCCATTGATTGGGAGCATGGGGGGATGCTTGAGGAACTCAATGGGAGGCAAATATCAGGTGGAAAGAGAGGCAGGATCGCTTAGGAGGGGGGAGACTTTCCGTGCCGGCAGGCAGGTGGCATGATGTCCTTCGTGCTACGTTTTCAACCCCTTGATGGTAAACACTTAGCGAACCTTATTATTATTTTCATACGTCTCTAGTTCGCTTCAGTGATCCGAAACAAAGCTCTGGTTTTCGACTCCGCTTAATGGGAACTATTTGAATTCCTTTGATTTTTTTCCCTTCTGCTTCGTAAAACGTTCGCGCTCCTCACGGAGGCACGGGCTTTGCTGCAGGCAGCCCCCTCGGTGGAGTGCTGCCTGCCTGCTTCCTGCCTTTCCTGCCCGCCGCCGCGCGTCCCCTTCCAGCCAGCTCCTCGCTGCCTTTTGATTGATTGATCGGCGTGGCAGTCTAATAAGCGATAACAGCACATATGACAAACTAAACAACCACCTAATGAATTGATTGACATCCGAAGGATTTGACTTGATGCACAACCCCAGTCACAGATAAGGTTAATGAGGGAGAAATTAAAATGTAGCTCAATGGGTAATGAATGCAGCATGTGCCTTGTTGTAACACATGCCAGATCCATCACTCTGAATCAAGTGATGGTAGCAATTTCTAAATTATTTATTGTGCCCCTCATCCTCCTGTCTCAAGGGAAGAGGTACTCGGACTGGCTTTTGTATTTTTTTTTGCATATGTATATATATAAAACTATATCTATCTATCTGTGAATTGTTAGGATCCATAGCCAAAGAAAATTGCTTTGAATTTTGCAATTTTCATGTTGTTTTTTTTTTTTTTTGTAAACTCAATAGCAAAAAATACAACAATCCAGAACCTGTCATGCCATTTGAATCATAATAGCTACAAATTCACTCCCCTGAATAAATGGAGAGGCTTATTTATCAAGTATATACAAGATGTCTGTCTAGTTGTTAACACACAGAGGTATGAGTAGGCAGAGGAAATCGAGAAAGTTTACATATTCACTGCTATCTCCAGGGACCTTTTCTTTCCTCCTACTTCTTATTCCCCCTCCTCTCCCCCAATTGCATCTCCAACTTGCTTTGACTTGCTCTGTTTTTCCTTTTTTTTCCTTCCTCCCCCCACCCCCCCTTAAATGCGTCTGGCTGACAAAACTTGGGCTGTCAGAAATGATCAAGAGATGAAGTTGCCAGGGAAGGGGAGAGAGATTTGCATGGAGCTTGCATCTCCCCATGTCTCGCTGCCTACATGGGGAGGGTATCTCCTCCGCTAGCCAGGAGGAGTGTTGGGGACTGTCAGTCTGCTTGAGATACTGATTATCACGTGCATTTGTTTCCACTTTAGGAAAGGGGAAGCGAGATTTGCTGGGTGTGGGTCTATGCTGGCTTTCAAAGGGCATCCTTGGGGCCAGGCTTGCTCTCCATGCAGATGGAGAGAGAAGAAGCCAAGGAGCATCATAATGGCTCCCTATATTATTATTTATTCCTGAGCTTGGGGTATTTGGAGCCAGGGCTAGGCATGTGTTGCCCCAAAGTGGGGTGAGGAGTAGACAGGGACTGGGCAAATAGTTGTTTGGGTTTTCTTTTGAAGCCGCTGTTGGCGAGACAGCATTTGCTCCCCACGTTGGTGGCGTCGGATGCTGCACGCCTGGGAAATTATCTCCGCTGTGCCTTGATCCGGAGGGGCTGTGAAGTCCTTGGCGCTGAGCCGAGCTCTTCCCACGAGCCCCGTGAAGCCCACCCTGCTCCGGAGGGCAAAGCCACTTCTCTTCCCGCTTTGTGTCCCGGCGGTAGCTAATGAGTTCATTTTTGACCTCAGCATCCTTTCCCTAATAGCGAGACAGGGACAGAAAGGACTCAGGTAACATGACTTCATCGCAGATGGAGCGACACTGGGCAGCTAGAGGGGGAGAAAAAAATGAAATAAATTCATCTCTCTGCTTATAAAGTGCAGCTGGGTCTGAAGCCATTCAGAGGAAACGGCTGTGGATCCCCCCCCGTGCCATTCTTCAAAAATAGAGCCATTCTCCTCCAAGCACTCTTCCAGGCTTCATTTGAAACCCCCCGTTGTACCTCGGCGGCTATTGGGTTTGGAGCGCAGGAGTCGGTGGCTATTAAGAGGTCTGCTCCTGCCACAGGTGTCCTTTGGAGACAGTGCCTCTCTATTACGGTGCAGCAGGTAGATGCCACCACCCGGCGTCGGGGAGGCCGGGAGAAGCAATCTTAGCAAGGCGCCAGCGTTTCAATTAACTGGCAAGACAGCCAACATTTCAGTACCTGTACATCTCTCTCCCTAGCAGCCGGGATGTATTGTATTATAAATAACAATAAGCAGGCCCAGTCAAAGGCTGTAATTGAATCTCTTCATTTTGCTGACTCGGGCGAAAAAGTCCCTTTGAGTGAATTACAAGGCGTGTATATAATTTGGGCGACGCGTAAAGGTAACACGCTAGGTGTAATTAAAGCAAACATCCTTCCCCAGCGGCGTCACTGCCCTCGGCGTGCCCGGCAGCTGCTGCGACGGTCTCGCTGGGAGGAGGTCCTGCTGCGGGTGGAGGGAGCGTCGCTCTGCTCTCCAAATTTTTTCTTTCTGGCTTTTCCTTGTAGTGGTAGGACAACCTCCTTCCTGTGTCGCTCAGCTGGTTCTTGGGTTTCCAAAATCCTAGTTTTGGTGATCAGGGACCTCCTGCCGACTTGCAAGCTCCTGGAGGTGCCCATCACGTGCAAGCCTGGCATTAAGAAAGTTTTATGGGTTTAGGTGAATACTAGATTCCTTTTGTGGCTGAAACGGAGTCGTGCGGATGATGGTGCCCTACAGGAATGAGCGGTTCAGGTGTCCTTTCCCTAGTCCTTTGCTTTGAGTAGTAGCCGAGGATGTCTTTCGGCTAACGGAGAGCGCCAAAAGTTGATGCCTTCCAGATTTCCAGTTCCCTTCCGTCTCTTGAGCCTGGCTGCAACACTTCTGCTCAGCACACACCCTCCTCCTCTAGCCCCTCCAATCCAATCCAGACGTTTCCCGAAGGCCGGCACATTTTTCAGCCCAAATTTCGCACTGACAGAATATATTACATCTGCATCGAGGCGGAATATAAAGTGAAGAGATGCTGGGGCCGGGGGGAGAGCGTGAGGAAATGAGTTGTGCTCTGCTGCAAGAGCACAGGGTTAAGTCGGCAGCTGCAGCCGGTGGTTCTTGGTCCCCACTTGCTCCCCTTGTGCTGTTTTGGGGTTTTTTTTTGAGGTTTGCATTGAGAACGTGCTCTAGGTTTTGGGGTTTTTCCTCTCTAGAATCTTTGTATGTCACTTGCTTTTTTTTTAATTTTATTATTATTATCTTAAACATCCATTATTTAGAAACTACTGGAGCCTGGAAACCAATTTCCATGCTTATTTCAAAGAGTTTGCAGCGTTTAGGCGGTTACGTACAGGGCTATTACATGAACTGACCGTGGTAAAACAGAGTCTGGCAGGGCTGGGTGCCCCTGGGGATCCCCGGTGGGCAGGCCTGGGGGAAAATAGGGGGTAACTCCCGTCTGCTGGGATGGAAGCTCTGATTTCCCCCTTGAAAATGGGGTTTGTGATGGGCAGCCGTGCCTCTGGGCGTCCTCACTGACGGGGTGGTGGGCTTCTGCGCCGGGTGGGGATGCGGTTGCAGCGAGTGTCCTTCGCTGTTCTTGGCTTTGCAGGGCTCAGCCTGTAAAGCAGCGGATCCCTGAGGATGCTTTAAGCTACTCAGGGGATTAAACGGGGTTATGAGCAATCCCAGGACGCAGGAAATGTCAAGGCAGCTTGCAGCTAACCTCCTCCTCTCCTCTGGCCAAGGAAAGGAGCCGGAGGGACCTTTTCATCTTGGTTTGGCCATTTGTGGGTGGGTGGGTGGTTGAGGAAGCCCCAGGTGCAGTAGGACTCCCTCTTCTCAACAAACCATGCTGATCATATTTAGGGTGAGGAAGGTGGTGGGAGGGAAATCCAGGATTGAGGGATTGAGTTCATCCCTCTTGTAAGCCCATCAAAGTCAGCGGAGTCGTGACAAGAGCGGGGCCGGCCCGGTGCGTTCGTGGACCGAGAGCAATCCCTAAATGCTCTTGACTTAGCGTAACCCTCTGCTGAGCTGCCTGGCGGTCACGCCGAGCCCCTCGCTGAGAGTCTGAGCCACAAGGATCCCTCGGCAAATGCCGTGGTGGGTGGGGGACCCCGGGCCACTTCAGTGCCCTGGTTTGGAGGCCAGGAAGCACAAGTCACCATCACGAGGATCTGCAGGCAAAGGGAAGAGGGAAAACCGAGGTAGGAGAAGTGAAGGAAGCAACCCCTGCTCCCCCTGGGTGCTCCCACCCCAACTTTCCAGGATGTCAGTGCATGCAAGGGGTGTCATCCACAGGGCGCCTCTCCCTCCCTTTAAAAAGCCAAGATGGAATTACTGAACTCATGAGCAAATCCGGTAGCGCAGTGGGGTGTGGTGCCCCGTTCCTCCTCGGCACGCAGGCTGGCCCTCCTGCCCGCGGGATGCCAGTTGAGCATCCCTGCCCTAAATTTGATGGGTAGCTCGACTCGAGTGTGTCAGGTCAACTTGGTTTTGCAGGGCCTGTGCTGCAGCCCAAACCCGGAGGTTTTACCAGCATCCGAGCAGCAAATCCATCCACATGGGAGCTCCCAGAGCCCCTTTTACAGGCAGCGAGACTGAGTCCTAGTAAGGGCCCTCTCTGAGCTGCTACCATCCTCATCCTCACAGAACAAAAGTTAAGGCTAAAACCCAAGCTGTGCTATTGGCGGTGGGAGGCAGGCGGCAGCGGTGTTGGAATTTTCTCCGCGTCGCTGCGAGTTAATTCATTCCAGTAAATCATCCAAAATAATTTGCGGCGAATATCAATTTTCTGTGTGAACTTCTCGCTGGCTGCACAGAAGTATCTTCTGCCGACACGGCTCCCTAATTCTGCTGATCTGAGACAACAAAGCAGCTGGGGAATAAACAGGTGGCAAGCTGGAGTCCCCAGGGCTGCCAGCGCGAGGGAGGTGCCAGGGCTGAAACAGGCTCGCAGATAAAACCCAGTGAACGCAGGCGATGATTAAAGGCTAATTTGCTGTCTGTGTAGTGTTAAGTGCCCCCGTTTCCTAACGAGGAGAAGGCACTGCCAACCACATTCTCCTTCACCGCCTCTCTTTTATTTACCTTTTCAATTATTTTAATGCTTTTCCAATCTTTGATAACGAATGCGTCTCCTGGGCTGGGATTGCCAAGCGCATCTCTGCTCCGGGCTGATGGCAGAGGATGTTTTCTGTGCTTGGGAAGACTTTTCTGGGTAGGGAATGTCTCAAAAATAAAAAACAACCCAGCCTGCCTCACCTGTCCCATGATGGATTTCAGCCTGTGAATGCTACTGCTCTTTTTTGGGTGACCGTTCTCCTCCCCAGCTGGTAGAGCAGAGCTGTCCCGGAGCATGGGAGCTGTGTCACCCTGGCATGACGGCTGCAGGGTGAGGAAGAACCGCTGTTTGTCCTCCAAAATATAATAAATCTCAAGGAAGAGTTTTGGCTTGGCTTGGTTGTTTTTAAGGATGGTGTTTCATGGTCTGTCCTTCCAAGGAGAAATGCGAGTGGTGTGGGTTCTTGGGTTGATCCTGGGTGCGGGATGCTCTGAAGGAGTCACCCAAGGGACACGTGTCCTGCTGCTGCACCCTAATGCCAGCTTTTTGGAAGCTTTCTGCCGTTTCCCTGTGCTCAGGTGCTCCTGTCACCTAGAGCAGAGCTGTAAGCTGAGGATGATGGTGTCCAGGAATAAGGACTCGATGGCCAACCAAATACCCTGTAACACCACGGCTGACGTGCTGTAGCAATGCACTGCTGCCGGTCAGCATGGCATCGGGGCAGCCGGTGCCGCTTGTCCCACCAGTTAGCGTGGAGAGGATTTGCCAGGCGGCAGTTTTACCGAGAGGAGCTGTAAAGGAGAGAAAGGAGGAGTCACTTTCCCACCAGCAGGGCCTGATGCAACTTATCTCCATGGTACGTGTTGCAAATGTCTTCAGCATCACTTCTCAGCGCTGGATTTATCTGCTGAGGATACGAGTGTCTTCGTCTCCCCACCTGCAGGAACATCCCAGTTCCCACATCAGTTTTCATCCCAGGGGGAAGGAAAATTGCTCCCTGTTGATACTCCCTGTGGATCGAGCACCCTCTCCCACCCCGACCAGGCATGCCAGCTCGCTCAACTGATGTGCACCGATGATGGGGGCCTGCCGGAGGCACAGTCCCCCCTCCCCGGGGGAGCTCGGTTCCCTGACACAGCCCAAAATAGATCTGGGGCACCCATTTGCAACCACTGCTAGGATTGCACATCGGCTCCCAGGGGGGGAAGCAGTCCTGATTAAAAGAACTATTTATAAAGAGCCTGGATGTGGGAGAGGAAGAGGTGATAATTAGCTGCGCTGCAAGCCGGGGCTCGGGATGGGTACCTGCGCAAACGAGCAGATCCCTACTCGCGTACGGCCGGGACGGGGAAAGGAGTAACCCCCTTCTCCTTTGCCTCTCCAAGAAGCCCTGCTGATTAATGCTCATAGTTGTAATTAACTGCTTTTTGTTTCCGGTGGTGGGAGCCGTGAGGGTGTCGAGGGCTGGTTGGAAACGGTGTCTGTCTGTGTGACGGAGAGGATTCATTAGCAATGGTTTGGGTGATGTTTTCCACCAAGAAGGGTTTATTTGTTTGTTTGCTTATTTGCTTTTAAGATGGCTGTGAAATAGAATGAATTTTTCATGCAGAAAATTTCACCAGTGTTTTATTGTTTGAAAAATTGGCTCTAAGTACATGTGTGTATATGTGCATACGGGAAAAAAAAAGTGGAGCTCTTCAGTCATCTCCACTTCTTCATTTATTTCTTTGATGTATTGTGCAGATTTATTTAATTGATGGCAGCACCTAGAGTGTGTTTAGGCACTTCCTAAGCTCTCCCAAAGGCTGGGGTTTGGGTTTGCTTCAGCGGTGCGCAGCCTAAGGACAGACAGACGCGGCAGTAGAGGTCAGCAGAAGGGGAAGAGCCTTAGACAATTTATGTACGAGCTAAATCTCTTCCCTCAGAGACGCCGAGAGCCAATACCTGCAGCCTCTCGGGGTGCTGGATTAGCTCCCTGTCACCTCCCCAGAGTGGGTTCGGTTTATATATTTATATATGTGTGTGTGTATTTATCTTTCATTTGGTTGGGATAAAAATTGCTGAGTCAAAGATCCATTTTCTTAGCAAGCCCCTTGGAAGGCAGATAAAGGGGACGGCGGCGCTAGGCAGGGCTATAAATAATGCATAGAGCACAGGAGCAGCCAGAGCAGCCCTCTGCTTACAAATAGAAGATTTCTCAATAACATATTACCCTGTCTACCGTCCCCAACAGCAGCACTTCTTTGCTCACCTTAGGCTAACACCTACTGCTCATCGAAATAAATAAGTAAGTGAGCCTAATAAAGCCTCTGGTTATCACTAGTCCTGCCTGATCCTATCGGCGCAGCCCTCGTAACACCCTGCCTGGCGTAGTCTCCTGGGTTTAACGTTTCTGAAAGTCACCCTGCTCAAGGTGACGTGAGGACGAGGTGGGGGGAAACGTGCCTGGTTATCCCTCTGCCTGTCTCTCTGCCTGTCCCCCCGAGGCTTGGAGAGCTGCCTTCCCACCATCTCCCTTCGTCTTTGGGATAAGCTGCTTGCCCGTTTAAATACAGAATATGCCCCTATGTGTGTGTGGCTGTGCCAAGCCGGAACACCAAATCCGAGGCAGCCGAGGATGAGGAGGAGGTTCAGCTGTAGCTGAAGTTGGCTCTTCACCCGCCAGGGTTGTGGTGCCCAGAAATGCATCTTAGGATTCACTCTTGCTCCAGATCATTGATCAGATGGCTTCCAACCACTCCCAGGAGTCTCCTCTGTTTCAAGGTCCAGCCGCTGGTGGTCTGACCCGCTCTGGGGTTGTAGATGACTTGGAAAAGCTCGCTGGTGTGGGGGGGGTGAAAGCCCAAGGCTTTCCGGTGGCTCAGCAGCTTGGCCAAAGCGCAGTTCAGTCTTGACTGCTCTGCACGAAGCGCTTGCTCGCTCGGAGGGGGAGCACGGGTTGTAACTGGCTCCGGTATCCCTGTGGAGCAGCGAGGGCTTCTGTGGCTTCAGTCCTGAGCTCTCAGTGATGCTCCGCAGAAGCAGGAGTGAACCCCGGCACAAAGGGAATGAGGGTGTTACCGAGTTGGCGAGGGCTCACGGGGGCTTTTTCATGCAGTCTCAAGCCGTGGGGGGCTTCAAAGGCCCTTTCCTTTCCCTTTGAGCTGCTCCTTCAAACAAGCCTCAGCCCTCAAAGCGAAACGCCGAGCAAAACTGTCGCATTTCATCCAATTCCCATCGAGTCTCAATGCAGAGCTGTAAATCGGTCCCAGGCTGACACAGGGGATCCACACGAATAAACAGAGCTGCTGCCCCCCCTCCCTCCCATCTCGTGGTGTAAGGACAGGGGATGCTGCTGAGCAAAACCAAAAAGCAGCAAATGTCAAATGATGAAAGAATATCTTTCTTCTCCCTTTTTTCTGCCTTCTCACAAAGCGCACTGTTAGTCCTGAAGTTTCTCAACCGTTTTTTTCCCCTTGGTCTTCGGCCTCAGATCCCTTGTCAGGAGCCACCTTTGAAGCCCGAAGCGGAGCTGTGGGAGGGCAGGAGGGAAGGACACGTTTTGCGGCCAACCTGGACATCCTTGGAGAGTTTGGAGGAGCTCTGAATCATCCCGCTTCAGGGCGCTGGGCAACCTCTCATTAGGGAGGGTCAGGAAGGGAGGTTGGCTTGGGAAGGGTAGCCCATGAGTGCCATCTTCAGGATTGTCGTTACCTTTTTTTCTGAAGTTATAACGAGCAGGTTGGGTGCTGCTACAGCAGTTAGATGTTGGTGTGAGCACGCTGAAAATCTGCTGTGGCCAGGTTGTCTGGGTTTTACCCCAGCCTTCCTCCCCAGCTCTCGCTGTGGCCGTGCATGCACCGGGCAATGCACCTTCAGCAACGTTGCTTTGGGTGTCATCGCGCTGCACCGCCCTTAATTGCCTGGTTCAACGTTTTCAAGGGTATTTGGAGGAAATGTGGATGGTTCATTGACTGGTATTTGAGGGAAGCGGAGAATTTAATTAAAAAACATGAGGGAAAATTAGTAGTAAAGGAGACTGATTGCAAGGCTTGACGTAGGGAGGATTTAGGTATGGCATCCTGGCCGGTGCAGGCAGGGAGACTGGGAAGGGCTGGCTCCCTGCTCCATACCGGTCCTCTGCCCTTGGGGAAAATAATAACAAGGGGAAGCGGAGGGAGAAAAAGAATAGCTGGTTTTTATTGTTGTTTGTGATTTTTACATAAATTTTGCAGATTGCACAGCCTGGGTTGTTTTTTTTTTTTTTTTTCTTCTTCCCCTGTCTGTTCTGTTTAATGCAAACGGCACCTTCCTGCTGATTGCAATCACAGGCTGATTGAGAGAGGCTCCTCTGCCTGGGCTGGGGAGGAGAGAAGAGAGCCTTAACCCTTTCTCTCACTTCCCCTCGTCCCTTCTTGCTGGCTCACTCCTGCCTCGCTTTCTACCCTTGCTCTGCGACTCCAAACCCCACTCCCCAAAGGCTTTCTGCTTATATATGCACAAGACTGTCCACAGCTCTAATAGTGAATTTATTTTAATAAGCGAAGGCTTTGAAATAGATACAAACCTGCCCGCTTCGGGGCACGGGCCCAGCTCTAGCTAATGTGATTAGGAAGAAACTTTTCTCGCAGAGAAATCATCGCCTATCTGCCTGCTGCAGACCGGTGCCCCGGGAGGCAGGGAGCAGCGGTCACCACGGGAGGCGGATGCTTCTGCTTGGCGGATCATTGTCTATTCTGTCCCGGTTCTTGTATCCTCCTCATCAGCTCAGCGTCGCGGCTCCTTCCTATGGTGCCTTAAACAACACCCGGCTCGTACAGCCCCCTTGCTCTTACCCTCTCCTTGTGGACAGATTGATGGGTGCCGTGGGAAGCCGCCTTGCAAGTGATGCACATGCTTTGCGTCGGGGCGTGCGTGCAGCGGCGTGCCTCTGCGCTCCTGGGGGACCGGGGCTGGAGCTGGGAACTGTAAAGAGCGTCACGGCAAGCGGTTGTTTCGGCAGTGGCTTTGCACAACCACTGCTGGAGCCATCTGAGCTTTTTGCGAAGTCCTGTCCTGTAGAAACTTATAAAGGCTCTTAAATCTCTGTAATCCTTAATGCAGATTTTAACACAAGACAGCACGGGCTGTGGGCATGGCCCGGGAGTTTGCAAGTACGATCGCTGCTTGCTCGGGTTTGTGCCTGTCAGCTGTGTGATCTCGAATCTAGATCCCACGTGTTGCCTCGGGGCTTGCATCGCGGCGCGCTGAGATCTGGCAGGCACCCGATGCAATGGTTTTCCTCCAAAAACCCCACCCCGCTCCCCCAGGGAACTAGGATGCGATGAGGGGAGCTGGGCAGCTGCGAGGACACGCAGCACGATGCCAATAACTGCACTTCTTAAGGGTTAACAGCTTCATGCCAAGCGCCGCCGCCTGTTTTCTTGTGCTTCATGTGAAAATAGGAGCAAATATGGTCCTGGTCCCTTCTTACAGGCATCCGGGGCTGCAGTGCCACTTGGCAGGAGCTCGGCGAGGCCAGGCACGTGCATCCCGAAATCTGGCTATGCCAGTTCCCCCCGCCTCTTGCTGTGTGATAACGCCGCCGTAAGAGATAGGGAGTCGAGCGCTTTGCAGGTACAGCGATGCCTGCGCCGAGGTCGGGAGCGAATGTGGTCCGCAGGCTGATAAGTTACCTGTGAAGGCAATGACTTCGGGGATTGGATTGCATTGCCCAACTCAGTTAGGTCTAGATAACATCGTGGTTTAAGACATCGATCATTTCAAAGGAACCTGCAGAGGGATTTTAATGCTTCGCAAATTGCTTTTCCTTCTATTCAATTTACATTCACGATTGCACAGAGCATATTTAGGAGCTTTCCAAACCGCCACAAACAATGACAAATCTCTCCTGAAATGTTCTCCTGTTGCAGTAAATTTGACCTGACAAAAGAGGAGGAGAAACTTCAGCCTCCTTCTGTGGTGTAAGGGCCTCTTAACCCCTGCAGCAGGCTTGGGCTCGCCAGCTCCGTACCTGCTGCCCTCCATAGTGAGCACAGGGAAACGCTTTGCTGCGGTGCTCCGGCACCCTAGGGCTGTGTCGGGATGCGCTGCCAAGAGACACGCGTAAGAAAAGTCCCTGATCCTGAAACCATATCCCTGTAGAAAACGTTACTGGTGGAGCTGGAGCCTCTCAAAGGGCTGCTGGGGTAGATTAAATAGCCAAGCGGGCTATACAGTCGCCCTCCCTGCTGGGACACGGTATGGAAGGACAGGGATCGCTTCCACAGCAGGAAACCCCCGTGATTTCGTTGAGGTTGTGAGATTGAGCCCTGCATCCGAGTGCCTGCAGGAAGGACTGAGTGCTGTCTGCAGGGGTCTGGAAGCAGGTTTTTTCCAGAGATGCTGGCTATGGCATGGGGTGGAAAAGGTGCTTGAGGATTGAAATGCAGTTTTTGCTGTTAGGCAGGCTCGATAGCGCTGCCAGCCTCGTCACTGCCTCTCCGGTCCTGCCCGGCCCACCACCCGGATGGGATTCGCGCTAATTGAAAGGTAATCAATACGGCAGTGATTGGTTTGCTGGCGAGAGAGGATCCCTTTCTGCTGCCGGAGGGACGGGCTGCCCTGGCAGCTGGGGAAGCACCCAAGCCTCTGGCCTCGCCTGGGGATCTCAGCCATGCTATTTTGGGATTCTCAAGCTGCCCCAGCACGGCCGGGTCTGATCCTCGTGGTTTAGGAGATCTAATACGCTTTAAATCACTGGTCCTTATGTGTTTAGTGACCTCTCTGCTCCCATACCCGTGGGTTTGGTGTAGGTGCCTTTCCCATGGCTCCTGATGGGATCAGTGGTGGGAAGAGGGTTGAAGAGATGTGGAAAGGCCAGGAGGAGGGAAGGATGTTTTTGCCAGGCAGTCTCCACGACTCACTTCACCCCAGCGCGGCTTTTTCCCACGCTTCCCCAGCCATCAAGCCATGATCAGGCAAACAAGTCTCTTGCCTGTGTTATTATTTCATTAAAGATGTTAATTTTGGACCGCCGGCTGTCTTCCTGTCCTGCTTCTGCATATTCATGAGCCTGTGGTGTCCTCCTGCTGCTGTGGCCACCTGGGAGGAGCTGCCATCAGGGCACGCAGCGGGTGCGTGGTCCCACGACCGGGAGCGTGCTGTGCTTGGCTCAGCCCGGTTCCCCTCCAGTTTTTTTCTGCTGGTTACTGGAGGTTTTGAGAACTTGTGCAGAGATGCAATGGGTTTGCTCTGAAACTCTCAGTGGGTTTTTCCAGGAGCATTTGTTACCCTGAAGGACGTCTGCAAGTCCACGTGGCTCCTGCTTGCTCAGATGCACCTGAGTGACCCCACAAAGCACCCCTAAGCTTCTGCAATTAGTTTCCCAAATGGAAATCTAAAGATGGCAAAGAGGCCAGCTGAGCTCCTTGTTTGTTACGGCCAGAACATCCGAGTGAAGCATCTCGCTGCGTGAACGTCCTCCGATTTGCTATCTGGCGCCTGCCAGAGCATCGCCTGCTCTGATGGAGCCAGAGATTTCAACTGGAAAATGTCCACTAGCCTGGGATGGATTAAGCCCAGGAGTTCTGGCGTCATTCCTGGCACCTTTTTATCTCGTTCCTCCATGAAGCTATGGTCCCAGGAATGTCCATGCTCCAGGGGAAAGAAGCAATCAAATACATCAAGGAGTAAAGCTCCTACAGCGGAGCAAAACCTATTGCCAAGGCCTCAGGTGTGGACAGGCTTCTCAGGTCATTTGAATTAGCTGGTGCTTGTGTTTGGGCATGGTGTGCTTGGCTCTTTCTCCGATTTTTCTATGCTTTGGGGGTCTGAGATAAAGCCTTTCAGTATTACTCATCTGTCCCAGGAGTCTGGGAAGGACTCTGAGGAGCTGGAGGCTGTGGTGATGTTTCTGCTTTTCAGCTAAAGGTGGATGCGGTGCCGCAGGCTTTCTACACGGGGCTTCAAGCTGGTTTTTAGCATTGCTGCATGTATCTGTGTCCCAGCTGTCTCCACCTCATTCCCCTTTTTGGAGCTATGCAGCAGATGAGCACAAAGCAGGATGACATAGGTTGATGTGACGGAAAAGTTGTCATTGTCAACTGTATGTCTGCTGAGCCCTGGTGCAGAAATGGCTGGGATGCTCCTGAAGGAGCATCTGAACTGCCAGAAGTCGCAGAGCAACACGTGAAAAGAAACATCAGTGAGCATCAGGTTATGGTTGGATGGTGGGCTTCAAATTTCTGGTCATTGGGAAGCTGCTGCACAAGCAGCTTGGCCGTATCCCAAAGCAGGAGCGTTGCGATGGAGATGGAAGGGCAAGAACCCAACTCCAGCAGTGCAACGTGTCGCTGCTTACGTGTCGTGCTCAGGCTGCCCTCCAAAGCTCATCTTTCTGAGATGACTGGGACACCCAGAGAAGATGATGATGGTTTCATCCTCGCATCTTCTCCCAATTGCTGTGGTTTGACTGGGAGGTAAATTTGAGGCTCCTCAGTCTGGAGGAACGTGACCTGCAGACATTGGGAGCACCAGGTCTCTCTCCTGACCAGGCAAGCTGCTGCCTCCAGCACATCTTTGATCCATTCCTACCGGGGCTCAACCCTTTTCCTTTGGGTAGCCCCAAAAGATGCAGAGGAATCCTGATTGTTTTTTTCCTTTTTTCTGCTGCCCTATTTACTGCCTTGTCCATCTGAATCCAAGCTGGCACCGTGAAAAATACCGTGATTATTTTCCCTTCCTCTGCCTTGCCCCTTCAGAGCCAGCCCTCTCTTGAATTAGTGGATGCACCACAGCTAATCATTAATCTTCTGTGGCTCTCGAGCCCTGCCGGTAAATCTGCCGGGGTGACGGTGTGGAGTCCTCTCTGCCAAGGGCTCTGACCCTGCAAAGGGCTCGAGAGGGTCCCCAAGGTGTCACCCAGCTGGTGGTGGCAGGGACACGGCATCGCCGCGCTGGCTGGCAGGGAGAGCAAGCGCTGGGCTCCCTCCATCTCTCTCTCCTCCTGCCTGGAGCGTGCCAGTTTGCATTGCATAGGAGGGAACGGGAAAGTCATAAATCAATCTCGAGTGTTTCTCTTCTCTTTAGGGGAAAAATAATAACCCCAAACAAAACAAGCTTGCAGTCGGGAGAAAGGAATTCCTAATGACAAACTTACTTCAGCTAGGACACCAGGGGCTTCAGCAATATGAGATTAAACCTGCTGTGCTGAGACTCTATTACTCCATATATTACTGTGTGCTGCTGGACTGATGGTTCTCACAGGCGGAAATATAACCCTTTGAAATGTCAAGGCACATAATAAAGAGACCTAGCAGGGGAGGCTGGATGGCTCCGGGGATTGATAAAGCCTTTACAGTGCCGGCTCTGCCGCGAGGAGGGGTGGGTGCCTGGTAGAGCTCGCACGCTTTGCCGGTCCTTTTGTTAGATGGCTCGAAGGGAGAGGTGGCATGGGAGAAATTCTCCTGGAACAACCCTGTCTGGCCAAGTTTGCTGTGGAAAATAAAGCTGGGACCTCAAAATGAAAGCTTGGATGAATAGTTGACTCCTTCTGCAGTCCTCAGCTGGAAGTGTTTGTCCCTGGGGTGGCTGTCACACTTATACCTCTTAATTAACTCTTAATACCTCCCGCGTCCTCTTTGCATGGCAAATCTCTTGTGGCTGGACCGGTTCCCTGGGAGCCTGGCTGGGTCTCCTGGGTTTGTAGAAGACCACATCGTAAATCTCTGAAAGGGTTTTCCTGATGGCTGGTGAATACAGCCACTCCAACATGAAGACACGCAGCAAACGTTAAGGTCTTCTCAGTGAATCCTGAAGGGTTAGGAAAAGCATTTGCTTATCGGCTGGTGGATCTGTAATTCCTATTTTCAGAAACGGGAGTGAGCTGCTGGATGAGCCGATGCCGCTGGGTCTCTGCCTGCTGTTCCCGTGAGTCCCGCTTGCCTCTGCCGTGCAGCGCGGGGCTCCCCGTTCCCCCCCAAAAAGCTCTGGTCGGTGGCTGTAAACTGTGAACCTTCCCATCTCTCCATGGCTGCTGTGGGCTCGTTAAGGCGAGGGGAATAAATCTCCTGGAACTCATGAACTATTTACAGCCGTGCTGAGCAAGCAGTCCACAATTATTTATTTATTCTCTCCAGCCAGGCTGCGCTTGGGAGCCCAGGGAGTGGGGAAGGCTGCCAGGGCTGCTGCTTCCAGCCCCATGCTGTCTCCTCTGCCCTGGGGAGCCACGGGGTTCCTCGTAGGTAGGCGAGACCCTGGAGATCCTGAAAGGCAGCAGACATACCCCTGGCAGCAGCTGTGCGGTGTTAGCTCCTGTTTGTGACTTGGGAAGGAGAAAAGAACTACACTTCTTTGTGCTGAGCATACAGCCCTGCTGTGGCTGGGCATCCTTGTGTTCAAGGCCACGAAAAGGAGGAGAATTATGTTGCAGAAGCGGAGAGCGTTTTGCATGGGAAGGAAATGTGTTGGAGGAGCCTGTGGCATGTGGAAGGTGTCTGCAGCTGGTTTGCGGTGTAAGGGAGGGTGCTGGTGTGAGCACACGCAAGTAATTCTGCTCAGGCACGTGGGTAAAGCCTGGAAGACAAATTATTTTGGCTTGCATGAAAGTCTGCTTCTCCTCTTTGGACTCCACTTTCCTGTCTGTAAAATGGGCACGTGAGCTTTCAGCTCAGGAGCGTGTGTGGTGGCTGAAGGTGATGAAGGCTTGCCAGATGCCCTCTCTGTGAGCTCCTGCTCGCTTGTGCAGATGTCTCTGGGGAACAGAGTCACTTCTTTAGCTTGAAAGTCAAAGTCTGTCCTTGAAGGGCTGAAAGGTTGATGTTTGACCCCTGCTCTGAGCCTTTTGGGTGGGGATTGCATATCAGTGTGGCTCCGTCTCTTTACTCTTAATAAATAGCCTTTTTTTTTTCCCTGCAGCGTCCCCAGACAATCAATAGGTATTTATGAGGGATCATTACAATAATTATGCAGCTGCCTGTGTTTTGTGAAAACCGGTCTTTAAAACGTCCAGGAAGCGAGACGGGGTTGGTTAGGTCATACCCGCAGCACCCTGCCTTGCACGTGGACGTGTACGGGAGGCAGCACCAGCGCTTGCTCCATTGTCCTTCCTGCCACGTCCCTGTGGTGCTGCACCAGCCGTGCATTTCTCCCCCACAGAAATTTGGGGCCCAAGGAAGCAGAAACGGCCCCTTTCACTCCCCCGGCAGCGCCGGCGCCAGTTGCTGCCACGCATGTTGCCTTCAAAGGTTTGGGTTTTTTCATCGTGGGGCTTATGGGCCAAGGACACTTCTCACCTGCAGCTTTATATCTGTCAGTTTGAGCAGCAGACGGGGGAGAGGGCCATAAAACTGCAGAGGCTGAGTCCTAGTCCCTTTAATCCCGCCAGGAGGGCCGGCGTTATTTCTCCGCCGGGAGCGCTAATAGGATTCTAATACGCTGGCAAATGGGATTTTTTACAACTGCCATTCTGCAGTTACTGAGACGGTGTGTCACCAGGACAGCCCTATAAATTCTCTTGGAGATGGAGGGGGCTGGTGGCTTGGGAGGGGGAATGGTGCCTGCCGCCACCCATGGCAGCTCTCGCTGGTGATACTGGTGTTGGGGTCTTCTGGATCCCCCATTACTGCTTTCCCTGCTCCTGGGGCATCGCCACGGCTGGGCTGGGCGGTATTGCCGGGCGATACGTGCTGGTGGTTGGGCTGGTTCTGGTATGCTTGGATGGTTGGTCTCTGAAGCCACGGTCTTACCCTGCTTCTCCCTCCTTGCACACGTGTGCTGGGACCAGGCATCTCTGGGAGTCCTCTCATCAAGCAGAGGAATGAGTTGGGTGCCTGCTGGCCTCCGTGTGGCATTGAAGGAATTAATAAGCCCTAATAAACCAGGGAGGCTCTGGCAGGACCCATTTTTTCCTCCCATCAAGTTTGTGGCATTGCAAGACAGGGTTTTCTCATCAGTGCCAGCGCCCTGCGTGGTCACGCAGGGAGCACCTGCCCTGGGGATAGCAGGCAAGGCCTGGGGACAGCAGGGCTCGTCTTTGGGACCCTGTTCCTTCCCTTGCTTTCGTGCATATGGAAATGCTGATGAAGTTGTAGGACTCGTTGCATAGGGAGGGTGATGGGTTTATGGCCTTGCTATAAATCGCTCAGCTAGCACAGGGACAGGAGAGCGGGCAGTACCCGCAGGTGCAAACAAATCCGACTCCATTTGAGGATCACTCGGGCACCCACGGGACATGTAGGCAGCTGCACTTCATCCCCTCTTCAGTGGACAGCACCCGACTGGTGTGCCAAAGCCATAAATATTGTATTACTGTATCCAATCTCAGCTCCGGATTGATTTTTCTCCAGCCCTCGTCGCGGAAAGTTGGGAAGATGGGATTATTTTCCAGGGCAATCACAGGTTGATGGGTCCTCACAGCTGCTTCCACACTTTTTGACATCAGTAAATAAGCAGCTCCCCAAACTCTTCTCTGTGTAGCACCTATTTCCCTGGGACATCCACTGGGGTTTCCTCATACTTAGCTGCAAATTGGTACAGGAGACTGGCCCGACCCTTCTTGTCCTACAGCAGTATGGGCACGTAGGCTTTATCTTATCTATTATCACCTCTGCCCGACAGCTACCGAGGTCCCATCTACCTCTCTTGCAAATCCTATTTATCATCACATTTCTACAGCTGCCCAAAAGTCCCAACCTGACGTCAGGCATCCTCGTGCTAGGTGCTGTACAGGCAGATTGCAAGAGACAGAGCTGCCCCACGGATAATAAAGCAGCTATCGTTATTCCCATTTTACAGACAGCCGAGCCGAGGGGAAACGCACGGTCCAAGTTAATAAAAGCTTGTGGAATAATCCCCCGTGATTTATCTGAGGTTAGAAAGGAAATCTGAGGTTTGAAAAGAGATCTCCAGAGCGCTAAACAGAAATTTGCTTATCTGTAAACAGCTCGCTCCAGGTTTTTAAATCGCCGCTTTAGGAATGCAACCAAAGTAGCCGAGTTCCTTCCCCGATTAAAAAAGGCAAAATTTGAAGAAAAAAGTTCCGCGTGTAAATCGCCAAGGGAGAATGAGATCGTGTTGTGCAATAAATAGGTGAAGGCAGGAAAATGTCACATTTTATTGAGGTAAAATTTGTGACAAGAGAGAATATCTTCTCTTAGACTAACCGATACGTTTGGGGAAAAATAAAACAGCAGCAAACTGGCTTTTTCACCGAGTCGCAGCTGCAAGAGGAGGTGGAGGATGTCCTGGTAGGGACATCACAGGTACCTTTGCGGCAAGGACGTGGGAACAACACAGGCAAGGGCTCCTGAGCTCCCTCCAGTTACAGCAGAGAGTTAATGTGAAATTAGTACCATCTGCTGCACTTCAGGATTTGCTTCCCATGCCGTTCAGCCCTGCCCGCACACATCTGTGCGAGGAGGGGGTGGCGAGAGGGCTGCTGGGGACAGCAAGCCTTGTGCTTACCAGGCAGGGTCGTAGCTCAGGCTGCTCCAAATTCTCCCAAATTCCGGAAATCCCAAGCACGGACCAGTGGCTGCAGCTCTCCGTGCTCCCGAAGCGCTGGAGCTGGGCTCGAGCCGATGCAAAGTCTTGTAGGCTTTGATGGGGACGGGTGGGATGTCCTCTTGTGGACCAAGGGGCTCTTCAGAGCTTCTTCCCAGGCTACATCTCCCTCTGCTTCCTTCTTCCCAGCAGAGCCAGTGCAGATACATCCCTTGGACAAATTAATCCCACCCTGTCACTTTTTTCTTTTTTTTTTTTAAGTCTTCACAGTGAGACTTTCTAGGAAATCATCTGGTATCGTGGCTCTTCACTTCCTGGCTCTCATCAGCTAAGCAACAGCCTTTCCCAAGGCGATGAATTAAAGATTAAAAAAAAATAAATAATAAAATAAATCAACACCTGAGCTACGCCAGCAGCTCGGTGTAAACAACCCGGCACCTGCTGCGTTAATAGGAGGAGAAGCCATGCCGGGAGCTTCAGAGGCTGCTGAGCTGTTACTTTGGTAGCTTCGATGACTGGGTGTTTGTGCGGATTCCCCGGCTGGCTCGTGGCCGGGTTTTGTGGGGTGGCAGTGCTCCCCGTGCACCCCTCGCTGCTTTTGGGACCCCGCCGGCGTGGTGGGTGCAAGGTGCTGCGATGCTGAGGTTGAAGTTTGGGGAGTTTGCTCTCTCCCGGTTGAGAGTCCCCCTGTTCAGCTCCTGCATGGAGGATTTCCACACTTCCCTCTCCTTTTCCCTGCCCAAATGTGCCAGGGCGACGTGCTTGCACATGCTCTGCGTTTGCAACCCCACAGCAACGTGCTTCTGCAGCCCTGCTTTCCCTGAGGACTGCAGCTGCCAGGGGCTGGCAGGGATCAGGCTCACGGCGCCTGGCTGCCGCAGGGTCTCCCGGGGGCTTCATTTTATTTCTCTCTCATCTCCCTTTTCCCTCAAGCTTTGGAGGGAAGCGCCGTTTTCCCTCGCAGGGCCACCGGGATCGCAGTGATGCCATGCAGCGTAGATCAATGCGTGTTTCATCGCTGGGTCCTTGGGGAACCAGCCACATGAGAAACAGGTAAGGGGAAAAAAGTGTGAGAGGCAGCAGCACGGAGAAGGGAGGTGGGCTTTTTCCTTGCCTTGCCCCCCGAGCTGGCTGTGACCAAATCCTTTTGCTCACCAAGGAGTCAGGAGATGGAGGATTTGAGCTTTGATAAGGAAGAAATGCCTCTCCCAGTGCAGTAATGCACCCCAGGGTGGGTCCTGGAGGGGCTTTTTCACCTCCTGAAGCATCTGGCATTGGGTGCTGCTGGCAACGTATCCCAAACCCATGGGATTTCAACAGACATCTGTTTTTTGCAGCTCGGAAACAGATAATAACAAACAGCTCAGCGATGGGGGCAAGCAAGTCAGAAAAAACATGAATATTTTGCTTGGAGAAGACTGTTTCATTTCTGTTTATACCAAAGTAGGATGCTCCTTTCCCATCCAGAAGGAAAATTGGGTTGTAGGTTTTGTTTGTAGAAGGGTTTGTGTGGGAGGAGGAGGAGAAGCAAAGAGGAGAAGGAAAATATGGACCAGCCTCTCCATGATTTTTCATTAAATAATTTTATATGGAACTATTTTTAAATAATATTTTTTTCTGATTTCTTTTAATTAATGTTTTAATGCACATTGGACAGTTGAGCTAGGAGGAGCCTGAAGCTTTGTACCCCGGTACCAAGGATACGGTGCATGTGAAAGCCATGTGGGGCCAAGCCTTGTTAGGAGCTGAAAACTGCCTGCTTGATGGGAAACAGAGAATAAGACAAATAGATCAATTTTCATTGCAGCAGAAGCTTAACAGTAGAGGGCCTCAAATTTCCTCAGGGGTCTAATGTTGTTTAACTTATTTCTTAATGGTCTGAAACACAGGGTGACCGGGGCTGTGACCTTTGACTACAAGAGAAATATAAAGTTGCCCTAATAATGGAGCATTGGGAGTTATGAAAAGAAACTGGATAAATTAGATTGCGGTCTTGTGCGTGGCAATGGCCATGTTCTTCTGCAAAGGTAAATATCATTATTAAATAAGAGGAAGGGGAAAAAAAAATCAGGGGAAATTCACTGTATATGGAGGAGAATTTATTCTACGAGAGAAATACTGGGATGGGTGATGCTCTATCCATGCGACCGTGCTGGAGTTGGTGGGATTTCACGGCGAGCTGCGCACCCCTGGGGCTTGCAGAGGGGCAGCTCCGAAACGTGCTGCTGGCAAAAAACCGGCAGGTTTCTGGGCTTGGCAGAGACGTGAGGAAATTAAAAGGCTGGGGAGATGGGTTCTGCGTGCAATTTTACGGTAAGGAAAAGCTCTGGCAGGTAATAGCAAATATCTGCTAAGAAACGGCGCTGATGTCCTTAGTCACGCTGGGTGGAAGTGACCCGGTGCGAAATAGAGCTATAGATTTCTTGTGCTGCTGGACATATGGCCAGACTGGTGTTTAAACGCTGCTTCTGCAGCTTGTGGGCTGCAGCTATAAATGGAAGGAAACACTGATACAGAGATGTTTCTGGAGACTCCCCAGCATCTCCAATAAAATAAAAAATAGAGACTTTTGCAACGCAATGTTACAGAAAAGAACCTCAAACTGAGCTTAAGTACTTAATAGGAATATGTTTTTTGACATAAAGGTGACTTTTTTTCTCCCCACAACTATTTAATGAAGCCAGAGGAGTCTCAGCCAGACCTGTTGGCCCGTTTCTTGGTGCACAGCCCTGCATCCTCCTGCCCAAGGCTTATCCAAATCTGGTGTTGCCGTGGTTCAGGTCCCATCTACCATCCCCAGGGCTGGCTGGAGCCCTTGGCACATCACGCGCTGCTCACTGGCCCATAGGTGAAGCAACAGCACCACCAGACTTTGCAAACCGCCCGCGTCCTAGGCTCTGTCACTGCTTTAAATTCTCACCTTGCTCCGTGGGTCCGCTCCGTGGAAAGGAGCTGTAGGGCAACGTGATTTATGTTCCCCGCAGTCAGCGTTTGGGCCGGCGTCCTCCTTGATCTGGGTGATTTGTGACATTTCAGCTGTCATTTAAAGTTCTGGAGTTGTTGCACTTGGGCAGAGCGAGCTTCAATGAGCGGTGAAGGAAAAAAAAAAAAGATAAATCCAGTAGGTTCATGTTTTTCTTTCCCTGTCTACAGCTTGTTGAATATTCTTCCTCCTCGTCGGGGAGTGGGAATAAAGTTCACGGCGTCTGGAGCATAATCGAGCAAATGGCCTTTGCGCTTATCAAGTGCCTCTGTTCTGCTTGGGCATTTAATCACCCGCAAAAGCCATTTATTGCCTCGTATACTCCTCTTCTATGAACATTAGCCCTTAAATACCTGGCATAATTAAAGGTGAAGCCGCGGCGCTGCGCTCCGTCTCCTGCCCGTGGAAGGGTAACAGATGAGGTGGGAGTTCTGGCGGAGTTCAAGGTGAGAGCCGTAAAGCCCATTTTCTGCATGTGTCAGGGACATTATTTTAGGAATGTCTAATTCTGCTGGCGAAAATTGAGGCTGGCTCAAATAATAATTCACGCTTAATGAACTTAGAGTTATAGCCTCGGCTCTGCGATTCCCTCTGTGCCTGGCGCGGTCGATTGGGCTTGTCAGATGTTTAAAGGATGGTGAAGAAATGACAAAAAGGATTTGATGGAATTAGGTGGAATTCCCCCCAAAACCTATTTCTTTTGTGTTTAGATCCCTGTCTGGGAAGAAAGAGAGAAATTTGCTGCAGCTTTGGCTGTAATCCAGTCGGCTCCTTGATCGGGACTTTTCAGGGGTTTAACCTTGTGCGTTCTTCTCGAAGCTCAGCTCTTCAAAAGGCTCATGCCCTTTTCTTTATATGAGGGGAAAATAAACATAAAGTATTGAGGAAGGGTTAATACCCAGTGCTCTGTGTAGGTAGCGTATTTAAGTAGCTGTCTATCACGTTCCTGACACATCCTCAGCTACCCAACAATCAGACGTTCAAAGACTTGATCATTAATGCAGTTATCCTTGTAACACCCCTTTGATAGTAAATTAATGGGCTGTGGTATGTAGAACATCAGACTATTGCTGCTGCTGGGTTTATACACTAGCAAGCTGTATCACAGGGCAATATTCACCCTCTGATGAGGCTGGGGAACGGAGGTAATGGACCCAAAGCCACACATCACACTATTATTGCAAGGAGGGAGCTGAAAGTGAGGCTACCCTGCATGCAAACTATCCGACCGCCGGTTAAATACCAACTAGGTGACCGTCTTGCTTCATGCTCAAAGGGTTGAGGCATCATCTGCAGATGGACGAGGTGTGTGTCGGTACAGTTTGACCCATGGTGGGTGGAACCTTGGTGCTAAGGTAGCTGCAGATCTCAGCAAGGTGCTGAAGCATCTGGCGTGGTATTTCCTGTGAAGTAAAGAAAACCATGATTGTTGTTGTTGGGACGTGGCGAGCTGAACCCCTGGTTGTTTGCTCCCCAAAGCCTTCCTGTGGAGCTAGTGACCTGCTGAGGAGAAATGACTGCAGCGCCGGTCTGCTGGTGCTTCTCAGGAAAAGCAGGTAGACCTGCCGCAGATTGCACGTCAGGCTTGGCCGGCAATGCGACAAGCGTGACTCGGGTGCATCTGGCAGCCGGGCCCTGCTGCCCCAGCGCCACGGCAGGCTTTTCCCAAGGTTACTGCAGACCTTGGGTGAAGGAGCGGGTTCACATCAGGCTGGGGCGAGTGGGGATCACCAAGACCCCCCCTCTCCATGTCACAGCCCTGTTACCCACCCCTCCGCTTCCCGAGCACAGCCGTAGCGCAGGATTGCTGAGCCCCGCATCGCTTCCTAGGAAGACAGGGATTTTTCTTGCTGTTGAAAACACTAGGCATCTGTATAAACAATTGTATTAAGCCGCTGTTGTAGTAATTGTGTTTGTACAGTGAAGCAAAAAGGCTCAGTTTACCACTCTGCTGTCTGGAAATGATTCCTCCAGGTTATGTGCGAAGCATTTTTTCAGTGTACTGATTTCATTCAGGGGAAGAAGGAGGAAAAAAAAAGATACTATTACAATGACATATTCTTCCCCAATGGTAACTTTATCCCTGCTTCTGGCTCAGTGCAGAATCATAATTCATTTTGTCACAAGGATAGCAAATAAATAATAAGAATAAATTGAGCAGATTATCTCATCTTTAAGCCATGCCCAGCATTCATCAAATCCATGCCAAGAAGCAAGACTTATCTGCAGTCAAATTGATCCTACAAGAACACCTACCTTAAGCTCCATTAGCGTACCTCGGAGCTGCTCACCCATCTCCCCGGTCCTCGGTTGCTTAAAATGACGAGTCATTAAAGTGACACACATTCCCAAAGCGGCTTTCTTATAAAAGGTCTGGTGAAAACGTATGTGTTGCTATTTCTCACCATTGATTTTTACTGAAAGGCCCAAAATGTACAAAGGCTAAATTTGACTCGGTAGAAGTTTGCTCCTCACGCTGCAGATGCAAAAACATCTATTTCTTCTCTCACTTCAATGAAGTTTTAGTAACAAATGCTGCAGGGAGTTTCCGCAGGACTAAGGTCTCATTACTCTTGGAGGAGATGCTATTTACGTTTGCTAGTGTACCGCAAAGCATTATAAATAATTAACACGGAACTACACCGAATAAACCTACTGCAGTCCTACTAATTGGTAAACAGACACGTATTTCACTTGGAGTCTATGAGAAGTATTACCACTTTCAGTGAGCTGATTCACTTGTATAAATTTAAGCTTATGAATAATGGTTTGAAGGGCTGAGGTTTGCTTTTATTTATTTCACAGCGCTCAAAAAAAAAAGAAAAAAAAAAGGTAGGTGCATCATGAATAACGGTGAAGTTTGTTGCCCCAGAAAATATTGACTCTAAAGCCTCATCTAAACTAAAACTGGAACTGAAGGAGCTAATTTGGTTAGCGAGTAACAATTATTTCACTGGAAGCCTGTGTGTTCAATTGAAATAATGTCACCGAACCTACTCTAAGCCCCCTCCCAAGTTACTGCGAAATCGCACGTACCGAATGCAAAATAAGGTGGTTAATTTGCAGTCGTGCTCTCAAGGTGCATGTAACGAAGGTCTTGCTGACAGCGTGAGGCTTGTCTCCCCGTTCCGTTTAATATGAATTTAACCTGATATATTTAAGCTGGAAAACATGCACGGGTGAATGGCTCCGCTTTGGCTCAACTTGATTTGGAACGTATTTAAGATTAAGGTGGAACAAGCCTGTCTTGAACTGAAATAGTTTGTGCTCATGAGAGCGTTTGCCCCTGTTTAGGTGTGTCGGTTTAATAACTGGCCCCGCTTAAAAGGCACGAGGCTCTTGCTTAGCTACACACCCTCTACTATCCTCTCCGGGCGGATGCCAGGAGCAATTTTCTGCCAGTGGTTTGCGTTACCCTCGTGCGAAGGGAGTGCAAACTGGATGTGAAACCATTACTAGGTCAGGGGAGAAACGTGCTTGGCCTAGGGTTCGTGCAGCGGAAGGTGAGAGCTACCGCGACAGCAGTGCTGAAGTGGGAAGCGTTAGAAGGGTGGACTCGTGAAATACTGGGGTTTGCAGCAGGTACGGCGAAAAGTGACGCGGTGACTCAAAAAGGCGAGCTGCCAGCATGGTGGCACGCAACATTTCAAGACTATATATAAATATCTGACCTATTTCTTATGGATAGCACAATAAGGACTCGATCAAAACCCCATTGAATTCTGCAGGAGTCTTTCCATTGCCTTCAATGGCTTTTGGATTGGCCCCTATAAATGGCTCTTGAGGAGAAGATAGTGGTGCATTTGCCTGACTATTTTTGTAACGTGTTTGATCACTCACTCGGTGATTTTTCAAACTTCAGCCATTCGCAATGGGGAGCTAGTGCAAATTACAATGTTCGATGTCCAAAGAAACGTCTCTTGAAATTGAACTGAGACTCATAAAACAGATAAATGCGTTGGCATCCCGTGGCCGCCAAAATGAAAGGAAAGCATTAACACTCATTAAAAGGGACAAGTCAGTGCCACACTTCCCGTGACCCTGTCACGGAAACACGAGGGGTTTGTCATTTGAGGTATCTTTTTTTTTTTTTCAGTTCTCCCAGCTTTCGGACTAGCGTGTGGCTTGTAGGATCAGTGGGCCAGCTTGTCCCCTGTCCTCTTTCTGAAAAATATGTGAGTCTGGGGAAGTTCCAAGAAGCTTTCCAGATTGTGACATCCTGTTTGGAGAAGTTTCTTTCTGACCCTGAAGCACGAGGCCTTTTTTATTCTGCCATGGAGCTACGCAAGTTTTCATTGCTCATACAAGTCCTCCATCCTTTGGATGATTCTATGATCCTTTGGGTTCAATTTTAAGCTCTTCTTTTTAAAGATACCTGGTGAGAGGGAGGTTAATTATGCTTTGCAGAAAGAGGGGTCTCTTCCTGCCCCTTTGCACGGTGCTGTCTGTTGAATTTTGTGGAGGGACTCCTCTGTTTTTTATAGAATCGGAGAACGGTTTGAGTTGGAAGGGACCTCAAAGATCATCTAGTTCCCACCCGCTGCCACAGGCAGGGACACCCTCCACTAGACCAGGTTGCCCAAAGCCCCATCCAACCTCGCCTTGAACTCTTCCAGGGATGTGGCCTCCACAGCTTCTCTGGACAACCTGTTCCACTGCCTCACCGCCCCCACAGTAAAGAATTTCTTCCTAATATGTAATCTAAATCTCCACTCTTTTAGTTTAAACCCATTCCCCTTGTCCTGTCCCTCCCCGTCCTGGAACCAGCCCCTCTCCAGTTTTTCTGGAGCCCCTGTAGGGACTGGAAGGCTGCAATTAGGTCTCCCTGGAGCCTTCTCTTCTCCAGGCTGAACAAGCCCAACTCCCTCAGCCTGTCTCCAGAGCAGAGGGGCTCCAGCCCTCGAATCAACTTCGTGGCCTCCTCTGGACTCGCTCCAGCACCTCCATGTCCTTCCTGTCCTGGGGACCCCTGAGCTGGACGCAGCACTGCAGGAGCGTCTGAGCAGAGCAGAGGGGCAGAATCCCCTCCCTCGCTCTGCTGACCACCCTGGGTTTGATGTGGTTTTTGATTCCGTGTTTGAGGACTGGGAAGTAACAGCCAGCAGGTTTTTGGTGGAAGTCTTTTCCACCACCAGTTTGCAGTAAAATCAAAATATCTGGTGAGGTCACTTCCACTGGAGCTTTTTGCAGAGCGTCACTGATGGGTATCGTTTTCATAGGCTGGAGTATTATGTTCCAGCCTTGTCTCTTTTTTGTCTTATTTTATACAATAAAGACCCCCATTGAAATCAAAATGAAAGCATTCAGCGAGGCCAAAAGACTGTTCTTAGGAATATTCTGTGATGTGAAGGAAATTCAGAGGTTCAGAATTTTGCCCCAGGTTTTGCCCCAGGTTTCAAAGTCCCGGAATTTCTTCTAAAAGACAATTTACATGTTTTGGCTTTTTTTTTTTCTTTCCCCCAGAGAATAAAGATGTCTGATTTTACCCTATTGTATCACACTCATCTAGACAGTAATATTCAATCTTTGTCAAACCTAGGAATTTTCGACTGAAGACACAGAGCGTTTGAGAAATATTATGTGCATAGATGACTTGATACGATAATAATAGAGTTGTGTTGTTTTTTTTTTTAAAAGCCTTTTGTGGACATCTTAGAAGCAGTCAGTGGATTAGGTATAAAAAACTGGCTTGAAGGTTACTCACCACCTCTCAGCCAAATTGCTGGGTTTTGCAAGGACGCCTGCCTGGTCTGTCATCCTTGCTCTTTTCGGGTGGATACGGCGTTGGCTATCAGGTCTCAGCATTTGGTCCAGCAGTTGGTTTTGAGGAAGAGCTGATAAGTTTTAGTTGGAATAAGGGGATCTGAGGTTTCTCCACAACCTGCAGTTGGAGGTCCCTTCTCAATGTCACCACCTGTCCCACGGCTTGTCATTTCTTTCCTTCCTGCTCCAATCTTACCAACGATAATCTCCCTACAATATGCAGAAGGGACGAGTCTGGGACAGCCGTCTCCCCCGTGCCTGCTGTGGTGAAGATGACCAAGGAATTGATTTAATTTCTCCTCCATGTCCTTACGCTCTAATTGCTCCCCAGCAGACCAGCTTCATTGGAAAGCTTCCTGCTCTCGGATGTTCAGGGATTCGGTTCAGGAGCTGGTTTGTGGAGGTTACGAGTAGGATGGTAAAATCCCAGGTTGCTCTTTCTGGTCTGACTTTGCTCACCACCCAACGGGGAGACCTCCTAAATACGGGAGCAGTGCTTCTCCTGACCCCCTTGCCGTTCCAAATATGCTATTTTCCCTCGGTCACGCTGTCCTTCTCTGCTATTTACTGAGCTTTAAAGCCTTGATTTTCTCAGCAAATCCAGCCTTTCTGTTGCTTAAGACAAACAGGGAGAACTTCTTCATTAGACCTACGTGAGTTTGTGTTTTTATTTGTCCTCTGAAAAATCACACTGACGTACCCAAAAAGCAGGTCTGGTGGAAACTCTCCCCATTTTCAGGCTGCTTGAGGTAAAGGCATTCAGATGATGATTCTAGATCTCATGCAAGGCCAGGATTATTTTGACCACGAGGAATTTTAGTGACTACTGGTGTGTATTTTACGCAGCGGGTGGTTGCCTGGACGGTCTTTGGAGAGATTCTCTCCTTTCCAGGATTTGATATTGCTGTGTTTTGCCACTCGATGCTGGAATGGGCCGTTAGAATGGACTGACCTAAGACCTGGGCTTTAAAAAAAGAGAAATAAATAAAAAATAAGTAATTAAGAATGATATACTTAATGTGATGGATGGATGGCAATTTATCAAAGATCTGGTGCGTACAGCTGAAAGGGGAATTAAAGTGGTTTTATACCCTTTTTAAAGCAGATGAGAGAATTATGTCCTATGCTTAACTTTTAAGTCCCCCTGACCTGCTTAAGCGCAGGATCTTGTATTTCTGCATGCCGGACTTGTCCTTCGGTGCTGTGCTGGAGGGCCATAAAGTGCTGCTGAGCCCGGTCCTCGCATGTGCTCAGGAAACATCCCTGTCTGTCCCTCTGTCCCTCCTGCTCAGGTTCTGCTCTGGTGCAGATCGTCCTCCGTGAGCCGCAGGAGGACTTTCTCACCATTGAAATACACTATTTTTTGCCTAAAGGAGAACTGAAAATTAAGCGAACTGATCTGTTTAAACCTTTATAAATACGTGTTTAATATCTCCTTAATGTGAGATGGAATTTATGAGCCGTTAAGTGATGCTAGATCGTTTTTATAAGAATAGAGAAGTCTAGTGGGAAAACTTCCTCCTGGGACATAATCTCGTATTATTATTTTTTTAAGAGAGAGAGATTTAATATGTTATAGTTGACATTTTCAGTGACATTGGAATATTTCCTACGCGGGAGCTTTCACAAGTGCTTTATAAACCTTTAAGGGTTTAAGTTAATGAAATCCTTATGCCAGTGGAAAGGATTACGCCGCCTCTGCCGATGAGTAAACTGAGGCATGGAGCGTACAGGGATGGGCAGAGCCAGAAATGGGACCCAGGAGTCTTGGTTGAAGCCACTTAAGGGCTTTCCCCCCAAAATTGAGACAACACTGCGCTTCGTCTCCCCATTTTTTTGTGCTTTTAGTGTGGTTTTGCAGGCACGGGCGCAAGCAGAGCGCGTGCTGTGTCCCTTTGGGCAGCCCGGCGGTCCCTGTCCTCTGCCCTCACTTTCCTGCCATCATTTTTTTACCATTTTGGTTTCTTTTTTTCCCTCTTGCAGAGTTTGGGGGGGTGTTGGGGGATGCGAGGCAGTGGGGACCTGGGCCAGCCCGCGGAATGACTCAGATGTTGTGTGTGACATAGAGATTTTAGTCTTTGGTGACTTTGGGGGTGGCGGTGCTGCTTTGGGGAATAAAGAGCTTTTTGCTTCCTGCAGCTGCTGCTGAAATGAGATTTTGGGTTTTTTTCTTTCCTTCTATGTGAAAAACATCAGTGAAATCCCTCTGTTGCTGTTGCAGTTTGCTTCTAACGTTTGGAGTGTTTCTGAAAGATCCCCAAACATTTTTTTTTTTTTTTTACATGAAACTTTAATATTTTCTCATCTTTCCTAAACCTGCATTTTGAGGAGAATACAGATTGGTGGGTGGGGGATGGATGGACAGACAGGGGAGATGCCACAGTTTTCATCTCATCGGGTAGCTCTTTCCCATCAGAAGAGCTAACTCAATGCTGAGTGATTTTTCCAGCTCCAGCCCCAGTTTTGCCCATTTGCAGGGATGCCTCGGAGGTCATTAGCTGGGTGATGCAGGGAGGTAAATCCCGGAGCAGAGATTGCATTCAGATGCAGGTCTGAGGCAGAGGCTCCCAGGCACTGCTGGCAAAGCCTGTGCCGTGCCAGCAGCGTCCCTGTCCCTGTCCCCTGCTGTATTTATCATTCAGACCCTGTTCTGGGTTCATATTTGGTCCCTGGCCTGTAGCAGGGCATTGAGGCTTGCATCCCAGCTTCCTCCTGCCTGCAACTAATTAGGTGCAGCAGAGCCTCATTAGGATCTGCTCCAGACCAAGGGTTTGACCCTTTCCCTGGGGGTCTCAAATGGGAAATCAGGATGTGGCCCACGGGGATTGAATTTTGCAATCCTGAGGTCTCTTTGCCTCCTGCCCCCCATTTTTGGGGGGCAGCAGCCTGGCAAGATGCTCATGCCAGCACCTGTCCTGGGTGGAAGTGAGAATTACTAATAACCCCGTGGCGGAGCAGGGCTATCTCAGACTATTGGCAACCGATTGTTGGGTTTCTTATGAATAATTAAAAAAGGGGAAAAAAAAAATAAAAAGAGAGGCAGAGAGGGCTGAAGAAATAATCTTTTTACATTTTAATCTGAGCAGTTTTCAAGCGGTTTGATAAGGCGGGTTGTAGAAATGTCAGCTTCCCCTTATCTCTAATTGACTTAAAGTAGAAGCAGGCTTTAATCCTTGCATGCAGAGGAGCCTTCTGATGGGGAGATGAGGGCAATTGATTTCTGCCTTTTTAATTAACAGTCTGGCTGCTTTTAAAAACAATAGAGGGAAGGGAAGGGGAAAAGCACGTGGTGACATTTGAAGCTGGTGGAGTGGGCTTGGGTGATGGGCAGGCGCTTGGTGGGCTGTCGGGGAAGCTCAAGGTGCTGCCCAGTTTCCAGAGAGTTAGGTCGGACTGGTCCCAGTTTAAGAAGGGAATTGCTTCCCAGTGTCTGTGAGCAGAGGAGGAGGAGGCTAGGCCTCTGGGGGTTCCCACGGGGCTGTTGCATGAAGCAGACTGTGAGGATTAGGGTTATCAGCCTGGCTGTGCCACGCTTCCATGAGTCCGGGGGATTGGGCGTGCTGGCTCGGGCTGCGGGAAATGGTGGAGGGTGGCCGGCTGTCCTGGGGCGCATCCATCACCCACCGCATCAGGACGAGCCCAGAGGTGGGTGGAGGGGGAGCTCTGGTCCTCCAGCCTCTGCCTCCTTCATGTAAAGAAACTCCCTGTGCGCGAAACCCGCGTCCTGGAGCTGCTGGGATAAGCGGGACCCTGGGTTTGGTCCTGACCTTGCTGCGGCTCGGCTCACCTCCAGCCCATGCACACACACACACGTGTGGGGGACACGCTTGATTACGGTGTAGGGATATCTGGAAAAGACTTCCAGCATGGGCAGCCAAGGAAATAAGGGTTTGCCTGATGTGCTCTGGATCCCCGGCATCACACAGGTGAGCTCTGTGTAGTCGACAGCCTCCCGCAAACCCCAAATTTTGCTTGACCTCCGCTGGGCGGGACATCAGCAGTGCAGAGGGTGGGAGTTTTCTGCTGATGTGGCTCTTCCAGCCCATTTCTGGGTGGGCAAGCGGCACAGATGTGCCAGCGATAATGGCTTTCGCGGTGGGGGGAGCTCGCTGCTGTGAGTGTTATGGCTCCGTTTGCTGTCCTGCTGCAATACGCTTACACTTGTCCGCTTAAGTGTCAGCCACGCAGCGGAGAGGGTTGTTTATGCAGCACTTAGTAACATCTACGGGGTAATGGGCTGTGCAGAAGACCCTGAGATAATTGGTAAAATGTCTGGAAGTGGATTAGCTTTGTGTCTGGGTGGCAGATATTTGGAAATATATACATACATTCAATCTTTAAATACATATTAGGCTAAACTCCTGTTTCTCCGCGGGATTGCGGCGGTGGGGTTAATGTTGTGTGAATGAAGTGGGCTGAAATCTCGTATCTCTGGGCAGAGCTGGGAGAGGTGGTGCCGGACACTTGGCCTGGTACCAAGAGGGGCTGTGTGCTGATGGCATGTCTGTGGATGGTGGGATGATGGGGTGACGATGGACCAACCTCCTCCAGGATGACCTCCCCAATGCCACTGTGGCTAAAGAGCTGCTGAGACAAGGTGATCTTGGGATTGTGGCTGATAGAGAGTGGGGAGATGCGGGACACAGCCGCGGGAGCATCCTGGGAACAGGCAGCTCTGTGATACTTGTTTACACTTCGCTCAGTGGAGGAGGTCAGGCCGTTATCTGTCTGCAGTACCCCTGCTCCCCTGGGCTTCATCCTGCTCTATTGCATTCCTCAGGCTTCTTTTTATTATTATTGTCTTCCAAGCAACCTGCTTTCTGCCAGCAGGATGTAGAGGGATAAGTAAACTTGCCTGCCCAGGGATGCGAGTCACTCCGTACTGCTCGGAGCAGGACATGGCCCCTTCCAGATGTGGGGGTTTGGGTCATCCCAAACACCTCGGCTCTGCACAGACCCCAGGGATGCACAGCCCTGTCTCCCTGCTGGCTCCAGCCCGCCCAACCTTCCCATTGCTCATGATATTCCGGGCCCTTTCAATGAATTGTTTAATGAGCTTTCTGCGAGGCTGAGCAGATGAGGGGAGCGTGGAGTTTGGAGAGGAGATGAGGAAACGAGGAATGCTTTTGATTTGTGAAGAGCCATCATGAGCGGGAGGAGAATTAGAGCTGGAGCATCCTCTTGGTGGTTTGGCATGGAAACAAGGCTTAAAAATGGAGTCTGGCCCTGTTCTTACTGGGGTTTTTAGCCCAGGATGGAGCACTGTGCAAAGGCACTGCAAATCCCAAAGGATTTCACATCTAGTCCTAGTAATGTGTTTTCCCCGTGGTTTATAGGTATCAATTTTTCCACTTTTAAAGCTCCCTAATAATTCATAATTTCATAATACCATGTGCTGTCTCTCTCCTTCTGACAAATCAATTTGTTATGGGTTGTATCTGCTGCTGAACCGTGATGGGGAGGAGAAGGAAGAGCAGTGTTTTCTCTCCTCTCTTCACATTCCCTTTCATATCCTAAGGGTTATCAAGCCAGCCACCAAAATGCCACAACCTACCGTGACGGGTGTTTAAAGAAAAAAACAACAAACAAAACAACAAAACCCCCAACAACAAAGTAATTCAGTAGCAGAAACACTGAAACACATCTGTAATGATAAAGCGAGGTGCAAGTCCCACTTCCCCATGTACAGATGGAATAGAAAAGCATCATCCTTGTGTGAGCTGCTAATATGTCCTGATGGAAGGAGCCCGCAACTCAATTTATATCATGCGGTTCGAAATAAATATGAAAACACTGCTAAATCTGCCCAGATAAATCTTTGTTGGCTCATCTGCAAGGAAAAATGAATGGGGGAACAAGCGTAAGGGCAAAGGTTTAGGCACCCAGGGTACAGCAGCCCAATGGGTTGGAGGCTTCACTCCAAATTTCCAAAGAGATTCAGCAGACCACAAAGTTTCATTAATAGTTAGTGGAGCTTAGACTTAGAATTGTATGGAAAAATGGAAATTAGACCTCTAAAATCATCTAGGTCCTTTGGGAAATGGTGTCCTCATGGTGCTGTAGGTAGGCATGGGGCTCCCATGCCCAAAGCTCGACGCGGGTGTAAATGGATACAACTCCATCGGCTTCATCCATTTCACGTTGGGATCTGGCCGGAGAGGCTTTTTCTTCAGCCAGCTTTGAGATTTTTGCAGCTTTGTGGTTCAGTATAATTAACATCTGGGAGGAATTAAAGGGGTCTTGGGGGAAGAAGAAGAAGAATAAAAAAAAAAAGCGAGAGCTGAAGTTTAATAACAATTTATTTTCAACACAATTAAAAATTTGCTTTGTGATAACCGGGGCGGCTGCTTACGCGGAGAGGAGGGGAAGATGGTTTGGGGTGTGTTTACCTGGTGTAAATGGGAGCTCTGGGAGGAGGAGATAAATGTAGCTATGAGCAAGGAAAGGGCAGGAGGCTGAGTAAGGACCAAACCTGATCCTCGAGCTCCAGGGAATAAACCCAGATCGCATGAATAAGAAAAGCATTACGTAGTGCTGGAGCTCAGCAGTGCCAGCGCTTCCCACTTGGGGTCTTGACAAGCATCCTTGTCATTCTTTGTATGTGAACGTGGCCAGATCCGACCTCCAACTCCACTTACCGAAGAAACAACCCCAAAACCCACTCTAGAAAATCAAATATTGTGCAGGCTGGGTGCTAAGACTCTCTTGAAACTGATTGGTATCAATGGTCGTCTGTGAATCCCAGGCGATGTCTTTAATCGCTTTATTTTCATTCCGCTGATTGCATCTCGCAATATAAAATTTGAAGGAAGGGAAAACTGAGGGAAACAGAAATTGTTTCGCACAAATGAAATGCTCCAGCAGTGAAAAATATTGGGAGAAAACCTCAACCAGCTTCGGGTCTGATGTGAAACACAGCCAAATTTTATAAACTTTCAGCAAATTAAGGTTTTTATCCTGTCTTCGGATGGGGTGAGGCTTTGTGGTTGTATATACACAGTGAGGAACTGTCCTGAAAAAGCTTTTTGGGGGTTTTGGCCGTCTCCCCCCTGGCAGGAAGGAATGACTGAGTTCTTGGGGAAATGACAAAATGAGGGATAGATGGGTGATCAAAGGAAATATAATTTTAACCAGGGTTTAACTGGCTTGTGGAAGTCACCGGTGGAAAATATCCCTGGCAGTGGCTGAATCGAGAGAGTGAATGAGGCTGCAAACCTACAAACCTGTCACGGGGTGGGTTTTGGGGAGATGAGGATGCTTGACTGCATCCCCCGGCGCACCCGCCTGCCATCTCTCTCCATCCCCGCCGGCGCTGGACCAGCGATAACACGAAACCGTAAGGAATTCATCAAAGCGCAGCGAAGGAATAAACCTGCTCATTTCCTTACGAACCCACGCTGTACTTTGTTGGCTTGAGACAGTGGAGTCCCTGTTTTCGCTGGCTTTACGGATTTCCATATTTATTACTTGTTTTGTGCCGCTGGGTGGGGGGAAGAAGAATGTTTTGCAATTGGAAATTTCAGCAGAGGGTTTGGAGATGCCTGCGCTCCTCCTGCATCCTTAGGGTGGCAGCGGCGTTTGTCGCTGGGTAATTAAATAGGATCTGTCAAGGTGGTGTTTTGGGTCGGGTTTATGTGATGGCTTTATTTAGATCCTTGATGGAGCATAAAACCCTGAAGCAGCCTCTGCTTTGTTTTGGGAGGAGGATGTGCAGATGGAAATAGAGTGGTTTGGAAATTTGTAGGTTCCGTGCATGTGAAGGGTGGGTGATGAGCAGACATCAACAGAAGAGGCGTTTTGGAGATGAGGAGAAACAATAGTGACTTGAGAGTGACTTAGCTGAATTCCCAAAGGTTCTCATAAATACAACTAAATGCTTTCAGCCCTGTGAGCTCTGTGCAGAAGGGCTGTGGCACGCTCCCTACCGCTGCTGCGTCGGTTCCTGCCTGGATGGGGACCTCTGCGTGAAATAAATGCCCGGGATTTATGGGAAGCTTGAAAATTTTAGTTTTAAAGACCAGAAGGCAAGTGGAGAATGAGGCAGGAGAGACCTCCAGGCCAGAGACTCTCGAAATGTATAAGAAAACTGGAAATGTGTTTTTTTTCCCCAACGTGCATTAACCACCACTCTGTCGCAGGGAGAGGGCAGCTCTGGGGAAACTTTCCTGGTCCCTTTAAGCCTCTCCTCAGAAATTATCAGCAAGGACTGACACAGGTCAGGAATGACAATTATTTTTTATTTTGAAAGACATTGAGGCTTGCTATAATTTCCAAAGGACCTTGCCTCTCTTCTTTTCACTGCGAGACATAAATAAATGCAGGACAGAGAGCAAACCAACCCCCTGGAACTGCTTCAGGTGGAAATTACAAAGGATTTTTTTAATCCCCTTCTCTTCTAATTTTTTTTTTCCTTTTTAAAGGAAGATGTGATCCAAATAATCTCCACACAAGTAGTTATTTTGTACAAAACCCCAAAATACACTCAGAAGAAATATTACCAGCTTCTACCAGTTATTGCTGACTTTTATTTCATATGAGTATCCCATTTGTCATTTAATTTCTCTGAGCTATTTACAGGTTAGGCTTGGACCTGGGTGTATTGCAGTGATCATTTTCACAGCAGTTTGTACCTGTTTCTACACAGTGCAGTTGCTGGTCTGTCTTGCAAATCATTTGAGCGATGGTGGTAGTTCTGTTCCTTGTACAGAGCTTCGCATCCGAAGCTGGGATTGAGTCTTCTGGGCATTGCAGTTGCCCAAATAATAAATAACATTAGCAAAAGTCAAGACTACTGGATAATTAATTGGTCAGTGACATACTTTGCATTTGAAAATCTTGTGCCGCTGCGATAGACTTGTTCCTCTCCTTTATTGACCCTTGATTAAATTTTTGTAACAATTACAGACCAATAATAGGCAGCTATTGATTTCTGGGGCGGTTGAGTATCAAGATTTACCGACGTGAGAGTGGAAGCTATTGACTCCAAGGAGAATAATAGCTGGTGTTGAGTTGGGGGGGTGCTCGTGGGGGTTGCTCATGCTTGTTTGCATGCCTGATCGGGCTGGTTTAATGGCTCTCCAGCCTTGGGATTGGCAGCCTGTAGAAATACAGAGCCTTGGTGTGTGTAACCTGCCCGGTGAGATTTATTTCCTCCTGGTGTGTCATCAAATGTGTTTTGAGTCGGGAAATCTAATCTATACCCACACTAGAACCCGTTCTGTAGGAATTGAATGTTTTCTTGGCAAAATCCCGCGTTGATGCGTTGCCGAATCGACGGAGAAGTTGGGACCTGCCAAAAGTCACTGAAAAGTTTCACTTTGGCGTTTTCAGTTCAACTCTTCTGTTGAATTCCGCTCTTCCGTTTCAGGAAGTGGTTTGTGCTTCTCTTCAAGATCTTTCTGTTGCGTTTGGGAGGAAAAAAAGTGCTTGTGAGCTCACTTTTCATCTCAAAAACTCTCGTAAGATCCCGCTCTTGCGCTTATCACCTTTTCAAATTGAGGCCGTGCGTGTCATCCCGGGCACTTGAAATTAAAAGGTACTTTGAAATAGTGCCTTTAACCGCATCGTAAGGATAATAGGCATCTTGAAATCGGCTGCTTCGTCTCCAAACTGATGAGAACCTGCTGCTTGAACCGCTGATCTGTATCTGCAAGAGGATGCTATCTCCTCCATCGCCCGTGTGGATGTGCCAATAGGTGGCAATCTCTCCACGCGCACGGACGTGGCGTGTGGCACCTCTCCTGGCACATCTAATCCTGCTTTGCCAGGCACTGTGCAATGGGGACAGGGAATCGTACGTACACTGACGTCATGGGTCTGACACGGGGAGAAAGAGGAGAGAAAACGAGGGATTCCATCCTTTTTACGGTGCTGCTTTAGGACTCCTTGTAAAGTTTGGTGGCTTTGCTGGGAGGGTGGGATGGAGAAAGGGGACGAGCCAACTTCCCTGTCCCTTTAAGAGCCTTCGTTGGCGTAATGGGATCCTTGATCTTGCGGCTGCATAAATCACAGGCAGCCAGTTCAAGTCAATTCATATTTTTGCAGTTCGTTAGCAGCTCGGGAGGAAATTGCATTTATTATAATTGCCTTTAATTGCACCAGATTAGTGATTACAATTATTGATGGTGGCTGATTATTCATTAGGCTTCAAATCAATTCCCTTGCTTCATCATTACCCAAAACAGTAACTCTGATGAAAAGAGAGAGAGGTCTGGAGGAGTCCATGTCCACGCTCCTGCCAGGGAGCCTGCCTGGCTGCAGAAGTCATGTGAAATCACCACTGGAAGCTGATTAGTGCCTCGACGCGATGGGAGAGGTCATTAGCCAGGACTTGGGATGCTTTTGGTGGCCGGGAGCTGGATTAAGTCAGGTCCTCTCTGCTTGGCCGCTGCTTGTCCTGTCTCGGGTGGCTTCCTTAGCGGGGCTGGCTCTTTTTTTGCATCGTGCTCGAAGATCGTGGGAAAGAGTTGCAGTAAGTACGCAGACTCTTGAGGTGGTTTGCTGTCCTGACACCACCCTCCGAGGCAGGAGGGCAAAAGTGAGGCGAGGGCAGCAGCTCCCCTAAAACAGCCCCTAGTTTCCCATGGTGACAACACGGTGAGCAGCCCCAGGTGCAGGCAACCAGCCACCTGCACCGCGCCGCCTCCGAGAGACGCCGGATTGTCACGAAAGCTGCCTGACTCGCATAATAACCGGCGCTTCAGGTCGTACGCGTCCCCCCGAGCAGCGCCGCGCCAACCTGCTTGGGTGTTCGGCGAAGATGCTGCGTGATGCAGAAGTGCGGGTTTGCAAGCGCGTTGCAGTCGCCGCCGTGCTGCCCCTTTCCCTCTGCCCCCTCTTCAAGTGGGCGCCCAAGCTGCAGGTAGGGTGGCTACTTATCTTAGGAGGGTTATGCTGCCCTCCCACCCCCATAGGCATGGTTCTGAGTAGCTGAAGTCACTCGGGATAAATCCGAGGAGCTCGTTCTAGCTTGGTAGCTGTGTAGTTGCTTTGGCTGGCATGTGCGGTGGTAGCTCCGGCTGGAGATGGGGCTGCTCACAGGTCTGACCCATCAGTCTCTGCTCTTCTTCCCGTCCCTGGTCTGCAGCTGAAGGCTGCTTCAAAAGCCCAGGCTGTCCCAGTGGCAATGGCAATTGGCTCCTCTGCAAATCTTAATTACATTTTTATTGCGCTGACTGGTGGGTGCTAATATTGGAGATGATATTACAGAGCTTGAACACGTTCCCAGAAGTGATGGATGGGTCAGGAGCCTTCCATGCGCTGGGATCAGCTGCCAACCATCCCTCCTGCTGCACTATAAAGCCAAGATCCTTGATCCTTTCCTGATGGGGGTCTGAGGGACGAACTCAGTCCCTGAAGCAAAGCTAGTTGTTGGCCTCTCTCCAGCGACGGAGCAGCTTTGCAGGAATTAATGGGGCTGTGTGCCAAAATTACGCCCGTCGGGCAGGATCGCGGTCTGTAGTTGAGCAGGACATGCAGGTCCCTGATGTCTTCTTAAAGGCCAGTTATTATCTACTTTTTTTTCCCCCATTGATCCTACTTCTGCTGCTGTGCTCAAACATCACTAGGAAAAACAAAAAATCATAAAAAAAGGGAAGGGGAAAAAAAAAAAGGTTAGTTCTGTTCATTAATCTCCCCCGTTCCCGTCATCGGGAGGCGCGGGGCCTGAAGGCTCAATTAGCCTTGGTGGCTGCGGCTCGGTGACACATGACAGCTTCCATCGCTTTCTTCCCAGAGACTTTCCCTCCCCACGTCAGTCTCCAGCTGTTTATCCCCCACAGCTGGGCGCCGTTGAGGCTTTGTGGGGTACCGCTGCAGCGTGGGCATTGCCTCCTGCACCCAGACGGGTGAGGATGGGGACAGCATTGGAGGTGGTGGGCAGGAGGTGGCTCTACTGAGATAGGCAGGCTGCCTGTCCTCTTTAAATGCAGACTTTTGGAGTGCTGCAGTGTCTGCAGGGATGGTTTTGGGGTGGTTTTTTTTGAAACCTGGGGATTTTATCTGAAAGTGGAAGGACTGAATCCTCATGCTGCCCTTGCAACATGAGTGCTCGATGCGGGTGGGTGAAAGGCTGTCATTGTGCTGTCACCATCTCAAGCGTGTCCATCACCCGCCAAGGCAGGGAAGGTTTTACATAGGGCGAGACGGACATCTCGTCTCTTGCTATAAATGTCCCAGCTGGAGAGATGTAAATCTGGGTCCTCTGGACCTCCTGTGGTGCTAGCAATTGCGTTTGTCCTGGGGGAGATAAAATTCAGATTGCAGTGCTAATGCAGCTAATGTCTCCTGCTGGGGTTGCAGCAGAGCTTGCTATGTTTTATGCATGTCCCAGTAGCGTTGCCAAAACGTTGGAGCAGGCCAGAAGGGATGGGAACAGGCGCCAGCGCCTCCACCGTCTCTCCTGCTACCTGCTTGTGGTGGGATGAGCAGCAAGGAGAGGAGCTGGATCCGCACCACGAGCTCATTGTGCCGCTTGACTTCTTCCCCGAGTGCCCTCTGACTCCCACCTTCTTGGTTACCTTCTCCCCCTCTCCTGTGCTCGGCGGGACCGAGCAACATCTGTTCATTTTAGAGGTTTCTACTTCTTCTATTGCATCTAACGTGGCTGGCTTGTTTGCTCATCTCTCTGGTTTGCCTTCAAATTTGCCTGAGCATATGCTCAGGAGCGATTTGGTTTGGTGATTGTTCATAGAACAGAGTTGTTCTTTCCTCCTGCTATTTCAAATAGCTATGAGCGTCTCAAGCCCCCGGTTATCTCGCAGTTTACATTCAGCAGGTATTGCCACGGCGCAAATTCAGACGCCTGGATTCCTCTCTTTAAGTGTCCAGCCTGTGCAATGCCCTTATGGAGCACTTTGCAGTCATCTGTAGGATTTTGTAACAACGTGGAGAGATCTCGTCTTCCGCCAAGGTAAGAAATAACTCGAAAGTGTGGCCCTGAAGCAGTTTATAAGGTTAGGAAGCTGTTAGCAAAGGGAAAAGACACCCCAGTATTTTCAATTCTCCTGATTTTTGAGGTTTAGACTCCTGCTGAAGGTTTGGAATGAACAATGCTGTGAGCATCTTCCACAGGTTTGCACGGAATTAGTTACCCTTAATACGGATGTACAGTGAGTGAGTTTTGAGCATATCTCTTTGAAAACTTGAACTTGTGAAAGCAAGGAAAAAATCAGCTACCAGTAGGGAATAAAAATGGCATCATCAGAGCCTTTCTAGTAGAACAACACAGCTTGAACTTGACTAATGAGCCCAAGAGTTTAAAAATAGATGTAGAGATATATATATATATATCTCGCCTTTGTAACTTTGAAGTACTGGCAGTTGGATGTCTTCGGTTTTCGGTCTGCAAACACAATTTGGTATGGTGTTTGATGTCCACTATTTACTCCAGATTTTCTCCATCTTCCTGCTCAGAGCTTCATTGCTAGGAGCTCCTCTCCATCTTGTGATACTGCCCGGTGCTCAGAAGTAACATTAAATAGGTGCTGAGTTTGTCCTGGGGGGACCTGCGTCCTTGGTGATGGGAGAGGGATTCCCAGCCCTCCCAGTGCTGAGCCAGCATTATTGAATAACTTGAATAAGGGGATCAGCAGGCTTTTAGGGAACCAAAATTCTTATTTTGGGGGTGGAAAGATCTTTATCTGCATATAAAAGAAATTTGGAAGCGAACTAACAAGCTGAAACCGTTGTATCCGAGAGGTGTGCTGGATGATTAGCCAGCTTACCGGCAATGTCCTTGCAGGACGTGAACCCCAAGAGAGGAGCACGATTCCCTGCCTCCTTCCTCTCTTGCCTAAAGGTGCCAAGGGAGTTTTCAGGCGATTTACAGCTGACTTAGGAGATCAATCTCTCTCAGCAGACGGGAGGGAACTCATTTTGGGGTTTTGAAGCAAACACAGTTAAATCTTCTTTTCCCGGCTGAGCCACTTGTCTTGGGAATGACAAGAGGAGCTCTTCCCTGCTCCTGCAGCGAGACCACTGGAGTCACCTTCGCTGCTTCCCGGGTCACCAAACCGCACGTGGCTTCGCTGGGATGGGGGGGCAGGTGTTGTGGGGGCCTGGCATGGAAAGGGGGCTCCTGCAGCCCCATCGCTACGAGTGTTATTGCCCCCATTTTTGGGGTGAAAACACAAAATGCAGTGACTTACCTGGGCAGGCACAGCTCGTGGGGGTCCAAGCCTAGTGGCTTACTGCTAAGCTGTTGCTTCTCCATCTCTTTCGGACAGCGTTCCATCCCATTTCTTTGATGGTTTGGAGTGAAGTTATTGCAACTGTCATGGAAACGAGCTCTGACACAGGGCTGGGTCATAGCACACAGCACAGAGCCGTCTAACCCTCATCTACCTCTGCTTTTCCCCCGTTTGCCCCCATATCCTCGATCCGAAACTACTCCGGTGCCGCTGTCGGGCTGTTGCAAGGCGCCTCTCCGACGGAGGATGCTCAGCGTGGGGTGAAAAGCAGTAGGCTGTTCATGACTGTCACCGGGGGTCTGGCTTTCTGTTGCCTGAATTCAGAGTAGATGATTCCCCCACCCCAACTTCCCGCTATCCCAGGTCCGAGAAAAACTTCCAAAGAAGTGGAAGCGGTCAAAAAAATATCCCATGTCAGAAATATGGAAGTATCCATGTGATACTGTATCTGGGGGAGAAATGCTCTGCTTTGACTAAAGGTGCAGGAGGAAAAATGAAATAAAACACGGAGTTTATTGAAGTGATGAGAGTTGGTAATTTTACCTCTTTATGTTTTTATTTTTGATGCCGTCACTTGGGGTTTGGGAAGCAATTCTGTTTTACAGTGTGAGCATTTTCCACGCACGCGTGTGCGTTTAGTTTGGGGTTGTGTTTCACGGTTTGGGGGCAGAGAAGGGCTCTTGAGGGTGCTTTTGTCTGGTGAAGGCAAGCTTTCCAGTGAGCTGTGGGGTCACAGCTGCTTTCTGGCCGTGCCAGGAGATGGTTTTTGAAGCAGTGCTGGCTTTGTGCGGGGTAAAAAGGGACGTTCTGCAGATATTTATTTCCAGCTCTGCCACTGACACGCTGTTTGACCTCATGGGAGTCGTGAAGGTGCTCCGTGCCTCAGTTTCCCCATTCAGCATGATTTCTCCTTAACATTAACACCGCTGTGGGCACAGCCTAAGAGGGAGGGAGCAATTTGGAGGAAGGAATCATTCAGAAACAACTTTTTCTCGGTGCCCAAATCCCCGATACAACCGAAAGCACTTCGGGAAGGTCCCAGATGCTCGCGGGGAAGCTGGCTGCTCAGCCAAGCGGGACGGAGAGGCATATGATACAGCGATGCGGTGCTGGAGAACGACAGCCTTGTCACGCTGACTTATGATGGATGAGGAAAAAACCTATTTCTCATCGGCGGTGGGAAGATGTGAAGTGTAAAGAAGGATGCACCAGGAGTCTCTAGGCGATTCATCTTGTGTCGGGCGCGCTCCTGGAGTCGGCGGAGTCGAGAGAGAGTGTGCGCCGGCAAAGCCAAAAGGCACAAATAAAAGAGGAGGGGCTGAGGAGAAAATTCATTATGTGAAGGATAATCTCGCAGGGAAATATCAAAATGTCAGCAGCACCCTAGATAGGAGTAGAGGAGAAAAATTAACTGGGGGCATTCGTCAGCTGTTAAACCAGGCGTGGATTGGAGCAGAGCGGCAGGATGCCGAGGTGACGGCTGCCGGAGTGGTGTGGGATGGGAGGTGTTGGGGAGGGGGCAGAAGGGAGCCTGTGAGCCCCCCGGAGCAGCGGAGGGTCTGGGCTTGTGGGGCACTAACTGCTCGGTGCCATGGAGCACGGGTTTTTTGGCGGAGGGAGAAAAAAATCACCACACCCCTACTCCCTAAGAGCTACTTTTCACCTCTCAGGAATTACTCTAACTTCCATTTGACTTTATTTTTTTTTAACTGCAAAAGACGGTGCCTCTCTGCTCACAGAGCAAAAGCCAGCGACCTCCGGCTTGGCCGCTGGATCTGGCCCCATTAAAGCGGTGTGGAGCCCCATTAGCCATGGTGGAGAGCCGAGGGGGCGAGCGGGCTGCCGGGTCCGTGCCGTTATTTGCCCAACTGGAAGTGGCCTGAGCGCAGCTTGCACAAGGGCCTCATTTCATCCCTGGCACAGAGAGTACCAATTTCCAGCAAAGGAGCCGAGCTCCCACGTGGACCGCAATAGCTGTTTGAAAAAAAATTGAGACTGGGCCTTGCTAGAAGAGAAAAACCTTGATATTCTTCCTGGCCAGGCTACTTAGGGGCGTTTAGTGTTTTATCTCATCCTAGAGTGAATTTTCATGCTGCGTGGTCAGAGAGCAGCACCAAACTGCCCTCAGCATCCCCGCAGGAGCTGGGGAAAGGTCTGCACTCAGGGAGGCTCTCGATGCCTTGTTTTGGATTTGGTAAATCTAAAAAAGTGGTTTTGCTTCGAGAAATCTCCTGGGTCAGGTGGCAGCAGTAAATAGCCGGGGCGTTTAGAAATGATTGAGCCATTATTTCAAAGTGTCACCAAGCCTGCTGCCCCAGCAGTGATTCTGGCAGTGCTTTCTGCTCGCTATGCGCATAGCGCAGAGAGAAAGTTTAATAGCCGGAGTCCCAGGGCACAGTATTTGGTGTAACAGTTGGGGCCTGACACCAAATAAAAATCCCCTATTAAAGAAATCAGGTTAATTTACTGTGTGAAATGAACCAGCTTAAACTGCTCCCCGATAGACAATGTATTGTACTTTTTCAGTGGGAGAGGAAAAATTATTGGAAGCCTCTGCAGCAGGCTGTTGGTCCCCTCCCCACACTGTTCCCAAGGCCGTGACAGCTCCTCTCTGCTTTCACCTTCCTGCCCTCCCACGGGGTAAAACCTTCCTCGTGCTGGGCCATGCGGGAACCCTACAGAAAGGAGCACTCAGCATCCCAGAGCTGCTCTCTAACAGGCACTGCGGCATCCAGCGAGCTGCCAAGTTGGTCCCGGAAGCATTTAGACATGGTTTAGTAGACACGGTGATGTTGGCTTGATGGTTGGACTTGATGATCTTGGTGTTTTCCAACCTTAATGGTTTTATGATTCTATGTCTAAAACCAAATCCGTGCTGGGGTCCAGGAGGAGGTTGTGAAGCTCTGTGTTATTGCTCTTGTGTGCGTTATTTTTTGTGGCGGCCAGGGGTACTGAGAAGGGGACCCCGGCGCTGAGTTGCTTGCGAACTCAGTGAGGAGCCAGCATGAAGCGGAGGAGAGGTGGGGAAAACTCTAGGTGAGAGATAAAACGCCTGGGTGCTACACAGGGCCCGATTCGGTGCTCAGAGGTGGACTTGCAACGCTGATTGGGCTTGCGAGAGGCCGCCTGCAGATGAGCGACTCTCTGGGGGAGCGCTGAGCACAGCTCCGAGAAGACTGAAGGACCGGGGCCGCTTGCTGAGACTGCTGTGGTACCCCTGGGCTCTCAGCTCTGCTGCCCTTCGAGGCGGGGGGACCGCATCCCGGGGGTATCAATATCCTGACCGTGAAGCGACGCGGGGAACCGGAGAGGTGTAAGTGCCACTCTCTGCGCCGCTCTGTTAAGTGAGACTTTTCTTGCCAAATCCTGAAAAGACAAGACAGTCTCCTCTGCAACCGGAGACCCCCTTCTCCTTCCCGCCCCAGGAAACCGTGGTACAACTTGAAACCGATTAATAATACACAAAGGGATGATGTGGTTGGGCAAAGTGCGGCCGTTTCCTCGGCTGGCTTGTGTCGTGCTTTTATTAAGCTGCGACCTAAAGCAGAGGAGAGGGAGTGATTTTATAGCCTGCAGCGTCTTGTTTGCAGATTATTTTTCCAAAGACGCTCGGTAGAATATCAATTGCCTGCCATGAGAAATCCCAGCAGGTGCTGCCTTGAACAGAGGAGGCTGTTCCTCCTGGGATCGATGGTGAAGGTGGGACTCGAGCTGCTGCTCGGTCCCACGCTCTGCCTGGGTGTAATATGGGCTGCCAGGGGATGGAGGTGGCCCCTGGGGCTGGGGAGAGGCTTTCAGGGTGGCCATAGGGCTGGAAGGGTGGGGGATGCTGGAGGAGTGAGGCAAAGCCCCCCTCCCCATGCCTGCAGACCCTTAAATCCCGAGGTTTTAGTGGAAGCGCAGATGTTCCGCCCCGCACGCCCACGTTTCAGCGGCATCGCTCATTAGCGCTTGCAGGGAGGGATGCAGCGACTGGGCTTTGGGCAGGGGACAAGGAAACAGCCCGTGTGTCAGATGGCAGAGAAGGGGGAAAGGAAAGGAAAAAACGAAAGGGGAACCGGAGAAGCGCGGTGGCTTGCCCAAAGTCACGCTGCGGTGCGTGGGGAGGGAGCCAGGCGCCTGGCTGCTTCCTCAGCCCGCTGACCTGTCTGCTGGATTGTGCTACTCGAAGCAAAAGCATCTTCTTCCTCCCTCGTGGGGATTTATCGAGGCCGGTTCGTGGTTACTGGCGTGTTTCCTAGCCGCAGTGGGGAAAGCAGCTGAACTCCTGAATGTGCGGCTGGAAAAAAGGGGTAAAAAGGAAGTTAGGGGTCTAACAGATGTTATTTTTTTAAAAAAAATGACACACTCTGGTTCTTTGCGGTGCTCTGAACCCTCCGCGATCACTTCGAGCCAGACGACGGAGGGTGCAGGCAGACTCCTGCCATCAAGCAGAAGTTCTTCGAGAGCCGCAAAGCCCAATCAGCGGGAGAGGAACAATCGAGGCGCTGGCGGTCTCAGAGCTCTTCTGTTGATGAAGAAGAGCAGAGCCTGGACAAATTTGGAATAAGAAATCAGGCGCTGAGGAGGAACACCTAGTGACCTAGCTGGGGAAAGGAGGCAAAAAGTTCTGTCTTATTATTTCTGTGTCTTTTCCGAGCGTCTTTAATCATACCCTGCATCATCTTCATCAGAGGGAAGGTGGTAATCAAGGCAGCTGGCTGGGGAGGGTGCTGTTTCCCTGCGCCGCTGAGGCTGTTCTTTCTGGGGTAGTTATGAGAGTAGCTCTGGAGTGTGGGGAATGCATTTTGGGTTCTATTTAGGTTTTTTTAGCCACTTCGGAGCTGGCTCATATTGTGCTAAGGACAGGGACTGAGACGCTCTTGCGTGGGGAGCTAACGGAAGACAAATGCAATGTAGTCTCTTATTTATTTTTTTTTCTCCTACCTTCCTTCTTTATAGTGGTAAAATGATAGAATTTCATGCAGTCAATTGAGGCTATTGAGTTGTTTTGCCACTAAAGTGCTGGAGCATTGACTGTATAGATTCGCAGTGTCCCCTCGGAATAACATCCCTTTTAACAATGTGCCATCAAGGGAGAGCTGTGCAGGCTTTAAAAGGTTTTCCAGGGTTGTATTTCTCTCTCTCTTTCCACTCGATGCACTGAAATCAGACCTGAAGTGAGTTTCCAGGGAGGTGGGAGGCCCCGAGCCGTGGCCGGGAGGGAATCGGTTGTGACCGTGCCCTGCTTCATGGCGAGACGTCAAATCCCGGATTCACTTGGGGCCACCTGAGATGCTTGTCTGTCTTGCCGGGACCTTCACACCCGCTCGCTTGGCTCTTCCAGTTTTTGGGAGATAGCTAGTGCTTGGTACTCACAGTAAAAGTAAGGGATAAATGGAATGCAAGCCCAAGGTTTGGAGGGAAAGCACGCAGCTGAGGAAACCTGATTTTCTCTGAATTCCTGTGATTTCCCCCCACTGTGTGTGCTCGCCCTCATTTTCTGTTAGCTCTTGTCTGCTGTCCCTCTAGGAGAAACCTTTGCTTTGCAGCAAAGGGACGAGTCAGGTCCTTAATTCATGGGCTGAAATCTCATCGTGGTCCTCATCTGCAGTGATTGAGTGGTGGCGTTGGTCTTTGCTCTCCACAGACAAGCAAAATGAGATTTCCTCCAAAAGAGGAGCGTAGCTTTGCTGTGCGTCGCTGGGTGTAGTCCCCGTGACTGTCACTGCTCTGGGGCGTGTGTGGTCACCCGGGGGTTTCACCTGGCTTAGCTGGGCAGACCCCTGTTGGGTTCAAAGCCTTGGGGTAAAATCCGTGCCTCTGTGCGAGGTGAGATGCAGCCCAAAAAGGGCTCAGGAGGTGTCATCCAGGGTGTGAGCATCAGCCTCCTGGGTGCCTCCTGGGCTGCCCGTGCTACTCAGCGGGGCAGATCTCCGGGGAAGCGCTGTGCCCATCGCCCCGCGCCTGCTATCGAAGCGTCTCCCCGCTGCGCCGTGCCTCCTACCAGCCCATCTGTGACGCAGATCTCTCCCTCTGTCCTTGCTGCATTAGCCCCGCTGCTGATCAGGCTGTGGCTGTGAGATTTATGAAACCTAGCTTTCCAAATTTCAGCTTGTTTTAACCTTCAGTCCTCGCTTTTCTGGCTCTTCGGTGTGTGCTCTTTTAATAACTGTAACCCATCTGATAATGTTGTTATAAATTAATGATCTGTTTACAACCTTAACTCTGTTTTAATGAAGACTTTTTTTTTGTTGAGGAAAATAAAAGCTGCTGTAATTATACCTTGTAACTGCAGGATTTTATAGCCGGTGAACTCATCCAACAAGCAATTTCGATTAGTTTATCCAGGCAAATATTCTGGTGTTGATTTCATATATATATAAAAAAACCCACACAGCTACTTCCGTGAGCAGCAGAAATAATTACTCCTGGATCCCTGTGTGTCTGCGTCTCGAGAGCAAACTCACGCTAGATTTTCTGATGTCTAAGGAAAGTTGAAATTCGCAGTCCTGCCTTTCTCTCGGTAAGAGCATTAATAGTATCTTTCATCTGACTCGTTTCCTATTTTCCCCAAACTTGTATCTTGGAGATAAATATGTCCTTCTATCAGATTTTATTGAAATGGGTTATAAGGTTTAGGAATCACTAGAGATGGAGAAAGGAAACAGCCAGGCAGGCGCTGCCGACGCGTAAGGCTCATTTCCTCAGGAAACCAGGCTGAAAATAGTTTGGGTGCCATTAAAAAGTTGGAGCTGCCGGTGACTGTCGTTTAAGGGTAAAGCTTCAGAGATACTCAGAAGCTGTTTTCCAAGTGCTTAGTTCCCAAAGCATTCAGCTTGGATGACTGGACAAATGCCTGCGTTTCTGGGGAACCCAACAGCCAACTTCTTGAGCACGTTGGGAAATTTAGCTATTTCTTTTGGTACATACGTGGAGCTAGATCTGCCAGATCCTTTTGAAGATGTTGACAGTCACAGACCCTGGTACCTTCATTTAATTTTGCTGGGGACTCCCAGTTGTCCTGATGTTCACAGCAAGCCTTCCTTTCCCACTAGCTGAGGTTGAAAACCAGGTTAGTCTTCCATGCTGATGCTGCTGTAGAGCAGAAGGATGGCGATCCCACCAACTGAAGATGCTTCCTTCTCCCATCTCTGAGCCACCCCTTTCTTCATCTGCCTGGAAATCCTTCCCTAAGCAATCACTCCCTTCTCCCTGCCCTGCTGAGCATGGATGCTGGGAAGCTGTGAGGTTCCTGGCTGTCCTGGCCAGCCCTGCTGCTCACCATTGACGTTGGCACTGGGGATTGCACTTGCCCATCCTGTCCCAGCCCTCCTCATGCGCCGCTTTCCTATTGCTTCCCACCCCCTCATGCCGCCCGTTGGCCATGGTCCTTGCTTTCTCCCCACCCTGGCTGGAGCAGCTGGTCTCCTCAGCTTTCTGCTCATGTTAGATTTGCAAGTTTAATAATAACCGGCACCGAGAGTGAAAGATGAGTTCTGCCTAATGAGGGCGTTGGGGAATCAGGGCCACGCTGCACCCACAGTAACTCCATTTCACACCCAGCATAAAATATGTGAGGTTTCTGCCTCGGCAGCAGCCTTTGCTGTCCCAGTGATGGTACCTACCGGGTGTTTCTCTCTGGACCCTCCTCCTCATCCTCAAGGTATAGAAAGAGATGAGTTTCCTGGAGACTTTGCTTATTTTATTTGATTTTTTGGGTTTTTTTTAATGCTGTAGGACCCTGCTTCTGCCTCGTGGATTCTCCCTGTTATCAGTAACAACAGTAGGAGAATTAGTTTCTCTTATTTTTGTTTTGGGAGGGTGTCTAGGGAGGACCCCGGCACAGGGACGTGCTCTCCTGGCTGGCACGCTGGCCTCAGCGCATCGAGCCACTTCCTTGCCCTGCAATCAATTCCTCCCCTTCCAGCCCCCTGTTGCAACAACAAAAAGTCGAGCAAAAGCATTTCCCGCCCCTGAAAACCCATTACTGTCCCTGTCACTGTCCTTTTCTCATAGTTGCTTTTTTTATTCGTTTATTTTTATTTTCTTTGCTGGGTTCAGCGGGGCTGTTTTCCCGTAGTGATTACAAGCAGTTATCAGAGAAATATTTTGCCTGCAGCCACCCGAGGCTGCGGGACTAAGAGTTATCAGTATTTGAACAGGTATATGAAACAGGTTCCTGCCCACAACTGGGACAAGCGTCCGTCCTTGTGTCCTAGCGATGGGCAGGAGCGATAATCCAATTAAAGCTACCGGAGCGCAGATGGAGGGATCGGAGTTTGGCCAGCCCTTGGTGGCTCAGCCCTGAACTTCGTTTCTCCATGCGTGGGATAAGGTCCCCAGATGCTGAAGCACAGGGACGGTCTCGCTGCTTCGACCCGCTCTGAGCTGTGCTGCCAAAGCTGCTCTCGGATCCATCGTCGCGTTTTTCAATGCCACCTCTTCCTCTTTAGAAACGCAGAGCTTCAGGCAGTGTTTTTCTATCCTTTTATTTTACTTATTTATTTATTAATTCCCAAACGGTGCTGGTATCTGGACCTTGGGGACAGGAGCAGGAACATCATGGGAAATCCGTGCGTTAATTTTCTCTCCCTTTTTTTCCCCCCCTCTTTCTGTCTCTGCCAAGAATCTGCATAAAGCGGCTCCTCCACGTATCATTTATTCATACGTATTTTAGCAAGAGAGGCTCTGCCTTGCGATGGAGATGTCATTTGCAAAATAATAAGGTCCCAGTTGCTGCAAAAAGAGAACCCTCGCTCTTCCCCCAAGAGGTCATTCCTTCTAAATTATAAATCTTTTTAACCATTTACCTTGTGGGTATCCACGAGCACAGCAGTTAGATTAATTCCAGGTCTGTCTTCCTTGTCGCCTCCTTTGCTTTCTTTTTTTTTTTCCCTCCTTTATTTTAATGTACACATAAACCATTCAGCTCTCCTGAATGTCGGATCTGTATTCCTAATTGGTTTGCATCAAAGGATCTCTTTGCCTTCAGCTGCCGAGGTCTCTGCATTGTGAGGGGACGTAAGTCACAGATATCGTCAGATAATTAAGGCGGTATTAGGTGTCGGGAAGCGGTGCTTGCCTTTTTGATCCCCTCCTGTGCTGTACACGGCATCGCAAACACCCGGCAAAGCCCCGGCACGCTCTGCTTCCCTCTGCTCCGGAGGGAGGTGGTGGAGGCATCGGTGCTACCCAGAGGCTGAAAAAGGGCATTAATTTCCTTTTGGGGGGGGTTTCCTGCAGCGGGTCACAGTGCAAATGCTGGGGGTGAGCGGGGTACTGGCATTTTGGTGTGCAAAAGGCTTTTTTTTGTGGCTGACGGTCATTCTACCCAGCAGGGAACCATGTGGACCCTCGTAGACAACACCCTTGGGAACCAGGGATGCGACGCTGGCTTTACATCCCTCCTCCCAAGACCCAGCCCTTAGCTCTAATTTCCTTCAGCCCCTCCAGAGCCGGGGGAGCTCAGCTCCGAATTCCTCCCTATATTTACGGCGCATCGGGGAAGGCTGCTTTTACGGGACATCTCCCTTAAGCCCACCCCATTACCCTCTTCCCACTCCCTAAACTTTACACTTTGTTCCCTGCATCTGCCCCGAAAACCACCTGAGACCGAGCCAGCTGCATCCCAGGAGCTGCTGCCGCTCTTACGGTGGGGAAATTATTAATAACCCGAGGTGTAATTATATATGTCTTGAGCCTTGCTGAAGCACCGCCGACATCTTTCCAGAGGAGGAAGGAGGGGTTTCAGGGAGCCACCTTGCTGTTTAATAAATAAAAGAAGAGATTCATAAAGTGTCTGGCAAGCACATCCCTCACATAGAAATGTTACGGAATAACACAGGATGAATAATAGAAAAGGTTATTGAAAAATTCATAATTTCCAAGCGCCAGTGAAGGCCAGGCTTCCATGCCATTTATTTGCCTGTAGAAAAGTGATTAAAATATATATTATTGTCCTGTCTATAGGAAAATGTATTATTAAGTGGATACTAGCATGACATTTGAAAAATCCATTTCATTCCATTTAGTGGTGGGCGGTGGGAGAGGAAGGGGGGGGTCTTTCTCCTGCTTTTGTGGAGGAAAGTTTTACAGGCGTTTTAGGCCTTCAGAAAAACAGTAAAAAAAATCAAAAAGGGGAGGGTTTAATTATGGCCCCATGCCCCTCAGCGGTAGCATTCATTCCCCGTTTTCATGCCTTTTGCATTCAAAATGAAATGAGATTCCTTCACCTTTATTTATTACTTTCATTGCCAAGAAGGGGAACCGAGGACAGACGGCGGGTTTGCTCTGGGTGAGGGGATGGGGGATTTTCTCCATGGACCACATGGGTGACAGGTGGTTTCTGCCAAGTTTTTGGCTGCTTTTTAGAGATTCTCGTTCCCTCACTGGACATCAGCTCAACCTCAGAGGCCTGGAAGCAGGTGGGACTTTCCTATGAGTTGTGCGGGGCTGGTGACATTCAGGTTGTTGTGCTGGGCTCGTGGCTTCTGATTTTTGGGTGCTTTGAGATAGATTTGGAAACAGCGAGTGCATGCTTGCAGACCTGTCCTGAGCGTTGGCTTGGAAAGCTGAAGGATTTGGGGGTTTTTGGGATGCTGGGTGCCTTGTTTGGTCTTGGTTCCTTTCCTAACCCATCTATGTAGCCCAGTTGTGCAAAGCTGGGTGGGAAATCACACTGAGAATTTTGCTTGAGATGATGCCAGGATGCTTTATCAGGACTGAAAATAGTTCCAAGTTATCCTCTCAGTCTTGTCCTCCTGGAAAGAACCAGTCGGTGGGTGTCTCTCCCTTGACGCCCAGCCAGCCACATCCCTGCTGCGTCTTGAGGACAAGACTTTCGAGGATGGGTGGCTGCGATGCTGAAGTCTCCGGGCAGACACCCAGGTCAAACCACTGTGTGAATTTGTCTTGCACCCATGGGATCTGCTTCCCCCAGAGCTCCATAGGAAAAACACCTTTCCATAGGCGGAAGATACGGGTCAGCCAACAGACTGGTTTGGGGTATTTGGTTTTTTACCCCAAGAGCAGCGCTATGAGACAGGCACTTTGGGCAGGAAAATTGTGCCACGCATTCCCAGAAGCCCCTAACCCCCAGGGAATACGTTTTATATACTGTGTACACTGAATTTATCTGGGGATTGAAAGGGAAGAACTAGATCCTTTGCTCTGTTAATGTTAGTGGGGATGCATCGTTTCACATCAGCCTGGATCCATCCCTGAGAAGAGAGGTGGAAGCTTTTCTTCCCCCTCCCATCCACGCCTTAGATCTTGAGCAGAGTCTATATTTGCTGCGTTAATGACTTGGAGCCAATCTCCAGCTCCTCTTTAGTTTTATTCATAGATCCCATCTGGGACTGTCGGAAATAGAAAGGCAAAACCTGCAAAGAAGTCGTGTGGCAGGAGGGGACATGAGGCAAATAGCTGCTTCTAAATAGAAAACAAGGGTTGGGATTGACTTAAACTATTCATCAGTCTGGAAGGATTTGCTATATATTTTCAATTAAAACAATTTAAAAGCCGGGGGACCCGTTTTCATGGTTTTTAATGGAATGTTTTGGGTTTGAGGGAGCGTCCAAAATTTAGTAGGGCCTCCAGCATCTCCAAAAAGAAGCTCACAAAGCGCCGATGTCTATCGTCTCTGGAGGTACCTTACGTGGGAATCCTCAGACCCTGCCTCTCAAATTAGATACCTGAAAGTACGTAAAACCCAGCGCTCCTGCCTGTGTCGCAGCAGCGGCTTGTCTGTAATGTAGCGGCGTTCATTGTGTAGAGCTCTTTAAATCTGCATGGAAAATCAGGTTGGGAGGACAGGAATATAGAGATCTCGCTGCAAAGGAGAACTTAATGTACCCAGAAGCAGTTGATAGACTGCCTGATACCTGGCAGTCACAGCCGGATGGGCAGCCGCTTCCTTTTCTGCCTAGAAAAATATATCTCTGAGCAGGAAAAGGGGCTGTTCCCGGGAAGAACGGCAACATTTGGAGGCGGAGGGGGCTGCGGCTCGGTGTTCACCCTGGAATTGCGAAGGATGGGGGGGATTAGGTGGGGAAGGAGCGCAGGCAGAGGGATGACAGCGCGGCCGCCGTACGTGCGAGGCTCCGTGGTCAGCATGGCAAATAGCCGGACACAACTTTTGCGATCAGCTATCTCTCTTTTTTTATTTATTTTTTCTTTTCTGTCCCCCCTCTTACAATCCGGAGCTAAGCTAGCCTTTTTCTTTAGCCCTCCCTCCCCAGCCCCAGTACCCATCTTGGATGATCTAAATTAAAATCTGTTATCGTTTCCCAGATAATCCCCTTTGATGCCCTGAATAGAGCTGAATCTGTCCTGCTCCAACCTTGCATGTAAGCGCTGATAGCTTTTGAACAGCTAAATGGCTTTGTATATCTCATACAAATGTCTGTCTCATCCAGGAGCTGGCAAGCACGGTGCAGTCGGCTGGGGAAGCTTTATGAGTTACAAGTGGAATTACTTCAGAGAGATGCTAAGGAGGCCAAACCTTTCAGAACACGTTCCCTTGGCATCTTCTGTCTGGCAGGGACGGGGCTTGCATTGTCTTAACCTCTCGGAGCAGCTAATTGGAGTCGCGGTGCTGATGCAATTTGTCATCGGGGCTTTCCTGCGTGCAACCCGCTGCGCCAGCTCAGATCTACCACTCGGTGCTTACTTGGGGGACCAGTTTGCCCCAATCCAAGCTCCCGGTGAGCTTTGCATTGAGGAGAGCTCGGGCATGACCTTTGTTCATGGGCTTTGTGCAGAACTGAGGCTGAAATGAGCGTTCGTGCATCTCTGCCGGTCTCTGCCCAACCCAGCTCCTGGTGCAGTCGATGTCCCTGGCTCAGGCACCGATGCGTGTTCTCCCAGCAGAGCTGATGTTTGTGCTGAGGCTCCTGAGTTGCCTCCCCAGCATGTTTGGCTCTGATGGTGCCACTGGTCCCTTTACATGCTGGCTTTTCCCATTTGAAATGGGGTTGTTGCAGCCCTGCCGGACCCTCGCTCCTCTGCTTGCCTTCTCCAGGGAGCTGGTTTGTGCTCGGGTGAGGCGAAGGATGTCTTTAGCGTTCAAACAGCCCCTCTCACCACCACCTCTTGGGCTGCCATTCTCGTGGGAGGAGATGGAGCTTTTCCCCAGCGGGAGTGCATTGCAAATCGGCAGAGCAGGGCTGGCGTCGGGAGGTGAGCATGCTGCCGGCACGTCCCAGATCTGCGAGCGTGCCCACCACCTGCTGCAAAATGAAAAGTGCAGCACAAAAGCTAATTGCCTGTCTAAAATACAAGCGCCTCTACCTAAGGAGAGTGGTCTGAGGAGCAGCTGAGAATTGCTCTAGCCGGTGATGTCTTCAGGCCCCCTCCGAGGACCCGGCGAGATCTGGGGGAGAAATCCACGAGAAGCTGGTAATAGTTCAGTAATGGCCCGGTGACTTGAGCTGATGTGGCAGGGTACAGCTGTGACTGAGGAGCATCTTTACAGCTCTTAGCCCCGGGTGACGGGATATGAAAAGGCAGCCTGCTGCTTGGGGAGCTGTGCTTAGCAGAAAGGCCAGAGGAGAGAAGATTAAGGGGGAAGGAGGCAAAGGAAAAGCGAGGCGGGACTTTATTTTTAAAAAGAAAAAAAAAACCAACAAACCCCCTTTTAGTTACAATCGCTTCTCTCCCCTCTTCGCCTTGCCGTCCCTTCCACAGTAGAGCTGCGCTGGGTAGCAAATGGGTCTGCATCTCATGGTTAAATCGTGGGAGCATCATCGGCGATGGGTGCTGGGTGAGGCAGGGGGGGTGCCGGTTTGCCGGGGTGAGGATGGGAGCAGCTAAGGGCGAGGGCTGCGTTTCTGCGGATCGACAGCCTGCTGTTTCGCTCGGGGAGAGAGGCCGGGCACAGCGCCGCAGCCAGCTGCATTCATTCCTCAAAGCTGCCTGCTGCGCGGGATCTCATCTGCCAAACCGGCCGCAGAGCCTGCAAAGAGCAGCTAAGTGGACTTAACCTTCCACCTTTTCTTGTGCTTCCTCAACAAACCAAAAGAAACCTCGAACAAACTGATCTCACTCAGCAGGGCTCTGTCTGAACCTAAGGGCTAGGGGAAGGCAGGCAGCTGGGCTGCACTGCCTCCTCCGAGCAGCCGGTGTCCCCCTGGGAAGAGGGATTCACCCCTTTTTGCTCCTCCTTTCTCTCCAAAGGCTCTGACACCTGGAGCTGGATGTAGGAGAGGTGCCACGGCTGGTGTGGAGGTCTCAAAGCTAGAAAACACGGTGGTCAATTATTTTCAGGCTTAGGGATCAAAGCTGGTCGCTGTCGTGATGGCAGAGGGCATCAAGGAGGGCAGTTCCTTGCTTGGGGTGTGAGGGTGCTGGGAGCGGAGATTTGAAGCTTGAACCCCAAAATGGGTAGCCTCCCGATGCCGCTGCGTTCCAGGGGCTGACGCCGTTGGGTTGGACACTGGTGTGCTGAGCCGCTTCTGTCCTCTGCATCCTCAGGAGCAGCCAGCTCCTTCCCATGGATGGAGCAGATTTTCTCCCCGCCTTTCCCCCTCCCCTGCCCCTTTCTCTGGGCTGAATCCAGAAGAACAGAACCCCACCCACCCCCCTTAATGAACTCAGCATTAATTGCTTGTGTCAAATCCTTGTGCTAACAAGCTAACGAAATCAAACAGCCCTCCCCGGGGAGAGCCAGGGAGTCAACACTCATCCATTAAAATGGTAATTTCGTATTTTTCACGGAGGCATTTGTCGCCTCTTGCCCTTGTGCACTGCTTAGTGCTTTGGCCTTTAAATTATAGGGTTAAAAAAAAAAAACCCAAACCCCAAAACACACCACCAAACCACAAAACCAACCCTCTTCAGCCTTCTTCCCTTCTTCTTCCTCGTTTGAGAGATGCTGAGCTGCGGGCAGGGGAATGCATCCCCCTTCGGGCCGTTATTTTGACTTCAGTAACAGAAAGCAAGCGCCTGTTGCTTCAAAGACGACTGCTGTTCTCCTGGGGGGGATCAGCAAACCGATCCCACCCCCTCCAAAAAGAGTGACTCGTGAGCGTTTTGCTGGAATCCCAGTGATAATTTCGGGTCGGCCGTTGTTCGTGGGCTTGTAACAGTTTCTTGCTGGTGAGATTTCTGCAGGCCGCTGGGAAATCATAGAAATATTTTGCAGGTCCCCGGGGTTTTTGCAAAAGCTGTCGGCGCTGTGCTGAATGCAGGAGGGTAAGGGCTGGCTGCTGTTTGCTCCTCTGTTTTAAAAAGTTCGTTAGCAGTAAAGTGAGGTTTTATTAGGCAGCTGGAGAAGGTGGACAAACGCAGCATCCCTTCATCAGGGGCTCAATCAGCTCCGGGTTTTTGGCGTAAAAGCTGCTTTTTCCAACTGTCTCAGATGCTCTGATGAAAGACATCACCTCTCCCCACAAACCTTGCTGCTTCATCACCGCTACGGTTGGAAAAGGCTGTTTAAAATTACCATGCGTAGCAGAAACGAGGAGTTATTGAAATGTGGAATCTCCAGAGTCCCAGGAGAGGAGGGGAGCCAAAGCGTTGCCCCTCGGACGTCGCACGGTTTAGGGAAAGCCAATTTGCTGCCCAAGCGCCTCAGTTGCCCCCTTGGTAAAATAAGAACAAGAAAACATCCTTCCCGGCAAGATCTGCATATGGGAAGTGCCACGGGAGGGCTACAGATCGCTGTTGTGTCAGCGACGCTGAAGACAGACATGGTTTTAAATCACGATAGCGTTTGCTCGCTGTGAGATAGGAACAAAGTAGGGAGGGGGTTCGGAGCAGAGGTCTGGTTCACCTTTTCCAGCCTGGGTAGCTGTTCAGTCAAGTGACTGGTTCCCTGCAAATGAAGTCGCTCAGTGCCCGGCCTCTGCTGAAGTGGGGAGGGTTTAGTGTTGAACTTGCAGCTCTTTGAGACGGGGGCTCACTCATCTCTCAATTGCGAGCGCAATTAAATACACCCTAACGACGTGTCAGGCGGCGCGGGGATGCGAGCGCGACAGCAGCGTTTCCCTGTGGAGCCTGCCATGTAGAATACAATGAATAATCATGCCTGTCCTCCTCTCCCCACACGGAAATATTGTGATAAATAAATAAAATAAATGACATTTTTTCATTTCATTAAATTTTTCCTCCCCCTTTTTTTTTTTTCTTTCTATTTTTCATCAAAGCTCTCCCTCTGGTGAGCAATTTCCAGGCAGCGTGGCACGCAGCGGCTCAGAGGAGAAGATCTGCCGTAGTTGATGTGTTTCTCATCATCTCAGCGTCCCATTTTCTGGGATGAAGGGGAATGATAATTCTCCTCCCTGCACTGGTTTTTGGTGGCCCACGATCCAGCTGCCCACCACGCTTTCCTGGAGCTGGGTACCATTTGCACCCACGAGCTTCTGCCTGGCTGATAGGGAGGGGAGCAAACCTTGTGTGGTCAGGAGGGGCTTGATTTTACTCATTTGGGGTTAAAGTGGGGCCAGGCAGGGGGTATTGGTGCAGGACGGCTGTAAAAGAGCAGGAGCCAAGGAGGGTTGTGTGTGCGTACCGTGGCAACGCCGCGGGCCCTTCCGCAGGGCCGTGGAATCAGGATTGATGGCTCCAGCATCCTTCAAGCAAACTGTATCTCAGAGCGCTTTCTCGAGTTAAATGACACAAGACGGTGGGTAATATATGGTGTAAATGGCAAGAAAACAGCGGCACAAAGATATGGCAGAGGGAATAAATTAAAGCCTTCCGTCACAAAGCCAATAACAGGGAAAGGAGGAGTGGAGAGGTGGAAACAAGGGAGAGGATATTTATTTTCAGATGAGGTATGAAAGCAGCGGAGAATCAATGACTAGAACATATAGCATCTCATGCGTATCACCAATATATACACAGCCCTTGCTGCCAGCCCTGGCCAAATGCTGGGGGTGGGGGGGTGCTGAGGGTGACCGATTTCTTCAGGCACTGTTAAAAGCGATGCAGCGTGTGCCTGGCTCGTGGCACGAGGCCCCTGTGCTGAGGTTTTTCCCATTGCAGATTTTTATGGGTTTTTTTGGAAATGTGCTGAGAGCTTTTGAAATAGGTCTTGTTGAGGTGTCTCAAGCTGGGTCCGTCTTCCCGTTTCTCAGTCGGTTCTTCAAGACCGGTCTTGCCTGGTCTCATCTGGGAGATGTTGTGAACCTCATGTAGAAAACTGGGTGTAGCTTCACAGCATCCCCAAACCTCCCCAAGGAAGGAAGTGTCACGCATCAGGCTGGTAATGAGATGCTAAAGGTGAGTTTTTACAACTTAACTGAGATAGCAGCATAGTTGCGTTGACTCTTGGAGCCTAAATCACTTGGGAAAGCAAGGCACGAGCACCTCACTCCTTGCAAGGATGTCAGCACTGTTAATTTAAATGATTTATTCAAGGTCGTATGGTGGAGCGGGGCGAGTTCCTGGCGAGCGAGCAGCATCTTTCCCAGACCTGCTTTCATCAGGAAGGGGGCGAGAGGTAGAGGAGCGGGGGGGAGCACAGCGAGGGGAGGAAGATCCCTCGTGCACCTTGTTCGACAAGTTTGCAAACGAGGGAGGGAGTTTGCAGGCGTCCTCACGTCCCTGGCTGCGCCCGGGAAATCTGGCTGCTGCTCCCCGGCTCCCCGCTCGCCCCCTCTGATAAGGTAATGAGATGCAAGTCTTTGGTGTGTTTGACAAGCTGCTGTCCTACAGCGCGGGAGCCGACAGTGCTCAGAGGCTGGGAGAGGAGATTAATTAATGCTAAAAGACACAGTTTGATGTGGCAATGAAATTTCGATTATAATAATCTCTAATTATCTTGTAGCACAAGTGCCTCGGCTCTCCCAGGTGTCTTTCCCCAGTTTGAAATTGTTATTTGTTGGCATCAAAGAGAAAGAGGGAACTGGTGCAGGGGGTGCATGTGTGGTCGCTTGGGATGGGGAGCCTGTCTTCCACTGGGGCTGTCCCTTAGTGGGGGCGTCTGTCTGCTTCCGTGGACCCTGTCAGTGCCTACTGGGCAAAATCGGGGCAAAACGGGGGATTTTTGGGTCTTCAATGCCCTTTCCGTAGGGTGTAATTTTCGGAGTGTAGGGACTCAATAGGGAGCCTGTGCAGCTGTTTTGTGACGCTTCTACTTTGCCTTTCCAAAGCCTGTCATTCAAACACCTGGTCCCTCATGCTTTTTTCTCTTTTTTTTCCTCATGTTTTTTACTCAAAATTAACTTGTTCCCAGGGAGAAGTTCGGTCTTGACAAAAACGACACTGCCCAGGAAAGCCATTTCCTTCAGCAGGCTTCTAGGTGCTTTATTGCAATATCCTCCAGGCTCAGCGAGCTTTAAAGTCCTTTTCCTCCTCTCCCATCAGCCTGAGCCCTTCTATCCTAATGTCTTCACCGTGAAATTGTGACCTGTCCCTTCCCGGAGGGACCTGGTGGCCTTTTGCAGAGGTCCCCGTGAGCAGGGCTGGACACTCCGTGCGCTGAATAGCAGATGGGCACGTTAGCATCTCTAGGAGCAGGAATAATTGGCTCCTTCGCTCGGTGAGGGTTGTAAGGGGGGTCTGTGCTGCTCCTAGTTGTATTTATCTACTTAAAATAGTCTCAGGAGAGGAAGCATCCTGTTTCTGAAGTCGCTGCCCTGGTTGTGTGCTCACCATGCAGAGGATCAGTTTACCCGGTGCTTCTTGGGGCTGTGGAGGCAGGAGGCAGCCTTTAGCCATCATCCTCCTCGCGCCCTGCAAAGCCTGGGTGGGTTCCCCTCCTCCCCAGGGGCTGCAGCAGGACAGGGAAAGGCAGGGTGCATCACCAAATCCAGGGTGGGAAGGGGGTACAGCCTGTTGCTGGCTGTCGTGACCTGTTGCGTATCGTTGGTCGGAGCGTTGCCGCAGTTCTTTAGGTGCAAAAGGATGGGGGGAAAAGCAGCCAGCTGCAAGAGAAGCAGCTTTCCCAAAGCCCTCCCCATGCTCTTGTGGGTGATGGTCAGTCCCCCTCCGGTCCCCCACTGCCCTCCGATGCATTTCTGCTGTGAGGGGGCAGCTCCAAGCCCCCCAGGCTGCAAACAGCAAACCCGCTACATCCCACCCTTGCACTTCTACACCTACGGAGAGAGAGAAGGAGGAGGAAAAGCAGCACAAACCACCAAAAAAAAATTATAAATCCCTGCGTGGGTTGTTTTGTGTCGCAGATCTGTTTGCAAATGAGCTTGGGGGCTCACCGGGTAAAAAAGGGCATGCTTGGTAAATCCTATTTCACTTCACCAATGAGCTGAGAAACTCTCGGATAATGGGTTATGAGTTGTAGATCTGTTTGATTGCATTGTTGCAAAGTGGGAATTGTTTTGCAACATAGATTCTTAATCACTGAGGCATCTATGATTGAATGCGTCGAAAATTGGTTGAAATTGAAAGTTAACTATACTGCAGACGGCTTATTCTTGTGTATAATTGAAAATAAATTCTAATAACTCTTCTTGAAAAGGGCTGCCAGGAGGAAATTTCCAACCTTGTCCTCTCCTCAGCCCCCTCCTCCAAAACCACAAATCCTCTTCCCTCCCCTCTGATCCTTTTCTTCTTCATCCTGTAGAGTTGGGAAATAAAATCCAATCTCTGCATGTCACTCCCTGCATCCTCAGCTGTAAAATATATAGCTTGCAAATAGTTCCTGTCATAACGCCCGGGGATGGAAGCGGTAGAGGAAACTAGAGGAGGTGGTTGGTTGTGCAATGTATAATTGCATTGGTGGGGTTGAGGTGCAAGAACATCAGCAAAGGGAGCATCAAACCTTCTCCAGTCTCCTGAAAGGGCAGCTGCACATTTGCAGGAGCTGAAGGCATGGTTACTCATAGCCTAAAATTATTTCCTTTGGGCTGCAACCAAGCACAGAGGTGCCTGGCCATCACCGAGGCATCTGCTCTGGGTGCAAATGAATGACTCCTCTGTTTGCTCGTAGAGGCGACGGAGAGATCAGGGTCTTGTTTGCCAAATACTTCAGTTCTTCTCTAGAGCATCTTGCAGTGTTTGTGGGATGGTTAGTGATGGAGAGGAGGTCAGTTGCAACTCCCACCTGCTCTCTCGTAATTCAAGATCCAAGGGATGTCCTATGGAATGGAAAATTAACAAAATTAAGCCTCATACAGGGGAATTTTATATCCATAATAAAATTTTAGTAGGGATGCAATCACTCTGCGAGACCTCTTGCCCCAGGTTATTATGGAGGCTGAGAGTTTAGCAGACCTCAGGAAGAACTGACTGCTCTGGAGCATAACGTCATCTGGCACGGTACGGTGTAGGGGAGAAATCTTTGACAACGCGGTTCCTGCAATACTGAAGGGATAGCAATGGGTAATGGAAGACGTAGCGCACTGTAGGACCTTTGGGGATGTCTTTCTACACTGACGACACCTCTGCTGCCCCACTTCTACATGACTCCTCCATCCTCATCCCTCAGGACTGTAATGCAACCCCTTGGCTTGCCGTTCCCCCTGCCAAGCCACCTCCATGGCTGGGCTCCTCCCACTCCAGGAATTTTTGGGTTAGAGATGATGATGCACACAAAAGGTCCTGCCTTACCGTTTTATGCAGACCACAGAAGTGAAAATCAAATGGTACCCTGCTTTTTGCAAGCTTGCGGCGATCTGCCGGGGGGGTTATTCTTCGTGGGACGAGAGGTCAGTTTTGCTTGACAAAGAGAAGGGACTTTTTTTTTTTCTTTCCTTGCAGCGCTCTGCGCTGTGCTCGAGCTATTTTTATTCCTTTTTCCACCCTCGTGATGGGATGAGGCAGTCAATAGGGTGCTTTCATGGCCTCTTTTCAGAGACGGCTTGGCAGAAGTTGAAGAGATGGGCTATTATTAAGTCCTCGTCGTGTTGAAGATGCTTTGAAGTCACACCTGGACCTGCTCACGATCTAAGCGTGGACCACCAAAGAAGAGAGGGCAGGGCAGTACCCAGGGATGGGGAACAAAAAAAGAAAAGCTTTTTTTGTGGATTGACTCTCCTTTGGTTGCTTGGGAAAAGCAGGCTGGACTCTCTTCTGTGCTGCCCAGAAAACTTTGGGCAACGCTACCTCCTTTTGGAAGAGTAGCGTGATTTTTATAGGTGAAATACCTGTCTAAAGCTGGGTTAACCACGGAGTCCTTCATCATTACTTAAAGTTATCATCCGAATTTGGCATTTGATATCTTTTGGGAAAGCGCCAGCAATGAAATAAAGCAAGCAGTGGATTGAAACTCAACCCGTGCTTAGCAACCTCTTTGCTTGTATTAGAAAAGTTGCACAAAATCAAGTAAATTGATTTTAAATCAATTTATTTAAAATGGTGCAAACGCCTAATACAGACAGAACTAGTTTAACCTTTGCTTAAATTGATTTTGCTTGCAACAGTAAATTACCAAGTGAGACTGAACTGATTTAATGGAGGGTTAAGCCTGTTTAAGTGTGTCCGTTTTCCGGCTTTTCATTGGTTTGGAGCGTGAGGATGGCCCAGTCATCGGGAGCTCGTGGCGAACCTGGAAGACCAGATTTTTCTTTCTTGCTCTGCCACAGATGTTGGCAATTCCTCCTCCCTGGGCCTCAGTTTCCTATGTGTGATGGGGGATTATAAAATTTTCCTGCTCTGGAGGAGCACTGCTGTCTTGGAGTGAGAAGTGGACACTTTAAGGGTTGTCTGTCCTCAAAAAAAATAGCTACTCCTTTATTACCTCAAGTTAAAATAATACTAAAGTAGCTGCTAGCAGTTTTAATTTGAGTTGGTCAAGCTAAGCCAGGGCCATATTTTGGTTTGTAGGATGGAAAAAACCACTTTTTTCTAACGTGAGGTCTAAAACCCTACTCACTGCCAACATCCCTCCTCCATCCATCTAACGCTGCATTCGAGGACGTGTTGGAGCATCTCCTCCAGGATGGGAAGTGCTGCAGGCTCCGCAGTCGTTGTGTGCCTTTTGTTTTGACATTTGTCTTTCGGGGCTTGTTCGAAGAGATGGAGGGAGGCTGCTGGGGATCCACCAGCGCGGTCTGGTTCCTCCAAGGCTCGCCGGCGCTGAGCCTGGACAGAAAGTTTAAGTTTAAGGCAGTTTTCCCGTGCACCGGAGCAGCTCAGACCTGGGTCTTTGGGAACAGAGGAGCCACCGTCCACCTGAACAAGTGTTTTTCAGTGGATTGTAAATTTGCCGTGTTCCTTGTCTGGGAGCGATGTGATTTGAATTAATCAAAAAGCTCAACTGCAGGAGGAAAAAAAAACAAAAACCAGGGTCTAGATTGACGGAAGAAATGAAGTGGTGATAACTGTGTTTTAATCCAGTAGCTGAGGGCTTAGAGCAGCCGCCTGGGAATCAATCCTCCTTTTTGCCTGGGGAATTTGGACCCGCGGCTCGCCGGGAAGCGCTGAAGGACGTTGGTGGGTGGGAGGTGCTGGGCTGCCCTCCTGCTTGGAGCTTTCTGCTTTGTGTACCAATAGGTATTTATTAATTAGAAATCCGAGTGGCTCCTTCGTTCAGAGGTTAGGCTACTCGCTAGGGAAGCTCTGGTCCCTATTCTCATTAAGGTTTAATTATACAAAGTAAAATATCATCAACAGGAGGGAGCGAGCCCCCCTGAATGCTATATGAGGGGGTGGCTGGCCGTATGCTGGCAAGCAGGAGATGGACACAGCTTCAGGTCCCTGTAGATGGAGGAAACTGGATGGTTCCCATCTAGAAAGTCTTGGCCAAAGGGGACCTTTTAACTTTTTTCCCCCTCTTGAAGAGCTGTGGTGAAAATTTGGGGTGTCCAGCCTGCAGCTCTGGCAGGTGTAGGACGGTGCTAATGCCACAGAGGTTGGTCGGCGCCCGAGCAGAGCCAGGTATCGCCGTGGAATGAATGGCAGAGGATCCGAGGCTGCTGTTAAATACCCATCTGCGTGCGTCTCGGGAGCCTATAAATTTCAAGGGATAATTCGTAGCTGCCGTACCGAAAGCAGCTGGGCACTAACTGTTTTCACTTGAGTTTCAGAGCATCTTCGGCCCAGGCAGAGGAGTGACGGGGAGGAAGGGCAGTGTTGTCCCTCATCCTCAGACCTGACACAGTGCCTTGCATGGGGGTCTTGTCCCTGGGGGAGGGATTTGGGAAATGATGTGTGCATGGTTGGCTTCATTTTTGAGTTGGAGAAATGGCGCTCGGTGAGCGAAAGCATCTCATCTCCCTGACTCCAGTCACCCTGAGCTCTTGCTGCCTATAGTCCTCCTCTCTGCCTGATCTCCAGGTCTTTTACCCCGGTAGGCATCTTGATCCTGGTTTTTTACAATGTGGAAATCGAGGCAACGAGCTAGACAGCGATTTTACTGCTGAGATGCAGACAGGTTTCTTAATTTTCCCTAAATTAATCTGCTTCGATCACCAGACTGCGGGTTTCGTTCCTGGGGTGGCCTCGGGCAGAGCGGAGTCAGATGGGCAGCACGGGCTCGGCCTCGCCGGGAGGAAGGGAGGCTTTAATGAGTTCACGTTTTGGAAGTGCTCTCGACTCTTCAGGTGAAAGTTGCTCTCCAGGAGAAGTGCAAAGAGCGCTGATTTGCATTCTTATTGCCGGCAATATCCATAGGGAGAGAATGTCAGAACAGCTGTTATGTCAAATTACCTTCCTCCAGTAACAGGGGATTTTATCTGTCATCTCGTGGAGGGCAGAGGCACTTGCTCCCCTTGGGGGAAGCCTGGTTTTGCATATTTTTTGCATCCAGTGCTTTGTGAAATGGCTTAGCCTAGCCTGGCGTGGTGCAGGAGAGGCAAGTAACCGAGCGGGATGGGCGGCAGCTTGGGGGATGGAGCAGAGAAAGGGGACGGGGCGAGGGCTGGGGACAGCCCTGCCGCTGCTCTTCCTCCATCGCTTGCCCGGGACGATGCAGGTCCCTCCCCGTCCCAGCCTGTCACAGCAGCTCGGTCTGTCCTGCATCGTGAAGCCTTTATTACAGGCTTTCAGTATAACGACTTCTTAATTAACTCCAGCGATGGCTTTATTTCTTGGAGCCCATTTCCAAGGGCTTAATTTTATTTCTACACAAAATTAATATTTTACGTTTTTCTGCTGGGAAGAAGCACCCGTGTCAACGCGAGGGGGGAGAGGAGGAAGCTGAGCCAGCGCTGCTCCTCGCACCGAAACATTTCTGCTGCCGTCTGTGTTTTTGCAACCAGCCATCAAGTTCTAGTGATCATTTGCAGGGAGGAAAAAATAAAAATAAAACCAAGCCTGGATCAAGATCATTAAAAGGCTCCATCTGGACCGAATTAAGGATGGGTGATGGCAGCAGGACTTGGCCCTGCCTGGCCTCTGCTGTGCCTATCGCAGCCGGGGGACAGCCAGCCGGACTATTTTTACATCTAGGCAAGATGTTGGGGCTCACAGGCGCCTCCAAATGTCCTTTGTGCCTCTTGGCTATTTGGGCAGTAAAGCCCTGCAGCTGCGAGGGATGCTGAGCACGGGTTTGGTGCATCTGGACTCTGTGTCTGCGTTGCCAGGGCTGGCGTTGGGGCAGGGATTGCCCTTCGGTTTCACGCTCCTTCGATGCGATCCAGGGCAGGGCTGCTGAATAGCAAAACCCACAAAGTCCTGCCGATGCCTTTTCTTGAGGTGCTTTGAGACGTGTTGGGGCCCTTAGGGCAGCAAGGTACTTGCACTGTTGTCCACGTGAAAGGCTCCAGCTTGCCCACGCCTTTTGCTCGGATGGCAGGTCTGAGCCAAGACGTGTCTGATGGGAACCTCTCCCTTCCCCTCCCACTAATCCCGTGCGCGTGGTCCAACCCTAAGCTGCTCAGTGGCATTAGGTCTCTAAATGAGCTTTGGATGGGACAGGGCACCCCATGGAGAGGGCCACGAATAGAGCTGGGTGTCCCTAGCCAGGTGAGCCGGAGAGCCCCGGAATAGCCACGCGCTGGGTCAGATGGGCTGGATGTCCACAGCCTCTGCTTCAAGGATCAAATCACCTCCCCCAACCCTGGAAGCTGGGACTCAGTCCTGAGAAGGGACCCTTGGGGCAGGACACCCAGACTCTGCTCCCCATCCCCTGACGAACATCGCCCGTATCCCTGCCGGTGGTGCCCCAGGGATGTGACTGTGCCCCATGCCCCCGGCTCAGGCGCTGTTAAACGTTATGTGTTATTAATTTTAACGGCTGGATCACATCACAAACTTTGATGCATAATTCCTTTGCTCTGCTATTGTTCCCATGCTCCAAACATAAAGAGTCTAGAGCGAGTTAAGTACTGGAAGTGCAGAGGGACGCTGGGAGATATTAAATCTCTGTAGTCTTTCAGAGGCTCCATAATTCATAATCCTGAAACGCACAGGCTGATAATTGCCCTAATCACTGGAGAAACATGGCCAAAATGTACTGAAATAAGCCATAAAACTCATTACAAGATAACAAGATTCTATCTATTCTCGGAGGTCGCGTTAAAGCTCGGCAGGTCAGGGAGTTAATCACCTCCTCCAGCAGAAGCAACGCCGATAAGCGGCGGCGCGGGGGCTCGCGCCCGCAGCCTGCCTCTGCCCGGGTCTCGCCTGCACCTCGCCCCGTGATACCCACCCTGCTTAGGAGAGGGATGCGAAAGGGGTGGGGTGCGAGCGGGTTGGGGCAGCCGGTGTGTGGTTGCTGGCGTTTGGCTCGGCAGGGAAGAAACACTTTCCCTGGGCAGGCTGAGTTTTCCCTTCTCATGCAGAGAAGCAGCAGCCTTCGCAGAGCGGCGATGCTTTCCCTCGCTGTCTGCTGCAGCCCAGCGCTCCTGTAGGACCCACCTTGTATTTTCTGCTACTTTGCGCAAGCAACCGAGCCGTGGTACAACACAGCTTCAGGGAGGCATCCCTCCGCAAAATTTTCTGCAGGGTGTGATGCTGCGTGCCGTGTTTTTCAGGGGAGTGGTAGTTAGGATGCTTTCGTCTCCTCCATCACTCCTGGTGTGTATCAGCTTTGCTCCAACCCAGCTCCGTGCTGCGTTATATCGTGGGAGGAGGACTTCAAGTGTCTCAAATCATTGCTTGGGAGCACCCACTTTGGCTCCTGTTGGGAAAATATCCCTGCTAGGGGCGTTTCTGAGCCAGGGGATGGACTCTGTGCTCACGCTCCTCGGAGGGGCTGGGGAAGCAGCTGCAGGTGCTCCTTGCGCCACGGGACAGCTGAGTGCCGGCACCCCCGGCAGCTGCCTCCCCACTGGATTTGTCGTGATGGATACCAGGCACGCAGCTAATCCATAATCCTCAGTAAATGCTGCTGATGAGTCAGTGCTCATTTAACATGAAATAGCCCTCCTGTGAAATCCATCTCCTTGGATTTAGCAGAGCTGCTTGTTGACTAAATATTAATTGGTTATTAAAAGTATCGGTGAGGGGGAAGAAATTCTAAGTTTCCCCAGGGCTGTGGCTCGTTCTGCCGCCTATGCACCCGCCCTTTCATGCCCCTGTACGCAGGACCCCCTGCTTCTTCGGCGCCTGCGCCCTCTTTGCTCAGATTTGCTACCCTTCTTTTATTTACCGCCCTCAGCCTTGAAGAAACTGCGGGGAAGGGACCTCAGGTCCCTTGGTACCGATACTAGCAACACATCCACACAGCCCTCCTCCTCTGACCTAATACTCCTTCCTTTTTGCTGCTTCTTTTTATGAACTTTAAAAAAAATGATTAGTTTTTCCCTCTCCCCTGCCTTGGGGGGGGAGGTAAATGCAACAAGGGCAAGGGTTGGTGATGTGATGCTGGGGAGTAAGAGGGGCTGGGAGGTGAGAGAGGGGTGGTGGGATAGTAGTGTCTTCTGGTGTCTTCCAAGTCACACTAAATCGTGCCGTAGCTGCGGATGGGGCTGCTGGAGGAAGCTGTGGGTTTGATGGGAAGCTGCAAGCGTGGAGACCGTGAGAGCTACTCCTTCCCCTCCATGGCGCTGCAGTACTGGGGGAGATTGCCAAGCCTCGAAGGGGCTGAGGACCAAAGCATCTCCTCTCCTGATACAGAGGGAGAGGGTTGAAGTGAAGGAGACCCTTGACCTTGGGTTTTATTTACAGATGTTGAGAAAGAGGGTTGTTGCTGGAAGATTGGCGATAATGCCCCGTAAGGGATGCAGAGTCCCCCCATGTTGCTGCTTGGGGAGGATCCGTTTGCTTTGCTGTGGCTGGAGTTGAGCATTTCAAGCAGAGAATTGGGAGGAATGTGTACACCCCATGTGAGCTTCCGTTGTTCATAGGGAGGGCGGTCAGTGGCAGTCTCACTCTGCTCTTGGTGCCAGTCTGAGCAGACCCACCACAGCATCGCGGGGGGATTTGCAGTGATTTTCTCACGGACGAGCTGGAGGGCAGGAAAATCACGTCAGTTTGAAAAACGTGTCATTTTTTTTTCAGTAAGAGATGAATAAATGGAATGCTTTTTGTGTGCGTGCATGGACCTATGTCCTGCTGGGTGACAGGAGCAACAGTTTAAAGCCGTCATACATTTTTCTGTCCCCTAATCCTCGCTCCTGTTTCGTGAGGGATGGCGGAGCCCCGTGGGTCCTGCAAATGAAGATCCCCACAGGTGCAGAACGTGTTGCTTTGCCCACTGTGAGAAATCAATAAATATGCTTGCTGCAAAAAAAAAAGCCCACAATACTCAGGAAATATTGCTGCAAAGCGGGGAAGAGGGAGAGCAAGAGCTCCTCTCAAAGGAATAGTTGTTTCAGAGGGGAGACCTTAGAAAACCGCTTGGAAAGCAAAGCACTTTGCTGGGGAAGCAGAGCAGCATCAGGCTGGGGACACTGCAGGCACCCGGCAGGAGGACAGATGCTTGGTGAAAAGGGTTTTGACTCTTCCCCTGGGTTTTCCAGGAGGAGTTTTACTCACGTCCCCACTGGAGCTTTGCAACCATGAGTGGAGCTGATCAGTGAAAAGGAGCTGTGGTCCCTCTCCGCATTCCCGGAGCATCCCTGCGGGCCGGGCGGTGGGGATGCTGGGCATCTTCCCCGGCTTCGGCGGGACTCTGTCCCCATCTAGCGATGGCTGGGCTGTGGCTGGCACTGCTGCAGCCTCAGTGCAGGAGGGCTTCCTGCTTTTTTGCTTGATAGCTCCTACACGACGATGTGAAGAAGCTGAACTTGACCCCTGCCTGCTCAGGGCTGCCTTCACCTCCCTGCCAGTCAGTGGGATGGAGGAGAGTTAAACCCACCGCAGGGACAAGTGAGAGAAACCCCGTGAGTTGAAAGGGATGAGGAGCAGCCAGGCTGTCACCGTTCCTGGTTTTATGACGGCGTTAGAAAGAGCGACCGGTAATTAATTAGAGCGGGCTTGGTTTGCCCTGCTCCAGGCTGGGGCTGCAGAGCAAGCAGGGCATCCTCTGAGCAGGTATCGACCTCAGGTCTTTGCAGGAAAGAAAGGGAGAGGGGTTTATGTCTCAGCTACCTGCAAAAGAGAGGTGTTGGGCCAGCAAGACAGGGTTGGGGTGCAAGGCATTTGTGGGTTCAGCAATGGGAGGAGGAAGAAGTAGAAGATGAAGCACCAGCAGCTGACCGTGGTGTTGCAACCCTGAATGGGGACAGTCTCAGTCTGATGGTTTGCAGCCAAACCCCACTGCCCGTCACAAGCGCAAGGAATTGAGCCATTCTCAAGCAGAAGGCTTTATTTATCTTATTTATCTTATTTATCTTATTTATTTATTTATTTATTTAGTGCGTGCGCTACTCCCAGCAGCACCCATTAACTCTGCCCAGGAGCAGGCAGGGACCAGGCACGGTGTATTTGCAAACAGCAGACAGGAACCTGGGGTGGGCTCTTGCAGCAGGACGCGCTCTCCTCCCACCGGAGCATCCTGCGTGCCCTGTCTGGCACGCCGCTGCTTCGGCACGCGCCGCTGCCTGCTGAGCCGTGGGGCGGGCAGGCAGGCAGGCAGCAGGCTGGGAGAGGCATATGGGTTGAATGAACAACCCCCACGTCTTAAATATACCCGTGGGCCTCCCGGGTCAGGCAGCGCGTGTGGCTGCAGATGCTTTGCAAAGGGATGAGATCAAATCTCTCCCCTTTTCCCAGCTGGAACAAGCGAGACGGTACGTCGCATTTCTACCTGTTGGAGTTTTTCAATCCGTAGCTCGTGCACTGGCAACGGGTGTGTTGTAAAGGTGGGCAGGTGGATGGATGGAGCTGATAAAACTTCGCTTTAATAATAAAAATCTCTTTTGGGACTAAGCTTTCCTTAGCGTTAGGGCCTGTTAGGCTGCAGACAGCGTTGTAAAAGATGGGGTAGGAGACTTTTGCTTAAAGCATTTAGGAGGGAGCTAGAGAAAGCCCTGCATGGGTCAATCCTGAGCCGTAGGAGGAGCAGGAAGGCTTCCCAGGCTCCCCTCACGTTTGCATTTCCCACCCCTTAAATGGGAACAAGGTGGGAAAATTAATTGGAAAGTGCTGAGGCGTGCAAAGGCAGAGGTCACCGAAGCACTCAGCTTAGGTGTGTTGAGATGAACTCCTCCATGTCATCTCCCCCCCCCGCCACTTCTCCCCCTTTAGTTGTTCTTTTGCTTTTCCCCAGCTCTTTCCTTTGCCCCCTTCGAGGGGAAGCAGCCACGTGCGTGTGCAGGAGGAGGTGCACGCTGGTGCAGCAAAAAAAAAAAAAGGCCATAATGGAGACAAATCTGGACTCAAGGAAAGCCTTTGAAAGTAGAGTCCTTTAAAAGAGGGGGGGAAAAAAGAGGAAGGGAAGTGGGAGGAAAATATCTTTCAATTTTTGCCATTTCAAAGCTTCAAGCTGACCTGGTTTCAAAGAACGCGTGTGCAATACTTTCCCTTTCTTCTCTCTCTTTTTTCCTAATAGGTAAGTGACATTTTATTCTGCTCATCCTTAAGGCAAAGTTGGATTTTTTAATTATTTTTTTTTTTAAAGCGGGGAGGGGTAATAAGATGTGTGGTGAAAGAGCCACGCAGGCGCAGCGGCCGGTGGCACCGGGACGGAGGGATCAGAAAGCTGCGCAGGTAGGTGGCTCCAAGCGGGGATCGCCGCTAACCCGGGGAAGGGGTGCAGCCCTCCGGGGGCCATGTATCCACCATGGCTGGCATAAAATCCTCCATTGTGTCTGGTTTTGAGAGAAACATCGGGAAGAGTCTCGGGAGGGGCCGTTGTGGAAGCTGGTGGGCAGGAGGTGGATGTGTCTGGGGGCGTGAGCGTGGGGCTTGCTGCCCGTTTCTGGGTGATGTCATGAGTGGGCTGGATGTGCTGGTGGTCAAGTGTATGGATGTGGTGGCTCGCTGACATTTTTGCAGCCCTTTTATTGATGATGTTGGTGCTTTGGCGTAAGGGAAAAATCATGATGATGCAGAAATGAATCCAGTTATCACGTGGAAGTACTATCTTAGCTCCTGGAGTACGTCCTGCAATGAAACCAGACATCTCTCTGCTCTCCTGCGCATCCCTCTCATCCCCAAAAGTTCCTAGGACGGGGCAGGGCTGGCGAGCCAGACCTTCCTCTTGCATTTCTGGGCTACGGCGCAACGTGGGAACCACACTGGGGTGGTTTGCTGGGAACTGGTTTTGTTGGCGGTTTGCGGTAGGAATGAGGTAATTTCTTGGAGGCCTTTCCAGGCTGAATTTCTGTGAGCATGATGACTTCTTCCAATAATTTGGCCTGGCAAGGCAAACCGAAATTACAGCAGCAAACGCCCTGGGCACCATCCAGTAATAGGCAGGAAAGAATTCTTGTTTCTCCCCAGTTTTGCTCTGTTGCAAGATATCTTTGTAACCACGTGTACGTGAGCAGGACAGGGGATTGTTGAGCAGGTAGGCGGCTGCAGGGCTTATCTGAAAGTCTAGCAAGAGGAAAAAATCACTGTAAACAGCAGCAAAAGAACCTACCTAAGCAAACAGCAGTGCATCCTTTCTCTCCTGACATCCCCGTAGAGCCCAGATGAGTGTGGCACAGCATGTTGTAACCCTTGTTGTCAGCTTTTTTTCCATTATTTTTCATCTCCCTTTCCACTCCTCATCAACCCAGTTGACCACCACGTCACGATCTCTCCCTGCTTGCACTCATGCTGATGCTCCAAGCAACCGATTGCGTGGCTGGGTTATTCCAGAGCCCGGCTCCAGCTGACCTGTTGGCAGGGGAGATGTGGAAAAATCTGCATTTTTTTACTTAAAATTGAAGGCAGGACTGGGAAAGAAGCTGGCAGAGGATAAACACGGGCTGTGGAGACCTCAGGTCTATATGAAGTTGTTTTGTTGTCCGTGCAGTCCCATCCCCAGGTCTGAGCAGATTCCTGGGACCCTCTGAGACAGCCCATCTTCATTAGTGGCTTGTTGTGGGGGGAATATTTGTTAAAGCCGTATCCTAATTCTCAGCTGCTTGCTTTTTTTTCTTTTTTCGAACCAAAAGGAAGCGTCAAACCCTTCTCCAAGCAGGCAGCATTTTGCAGCTGTAGCGTGGGGGTGTCAGGAGGAGCAGGGACGGAGGCATGGGGAGACCTTGGAGGAGACCAGGCGTGCGAAGCCCTTTCCTGCAAAAAGATAATTTATTTGGATTCAAAGTCCAAACTGAACCTTTTGGGGGAGGGTGAGGGCTGGGAGGACAAAGAAAGGTTTGAAAAAAGTCAGTGTTTTGATTTCCATTTTGAACTTTGCTCTTCTTTCTTTCCCCCACCTAGATTTGCAGAATAAAAGGAAAAATAGAAAGTAAATGGCTTAAAAACCACTTTGCTCCAAGAAGATAATTTTCCCTTTGCTTTGATGTTTTGTTTCAGGGAAGGGGAGGGAGCAGGTGTGTAAACTTGAGGTTCGCTTTATCGGGTGGCACTTGAGATCTCATCCCCGTGCTCCCGAGCATCGCTGACGGCAGTGGTACCCGGGCTGCGGCGGGCCTGGGGGACCCGAGATAGATGGGATAAATCGAAGAAAAACACCCCCGAGGGGAGCTGAGCTGAGAGGCAAAACACAAAGTGTGTTTGAGGCAAATATTTGGACAATCTCAAGGCTTTGTTTAAACCCAGCATCAACTGTTAATAGCCGATCCCGCAGGGAAAAGCGGATCCTCCTGCCGTGCGCAGATTAGAACGGGAGAGCATCGCTGGCGGGAGGACCGCAAAGTCAAAGCGGTCCCAAGCGCTTGAGTTTCTGCTCAAATCCTGCTTGGAAAAGCACGAAATTGAGCAATTTTTTTTTTTCCCCCCAAAAGGGTGAGCTCGTGCATCCCCTCGCCGTGTATATACCACGTGCCTGGCAGCACTCGGGCGCTGACTGCGAGGGGCGGCTTTGGGGCAGCGCTGGGTGGAGGTTTTCTTGTATGGTTTAGCAAGCGAGCTTAATGAGATCGTGGGGGTATGTGGGCTGGGGGACTAACGCGGTGCCGAGGCCGTTCCCTCACCTCTGCCACCCCGTTATCAGACTCCACAGGAATTAGGAAGCGGCGCTATATAGATTTTAATAATTTGTTTCCTTTGATCTTGCTTGTCCTCATGCCTCTCCTTTTCACACCCCTGGTTTTGATCTCTCTTGTAAAGTGTTTGCATCCCACAATTATTGTAATTACCTGTAGGAAACCCAGGGACATGCTGCCAAACCTGCGGAAACCAAAGGGCTTTTAACCCTTTCCGCGCAGAGCAGGTCAGACCGCGGATGCCTCTGACCGTGCTCCCCGTCGTGTTGCTCTGCCAGTCCTGGCTTTGCTGTGTTAAATGCGTTAAATATTGCAAGTGTTAAACTCATTGCTCAGGTTTTAATGCATATGTGAAGGGGTGGATTTCCCTTCTCCTTGGCCATCTATTTATTTCTGCTTGCTGCTCGGGGCCAGCTCGCTGTGGCTTTTTGGGGATGCCCAGCTGGAAATGCCACTTGGGAGCAAGACAGCAAGCGAGAGCAGAAGCATAGAAATGGATAATCCTGAAATATGGAGCTGTAACTCCATCACACTGAGGTAGGAGGTGTATCGTAGGTATTGGTGGAAAGGGGTTTGGCAGGACCTGGTGGAGGTTTGCTTTGCTCCAGCCAAGTCACGGGTCGCTGGTTCCCTGCTTCCCTTGAGTGTGAGCAACGCAAGAAATTCAACTGCAGCCCGCTGCAGGGAGCCTTGTGCTCGCAAGCCAGCGTTGCCCAGGCCATGAAAAAGCTTTAAGGCTGCAGCAGCAGCAGATGAGCCGACCCTGAATGCGTCTGTCGCTGCAGAGAAGCGATGGGCTCAGCGATGCACGACGCTTTCTCTCCCCGAGATGGAAAGCACGGGGGAAGCACCGAGCACCGCAACAGGTCGTATTTCCTCCCTCTCCTTTTAATCCCTGATTTCGGACAGACACCAACCCAGAGAGAGAGAGGAGAGGAATTAAATTAACGAACACAATTTCTCCCTGTCATTGAACTCTGACTAATGAGTCTATTTCTGGGTAATAAGAAGGAGCAGGAAGTGACAAGGCACTGTAATGAATTAGTGGCCCAGAACCTCGTTAGTCAGAATAATCTTTCCATAAAAGATAAACGATGCAAACATTAATTATGAAGCCGCTGCAGAAATGCATTTTGTTATTTGGCATCCCAAGACATTTGGCATCCAAGTTATTACTGGAGTGAGGTGCTTTAGGAGGAGGAAAAAAAGGCAAAGATATTATAAAAAGAAGAGGTGATAACATGTTGGTCTCCAAGCAGGATCACCTTTCCGAGGTGACGCATAAGCCGAGCAGCAGGGTGATTTCCAGGGGACAACACGGATTTCCCGGGGTGTCCCTCCCTGCTCGTATTAGTCATCAGTCTTGCAGTGATACCTGTGTGTACCTGCCAGGCCAGAGCCCCACGCCAGGCGCTGGGCACACCCCTGGGCGTGAAGAAATGCCAAAGAAATACATCCTTGGAGGGTTTAAAATAAAAGCAATAAAAGAAATAGTTGGGACTAGGATCCTGATTACTCGTTTATGTCACTCTGTAGATGGGGGTTGCAGAGTTTGGGCTGCGAGGGGTTTGGTGAGCAAGCTCTGTCCGTAGCTTGGTCGTTATGGCTTTTGGAAAAAGGTGGTTTAAAACTGGGACAGGTACATCCCTGTGAGCCACAATCACGCCTCGCACTGCCCGGTAGGTAGTGGCACAGCAGCAGCCGAGACCAGGCTGGATTTTAAGAAGCTGGAGGGGAGAAGCAGGAACATCTTTAAAAAAATAAAAAATATAGATGTATGTATCTCTGTATCTCTCATGAGGGAATAGGGAAAATCATTCCACCCCCATTCTCCTTTCCAGCTACTGGCTGCTCCCACCTCCACTGTATCAGCGTGGCTTGTCCCAATTTTCTTCTTTGTTGTTTTTATTCCCGATGTGTTCTGGCGGCTCTTACAAATTTCAAAGAGGCAGCGCCCGGTGTTTGGTCGCAGCGGCGGCTCTGCCTTCCAGGTGCAATTACTTTGCAACACAACTTTATTTTGTGGAGTGTCTTTCATGCCATGCAGCTGGGGAAAACGCTTTGTGGGGTCTAGCTGGGTTGGGGAGAAGGCAAGGCGGGGATGGATGGAGACGTCTGTGCTATCAGTATCTGCGTCGCGTTTTAATTCGGGAGCTGCGGCAACGACACCTTGTCACCCTCCGACGCAGATGTCAGGGTGGATGGGATGGATCTGGTGGCCAGGAGGTTCTTCTGGGACCTCTGATGCCTAAACGACCTCCAAGGAACCTTAGGGTTTTATCAAAGTACAGAACAAGTCAGATACACGCACAGACGCTTTTCCAAATCCTGCTGAGCATTTCCAAGATTATGTAAGTGCTATTTTGCAAACCCTCCTCTTCTTCGCCTCCCTGGATCGAAGATCGCTGTCTGTTAATGGCAAGTAATAGTAGTACATTGCCTTTGCGGAGGGTTGCGAGGATACAGGCATCTGTAATTACAAGGTGCTCAGGAAGTGCCATAATGGGGCCAGCTATGTATTGTGGCGATGCAAATACTTCATAATAATATCTGTGCTGCTTCCAAGAGTCCATCTCTGAACACATTCATACCGCTCCAGCTGCATTGCGCTGAGATGGGTCTAGTTAATCTAATAGCCCGTGTGTAGCTGTGCCGCCGAGAGGGTATTTTGGGGTCTGGGTGAGAGTCAGACACACCAGTTCGAGATGTCTTTATGCTGGTCTCCATCCTTGGGGTCTGTGTCCAACCTGTGTAACTCCTATGGGCCGGGCACGTGGTAGGGAAGGAGAGGTGAAAGCCCTCTCCAGTTAATGAGCTTGCCAGCGGTCCCAGTTAGCTGGTCCTGCCCCAGGGCGTCGCCTGCAGCAAATCTAAAAGCATAAGCAAACGCCCTCCACTTCGGACTGCAATAGGTGAAGAGCGGATGGATATTGCAACTCTGCCTTGTCCGCAGACCCTGTGGCTGAGCCCCTAAATCTTTTCTAAATCCCACCCTGGGATACGTTTTCTTCAAGGCGTTGTAGTGTGAGGCTTCCACTGATGGCAGTGAGAGACAGCCACCTAAATGCTTTGAAAAGGTCTCTTTGGTGGGGTCTTCTCCCTGCCCATAAGGACACGAAAGCAAAGTGATGGGGGGCAGGAGGGATGGGGATGCTGACACCTCCCCGATGCTGAGCTGGGACCTGCTGAGTACCCATATAGGGAAGGATATTTGTTCCCCTGGTCATTGGGAGAGATGCTATCCATGCCTGCTAACGCTTGCTCCCTGTTTCTGCCCTGCGCTGGCACCTCCTGACCCCCAAGAGGCCGAGGGAAGGGGGAAAATGGATCAGTGAGCGATCCCCATCTCAGCCTGCAGAGCTGTGGGGAACCCTCAATCACAGCCCGAAATTACCTTGTGCTTCCACCTGCCATCACCATCATCACAGGTATTGTCTCAAGAAGGGCAGAGAGAAAAGAAATAACCCTGACCTTGTCTTTTTAAAATGTTACTATTGTTTTCCATCAATTGTTAGCTGGGTGTGCCAGTACTTGAGTCAAAGGAAAAGAGAAATAAGCTGAGAAATAGCTGTGCTAAACCACTTCTACTCAGAGCTAAAGGAGTCTGGTGCCTGGATAATTAAGGAGCCTGGCAAGCCCCCTATGCGCCCGCTTATTGCGTTCCTGCCTCAGGTGCTCTTCTGCATTTTCAAAGTGCACAGGAATGGATCAAACAGGATTTACTCCTTTCTGCAAGGGCTGGCTGACAAGCCGGGATTATGCTCGGTGAAAGCATCTGATGAGGAACGAAATGACACGTCGCAAAAAGCGCTCTTTGGGAAATACGGCGAAGCGGGTGGGAGGGGAAGGGAAGGGAAGCGGCAAACGGGGGACGTCGTCCCGGCTTCGTGGCCTGGTGGTGCAGGGACGGGAACCCCGTGCTCCCACCCGTTAGGGCTGGCTGGGCTGTTGCACGACGGACCATTGAGCTTTGGGTTGTGCTTGCTTTCGAAAGGGGGCTTGAACCTGAATTTCTCCAAAGGGGTCCTAACCTGCTGGGTGGGCTGGTGTCTTCTCCTGTAATGTCCTGCCATGACTTTCTGCCTCTTTGAGCCCTTCTCCAAAGCCTGTTGAGTCCAGCAAAGTAATCTTTTCTTCTGGTGGGCTGAGGATGCAGCCCATAGGAAAAGGGCAGCTCTGACCCTAACAACACACGCTGAGCGCCCCGGGAGGATGCCCCAGCTGAAGGAAGGAGCACTGTTACAGCCAGTCCTGTCCTCTTCCCCCTGGAGAAGCTTGCATCCCATTTCCTCTCCTGCTGCCTACTGAAGGGTGAGGATTTAACCTCTGGATAGGGCTGGAGGTGAGCTCCGTGCTGTGGTGGGCGTGGGGGAAAGACCTGGGAGGGAGCTGCCTCCCTCCCCGCTGGGCTTTCCACGCCAGCGCAGGCTCTCAGAGCACTCATGTGTCGCCAGTTGTCTTCTGCAAGTGATTTTCATTTTGGAGGCTTGACATCCCCATCAGGGGGTTGTGTTTTCCCTCCTTCCCATCTCTCCTTCACCCCCCACCCCAGTTTCTGCCCACCCCTCCGGCGCGGCAGTGTCAGACGGCTGCTGTGCTGCAAGGCAGAGCCGAGCGGGGAGCACAGCCTCTGGGAGATAATTGACTTCGGAAGCGCCTAGTATGAGATCTGGAAAGAAAACAAGTGAAAATATGTTATTTTACAACCTTGATACTCCTGACCTCATTGGAAATAAATATACACATAACAGCCTGGAGAAATCAGATGCTGCATTTAATGGAGAGGCAGGGATGGGAGCGCAGGGCTGTGGTGGCCTCGTACGGCTCCGCCGGGTACTACAAGGCTCTGCTGCCGAGCAGAGATGCCTGGGAGGATGTGCAGGGTGCTGGGTTATCCGAAGGCAGAAGGGGAGCAGCCCCGTTTTCCCCATCTTCCTCTCCAGTGGCTGCTCGGGGCTCTGGTACGATGCTAGCCAAGGTGATGCTGGTGATGCTGGTGCCGAGGTGGACGTGGTCCGGCGGGCTCAGGGGGGGTTTCAGAGAGAGCTCAGCCCCGGGTGGGCTGCAGGACCTGAAGTGAAGCCCTTCCGTGTGCAATGGTCCAGCTGCACCCCCAGAAGATGAAGTTTTGGCATTGACACCCCGGTGCACCCAAATCCCCTGGCCCAGGATGGTGTTGAGGGTGCTGGGGGTGGGGAGGTGACCAGGACCACAGCCTCCCCGAGGGGCCAGGGCACCTTGGCTACCCCTGCCTTCCCTGGGTCCTTCTCTCTGCCATCTGTGCCAGGGTCGTTAAAGGTGTGAATTAGTGCTTGTGTGCCACACTACTTAAAGGTAATGAAGTTTACTTGGCTGGGTAAATTACCAGCTCTCTTTAAATGGTCCTTTTTCCCCTTCATTGCTATGCAGATATATGCTAATGCGATGGTCTCCAAACACAACTTTGATGACCTTCTGATTTTTTATTTATTTATTTATTTATTTATTTACTTGACGAAGCAGTTTCGGCTGGAAATGTAATTTAATTAGCATCCCCATTTCGGAGCCAGCCCGGCAGGCAGAGGAGAGAAGCCGGAGCTGCTGTTGCGCTCTGGCAAAGGAAATGGGGGGTTCCCTGAGCCCTGGGGGTCTGGCAGGTCTGGACCACCCAGGGATGTATTTGGGGAGTGACCATGCACCGGTGGGGTTTATCGCATTGAATTGGGGTGAACCTGGCATTTCTGGGGTCGCGCAAAAGGAGGGTGCTGAAAATAAGCTCAATAGGGGGGAAATCTTTGCATCTAGGCTGAACGAGGACACTGCAGGGGGCATCTCCTGCAGGCAGAGGCAGCCTGTGCTATGTCTCCTGCCATCGTCCCCTGCTCGGGCAACGGCTGCCAACTCATTATCTCAGTGTGTAGAGGAGCTTGGGGGACAGGCCAGCCCTGGCCCCAGGGACAGGGACTGCGAATGAAGCGATATAGCCTTCTCTTGCAAAGCGTCTGCCTTGCTGCAATGAATCACGGCCCAGGAGGAGCGCCTCTGACACCTCCGGTGATATATCTGGGATTTCTGTCCTGCAAGGGAACGTGTGGCACAGCAGTAATCAGGGGCCGTCTTGGGAAATCAGGTGCTCGGACACGCAGGCAGCGACCGAGCGCCTGTCGATAGCTTTGAGAAGGTGCAGCTTCCCAGATCCCCCTCTCCTTGGTGGCCATCCCTTCCTTTTCCCTCCATCCTTCGCTCTCTTTACCCCTTGCCTTTCCCCAAACCACCGCAGCCCTGTCCCAGGCGCAGAGCATCCCTCTGTCCCCTCGCCGGCGTGGTGGTGGCGGCAGCAGGCAGCGTGCTGCCGGTGCCCCGGGGCGCCCAGGCACGCCAGCTCCAGCTGCTGCTGTGTAGGTATAAGTGTTTACATTTGTTTATCACAAAGACACCCCTGAGATTTCCCAGCTCATCCGCGAACGGGGACGGAGTTCTTAGCGAGGAAACCCGTCAAAGGCGTTTGTCTGCAAAACGCCCCCAGAATCGGCAACCGGCTGCATCCTCGTGCGGGGAATGGGGATGGGTGGCTGCAAGAGATGCTGGGGCCAGGTGGGACCTGTCCCCTTGTCCACACTTTTTGGGTGCCTTCGGAGCAGGACCAGGCGCTGCCGGCCATCCTTTCCTCCCCCAGCTCTGTGGTTCGCTTGAGGTGCTCGTCCTGGAACTGTCACTCCCCGAGCCTGGCATAGGGAGAATAATAACAATAATAATATTAATAACCCCAAGGCGGCGGGATTGCAGCCTCTCCTGCCCATTCGTTCCGCCTGGTTAGAGGCTAATGTGAAACCCAGGGGAGGGGACTGCAGCTTCAAGGAGCCTGGCTTGGAGGAGCCTCCCACCACCATCCTCTGTCCTCGCAGATCTGAAGCGAGCCCGGGCAGGGAGGCGAGCAGCTCCACACATGCAGATGTATATCACAGCTGAGATGTTGTTTGTGGCCAGGGAAGAGCCTGGAAGCCTGCTGGAGGTGGGGAGTGGTGCTGCTGTCCCCCGCGTGGGTGCAAAGCGCGGTATCTGTCAGTGTAGGGCTGAGTCTGGGGGGGTCCATCGATGTCCATGGGGACCTGCTGAAGTTCTCCAGCTCCAGCAGATGCTGTTCAACCCTCCATCCTCTGAAAGGTAAATGCAAGCATCTCTGTGCCAGGTGGGCAGAGGGCACAGGAGAGGAGGCTGCTTGCCTCTCCCTGGCCTCTCATCTCCCCGTTTTGTCCTCCACCAGGAGCTGGGAAGCACAAAGCCGTTTTGGTGAGGCTCTGCTCCCCCTCCAACCCTGGGGTGGGCCAGAGCCGGGATGCTGGCAGCAAGGAGGTAGTTCAAACTTTTATTGGCGTATTCATGTCCTCCGATTGACTGATAAACTAGCTCCTCATTATGTTTTTGTGTTCTACTCGTCTTTTTAATTAGCCTAAGGGCCTCATTAGCAGTAGCAGCAATGACTCTGTGATCAGCCTTGCCTGGCATCCAACCTGCATAATGTTGCACAGGCTCCACGCAGAGGGGTTACCTGCGAGCAGAGCAGAGCCACCGCCGAAAGCCGCCCTCCTTCTCCCTGGACCCCTGTTCCCAAGGGAGGGGACATGGGGACAGTCCTGGAGGTGGATGGGGAGAGGTGGGGTTGGCTTCATGGTGTGATGCTGTAAAAAATAAAGAGGGTGCAAGCGCTGAGATGCTGCCCAGAGCTTCTGGGTCCTCTGCTTCGCTCTCCTAGATCCTATGGGATGGCTGTTTGATGCCTCAGTTTCCCTGCTCTTGTATAGACGCCCTTCCCCTCCTCCTGCCCTCAGGTAAGCGGAGGGTGAGGGTCCCTCTGGCAGGATGGTGAAAGGCTGCAAGCTGTCCTCATCCTGGGGCGTGGGGACCTTGGCTTCTGTACCCAACTTTGCTGGAGGAAGCCAAAGCCTCCGGTGCTGTGTAGCAGGGAGGCAAGGCGCTGCTCCGGCAGCCAGCTGGTGCCCCTTTGCTCTGCCTGTGCCATCAGGCAGCCAATTAGCAAGAAATTAATATTGTGATTAGCAAATATTATGATTTTCTATCTGAATCTGTAATAAGCTGATTATTCACTCCTGAGTAGCAGCCACTGCTGGTAGATGCCACTGCCTTTTCCCTGACGTGGCGGTACAGGGCAGCATCCCTGGCCAGGGGCCTTATCCTGCCCAGGACGCGGGACGCCACCCTGTAGCTCGCCGGGCTCCGGGGAGAGCCATGGAGAGCAGGGTGCAGCCATGCGCTCCATCCCCAGCAAGGGCAGTGCCCGGAGGGAAGCAGGCAGCTCCTGCCTGCCCAGCAGCCCTTGCAGGCAGGAGCACGCAGGCAAGGCTTGCTTGCAGGAGCATGCAGGGCTGTGGCTTGTCAGCAGATGGCAATCCCCTCCTGCAGCACCGCAAAGCAGTCTGGTGGCACATTGGGGACCGCAGGGTCTGGTAGAGACCACCCTCTCCAGGCAGCCCTGCCCTGCCTCGGCACTGCCGGACTCGTGCAGCAGCTGAGCATCCTGCAGGGCTTCGCTGCAGAGCGAAAGGGGCTCAGAGCGGTGGGCTGAGCTCCTGTTCCTGATTTTCTGGCTTACATTGTTTCTGCTGCAGCTCTGCGTGGGGCTGGGGATGGGTTTTTCCTGCTCATTTTGGACCATCCGCTGGGCTCCACCCTGGCGAGGGTCACAGGAAGGGCTCGCTGAGTTTTCTGTATCAATTAAAATCCTTTATCATTTTTGAGCTAGGAAATGTCCGGGCTGATGGGGGACACGCTGGTGGGTATCAAACTCAGCTTTTGCTTTGCAAGGTCTGTTGGGGAGGAATACACGTTTTGGGTCCTATGGAAAGTCACATTCAGGCATTTCATTCTTTAGGGAGGCATTGGCAAAGTTTCCTCCCCTAAGATTCCCAGCACACTGCTGAGGTATGACAATAGATTATTTCCTCTGTGGTGTTAAAGAGGTAAATTTTCCTTCCTCCTGCCGGTTCCTGGGTGGGGAAACTGAGGCACTCAGTGATTTCTCAAAGCCAAGGAAAAGGGGGCAGCACCGTGAGCATGGGGGAAGCAGGAACAGTAAGCAAGCCTTCTGCTACCAAAACCAGTCTGCCCTCCCCGTACCTTTCCTGTGTCTGTCTGGGACCACTCAGTTCTGTTCTCTCTGTCCATGTGCAAAAAATATTCCTTAAAAATGGTTCAAACATGAGCGTTTATGACCATCTCTAGCTCTGGGGCTTCAGGTGCACAGGGACTGAACCACCTCAGGGCCTGGTTTCCATCCCGGACAGGTCTGTGCATGTGAAATAATCTGTATTTTTGCATGCATCTTGATGGAAGAGTGTGGGATCGCTTTAGCTAGCTTCTGGGTGGAGAGGTAAGCACTAGATGGCGAAAACGAGCTATGAAAAAGCCCCGTGGTCCTCACCCTGCCATCCTCCCGGCTCTCACCCCTATCATATCTGCTGAAGACTTGGGAAAAAAAGAAAGAAAGAAAAAAAAAAATGAAAAAAGAGAGAGATAAGTTGGGGGAAAGCGATTTCTCTGAGCGTGGCTGCGACATGGATCTGCAACTCTTCCCTGACCTTGAGCGTCCTCAGTCCGGGATGCGATGCCCGTGCAGGTGGTTCAGCTTGGCCCTCCTGCTCTTCTCCTCCCTCCTTCGCTCTGCGATGCCACCAGACGGGCGGCTCGCAGCAAAGCCCCGCTGTCTGTGCTTGCACAGCTTGCAGCAGATGGGCGCAGGCGTAGCATGGTGCGGGGCTCCGAGGCCGGGCAGAACTCATTGCTGCAGTGGGAAGCGCTAAGGGGGTTGGGAACTGGGAGCGGCGAAGGGCTGGTTGGAGAAGGTGCGTGGGGATGTTCTCCAGTCCTCAGATTTAGTGCTCAAAGGCT
>VWZZ01001049.1:126978-197649 GCA_013399095.1 Psophia crepitans
GAGGAGGAGGTCCTGCAGTAGGCTGATCATGGACCCTGTGAGATTTCCCCTACGGGCATGGGTCACTCCTGCAAGCACCACATCATCTCTGCCCCTGTGCAGACACCAAGCATCCCTGCAGAAAGAGCAAGGCAGCATCACCTCCTCCCTCTTCCTCCTCTCCCATCCAGCGCCTGTGTCGCAAGGGTGGTTGGGCTCCTGAGCCCAGGCGCGCCCTTCGCCGTCTCCGGGGGCTCTCCCCTCCATTTCGGGGAGCGGCTGGCTGGCTGTGCTGGGCAGAGCCCTTCCCAGCTCCCGCATGCCGTGGGCAGAGCGGGCTCCTGCTGGTCAGCCATTTGTTTGCTTTCCTGCCATCAGGCTACGCCGAGCTGAAATTACTTCTCATCCGAGCAGCTTCGCCGCACGTGCGTTTACGACCTGTGCCTAAGGCATGTTCCCTCCCGTCGAGAGTTGGCTGGGGCTCTTGCAGCTGCTTTTCCTTCCCATGCCAAGTCTGTAAGGAGTTTGTTGCATGCTAAACCACGACAATCCATCCCAGCAGGGAGCAGAGGCAGAAGCGCTGGCTCACGGAGGGCCGTCTGGCCGTCTGTTTGTCTGTCCGCACACGTAGCCGTCCTTCCCCGCAGTCTCTTCCTAATGCCGATAGCCCTGATGCTCCCATCTAACCGAGGGGCTGTGGAAAGGAAGGGGTGAAGTCACTGCAAGCTGAGGAGCCAGAGGCATCCGTGGCTTTTCAGGGGTGGGCTCAGGAAAGCCGGCATCATCTCCAGAGCAAGGAGTGGGCTTGCTGCACAGCGACACGGGTTTTAGGGGGGAAGACATGGGAGCGGGCGCAGCGAGGGGTACATGAAAGTGGAAAGCGGGATGGGAGAGGTGCTGTGGAGCAAATGCATCCTCTCTCTGAAGCACGCATTTATCTCCGGGGAATTTATTTTCTGCCATGGATTTGCCACAATCTGGAATTTAGAGTTGAGAATTTCAACTTTCTGCATCTTCTTTTTTTTTTTTTTTTAAATCATTATTAAAATTAATAAATCATTATTAAAATTTCACAGTGGTTTCAGGGAAGATCTTGAAAGTAAGGATCTAAACCACCCCAAATGCTCAGCAGTTTGTAAACGCATTAAACTCCTCTCACCATAGCAGGGCAGGTGACTGTGGGGTTGGCGACGCTGCAAGGAGCGGCACCGAGCAGCCAGGCAAACAAAAGGCAACCCGATGGGGACATGGGGGCTCTTATCCAGCCTGAGTTAGAGACACCAGCTCTGTAATCACTGGCAAAAAGGAGATTAAGAAGGGGCTTCGTTGAGGGCTTACACATTTCTGAAGGGAATTGAGCGGATTGATGCCATGAGGCTCTTTGAGCTAGTGTCAGATTAGAGGAACAAGTGGGCATCAGTTTAAGCCAAGATGCTGCAAAGCAGGACTCTAAAGGAATTTCGGTGAATATACATATATTTAAAATATTTTCCTATGTGCTGTGATTAGTTAATCTAAGTCATTGACTACCCAAGGCAGTAGTCGGAGTAATCAGTCCAAATGACTTTAAAATGAAGCCAAGCTGGTAATTAGGGATAACAAATGTCATGTCAGGAAAGTGGTGACTTGGCCCAACGGCGCTGGAGCGTTGCAGAGGTTGTCCGGACCCCTTGTCCACCCAGTAAGTGGGGAGGAAGAGTGGGCAGGAGATAAAGGCAGGCCGTTTCGTGGCTGCCAGAAGATGACAATGCAAAGGACGTTGGACCACCCTAACAATGGGTTAACACCCTAACAATGGGTTAACACCCTAACAATCCAGCTCCGTGCTGCTGCTGCCATGGGGTTAATGCTCTCTGACCACCCTTTTTGGGTGGGTCCCGTGGGTTCCACGGGACCTTTACTTGCAGAGGAAGCAGGAGGCTGAGGAAGGCCATGCACACAGCCAAAGAGTAGCTGAACGAGTCAACTGAAATGCTGAGATGACTTATAGCTCGCCATCAGTATGCCTCAGAGTTAACATGCACTGGTGTGAGTGCGTGATAAGACATCTGACACGCCTGCAGTGCTTAGCCCCAAGTCTCCGCTGTCTGTACTATAATTCAGAGCAAGCGCAGACCTTTTCTGAAGGGAGGGCCCATTTTTGCATGTTTGTGAAGTTGCACAGCAGGGCCCTGATTTCAGCTCTTATCTCTGGGGCTCACTGGAACAATAACAATATCTGAAAGCGTGAAGTTTTCTAATGACTATTTTTACAAAGTCTTTTCTAGTTGCGTCTGAATATTTTTTATTTTTTTTTTGAAGTTGCTCTGCGAATAAATTTAACACAGACAAAAAAACCATAGCCAGCCCCCCTGGAAAGTGTCACCTTCACAGTGACGCCGACCGTGGCGCTGACAAAATCGCCTGTCGGGGTGACGCGCTGGCAGATGGCAACCTCCTCTGGGACGGAGCAAACGAGCAACTAGAAATCCTGCAAAGAAACGGCCTGAATAACCCCCAGTCCACCCAGTAATGAGTAAGAGGGTTGTGTCTGCTGGGAGAAATGGGCAAGGGACCGCTGCCGTAGGAGGCGCCGGGTGTAACAGGCTGCCCTGCACCCTCCCTAGCTGGTGTTTGCCGAATCTCCGCTAAACCCAACCACCTTCCCGGCAGAGACAAAGCTGGAAGTAGCCTGGGAGTGTTTTTTCTTCCTTTTCTTCCCCTTCTTTTTCTTTTTCCCTGCCAGCTCTTTCCTGCTTGTGACTCCAGCAGACATCTGTCTAATGAATGTGAAGGCATTTATACTGGCCAAAGTGAAATGTATGAGGCTGATCGCCTTCATCTTATTACCGCTAATGGGAGCCCGCGTAGATAAATCCTCATGGATCCTGATGGAAACTTACCTTTAAATATCTGGTGTTCAGTGTGAAATATGGTAATGCTGAGTCCAGGGGAAGGGGGAGACACGTGTGTTGCCTGCTGTAAACCACAGGGCTTAATTTGTTCCTGTGGGGATTTTAAGAGTGTTCCTGGCGAGATGTAGTAGCGGAGGAGGCGACGGCAGCTCTGGGCTTGGTTTTTGGGAGATGGGGGTTCAGCAGCTGCCTTGGTGGGTGATCATGGCTTGGACACCCCTTGGCTGCAGCCAGTGTCCCCATGGGTGGCTCAGTCACAGGCTTCAGCCCCCACTGTGCTGTACCAAGGAGTGACAGTGAGGCACATGAGCCATCATCTCGTCCTCCCCACAGGTCTGATCCCTCCTTGAAGCAGGGCATGGATGAGGACAGCAAGGGGGAAGGAGGTGCTGTTTCCCAGGGCTGTCAGAGCTACATCCCTGTTGGTATTTATTATTTTTTCCCACCCAATAAGCCCTGAAATCACTGGCTAATTAAATAGCAAGTGGCTATTAAGCACGTGCCTAGGACTGAGGCTTAATAAGGCAGTAACGGGTACTGTGCATTTTTACATGTGTACCCAGCCTTAGGTGGTAAACCTCAACCCAGGTGCTCTCTAAATAATCAATAGTTAGTTATTAAACATGCAGCAGCCATCCAGCTAAATTTAAATTAAAGGCCTAGCTGGGAGATGAGCTTAGATTTCAAGTATGAAAAAGTTAGCGGTCTAGCAGGGCGTGCACTGGCATCCTAAACCTGCTTACCATAACCTGCCCCCATCCCTGCGTCCTTGGGCAGCCCAGAGGTGGGGTGGAGGGCTGGGACGCCCACCCCCGTGGCCTCCTGGCTCCCCAGGGGTGGCTCGGTGCCTCTGTCTCTGGGGGAATAGCAGAGGGAAGCAAAGCGTTGCTATTTAATTTGAGCAAGCTCCCTGTTTGCTCTGTAAATACCATCGAAGGTTAATGGTTTTAAAAAGTTTCGTGCTGGCTTCTTGCCCTCTGCCTGCAATTTGGGCGCGTAAAAGCCCAAATCAGAGCTCCCCTTTGCACCAGAGTCCTTGTCCCCTCAACGTGGGGCAACTCTCAGCATCGCCGTCCTGTACCTTGCCTTCGCTTTCCAGCCTTAGAGACTTTCACTTATTATTTTTTATTATATTTTTCTCCGGAGGAGGATGGAATGGCTCTGTCCTGCTGGTACTTGAACCAGATGCTTTCTGGCATCTCTGGGGACTTGCAGACCTCCCGCAGCTCTCCTCTGGGTTTTGTCTTCACCGCTTACGCGGCCGGCAGCCCCAGGCTGCGAGCTGGTTCCCAACAAGTCGTCTGCGCCGCGAAGCCGCTCGCTGTGTCAGTAACTTCGCTGCAATTGGTTCGGCATTCCTCTAGGAAAAGAAAAAAAAAGGGTTGGGGAGGGGAAAAAAAAAAGAGTTCTTAACCGCTGCTGTTTATCCCTCTTATTTTCAGTTCATTTTAAGCAGCTTCAGACACAGCCGACACTCACCCAGGTCCATTAATGGAAAATAAAGGTCAGGGCTGGAGGCGCCGAGCGCCGCCGTCCCTGGCTGCCGCGTGGTGTGCGGCGTGCGTGCCAGGGCCTCAATCTTTTCAATTTCCTTGCTGATCTGGTGGAAGCGATCGGGGCTGGATCGGCCCCCAGTGTCTGTAGCAGCGGCTCCCACCCGCAGCCCAGCCCGGGGATGGGGACAGGACCCGGCAGCTCGTGGTTCTGCTTCAGGGATTTGGGATGGTGCTGGGCAAGCAGCTGCCCCAAAACTTCACTTGTCCCAAAATAATACTATTAATCTCCTCCTTAAAGGGCGATTTACTGATCACCCTCCAGGAGATAGCCCACAGCGATGAGTTTTTATGCAAGGACGGGTTCCTCTCCCTCCATGCTTTGGCATGCGGATCCCACCTCTTCACGCAAAATTAGGGAACCCCGTACCCCTTGGGATTTGCCCAGCCTGCACTGTTATTTCTATTGCCTTATTCTTCCCCCCACCTCTCTGAAGTTGCTGCTAGGCTTTTTGCCGGGCAACTGCTGCCCCTGCAGTGGGAGACGCAGGCAGAAATGGCTCCGTTTTCCCATCAAGTGGCCTCGGGGCTGCGTGCAGTGCCTGGGGCTCCGACAGCCCCTCCACCGGCACTCCTACGCCTTGCTGTGCCTCTTGCGCCTCCCGTAGCTCTTTGCTTTATTACCTTTGATGTGGAAACCCGACCAAAGAGCAGACCCCCCCCAAAAAAAGTCAAGAGCAACAGGTTAGCAGGAGCAAGCGGTGGCAAACCTGGGTGGGCAACGGACCCTTACAGGGCTGGGTTTTCCCCCCCAGCCGACCACCAGCATTGGATAACTTACTCAAGGCAGCCAGAAGCTGGGGTTTTTTATCTTTCCATTGTTTGTGGCTTTTTCTCCTGGTTTTAGCGATGTTTCTCATGCACAGTCACCGTGTGATGTCTCTATCAGGCAGTGACTGGGGCTGAGCATCCTTCTCCAGCATGGCAGCATGGCTCTGACCATGACACCCCCCCCCGACTTCCCAGCTCTCTCAGTCACTTCGTAGTGTTGCTACGTGATGAAGTCCTCCTTGCCACTGCCCTCAGGCTCTGCGTTACAGCTGTAACAAGGGGATGTGGGAAAGGGGAGCTTCCTTTCAGGATGAATACGAGCTCCACCACGTTTTATTCCTTCCAAGGCATGACCCATCAAGGTTTCCCTGTGGTTGGGTTGCTTCTGCTTTCTTGCATCTCCCTGTTGTCTTATCTCCTAGCTAGCTGTCTCCTCTCACAAGCTATGATGACCACCCCTGCTCGGAGACTCAGCTCCAAGGAGCATCTCCAACACCTCCTGGGGGCAGCAAGCCCCGGGGCGGTGGGAAATGCGCTTTAGGACCAGCAGATCCTCTTGTTTGTATTTCAAAGCATCGGTGGAGTGGGACTGGGATTTTTGCCAGAGTCTTGCTAGAGGGAAAGTTTTCTCTGGCTCAGTTCACACAATGAAGGATTTTTTTCCCCCCCTTTGCTTTATTCTGATACCTTTTTAACAGGATCAGCTAAATAAGCAGATAGAGTATACCAATTCACAGGTCCCTAGAGGTGAAAAGTCACCGCAGATTAAAGCATATTTTGTGATCTCCAAAGCAGCTGTATTTTACATGCTGACCCTGTTTTGCTGATCCTATTAAGGGGTGGCATGAAACACAGCACCTCCTGGCTATATTTTTTTGGCTTTCTGTGAGCAGGGTTTTTTCGCTCATGTTTAATTTTGGTGGATCTCGTGTCGTGCCCCAGTCCCTGACTAACCAGACCCCCAGATGTAAGGTGTCTCCTTGGGTGAGAAGGGGATTTCTGTTAACCTGGGGCAGAATTCCCATAAGATTCCTTGAGAAACATCATCCCCCACATCTTGGAGGTCACCCTATATTTTTCTGGAGCGGCTGATGGTCTGTTTGGATGGAGGGAGCTGTGGACAGTTCAGGGGCCAGGCTGGAAATTTCTTACTTCTGTTAATCCTTGTATGGGATGTAGGTGCTGTGGGCAAGGCGAGGGGACATGTCCTCCCCTCTTTCTGGGTGGGAGTCAGTGTCACCCAGCGATGAGAGTCATGGACTTCCCTCCTCTCCCTGTTGTTGTGGAAAAACCCAACCACTGATCTGAATATTTAAAACCAGCCCTCCTCCAAAGCCCTGGACTCAAGCTCCCCTGAGCTACCTGTCAGATCCAAAGGAGCCTGTCCAGGGACCCCTTCTCATGCTAATGAATAAGGACATTAATTAATGATCATCATTATTTGTGTTGAGGACTATGAACGCTGTCACCGCTGACTGCGCTAGCAATTACAAAGGCTGCTCCCGCTTGACGCTGGCCAGAGGGGAGAGGAGGAGGAGTGACTGTGATGCTCGGGGCTGATCAGCCTGAAAGTGCCCCCCGGCATCGCCTTGCCGAGCACAGGAACAACCAGCACCAGGTCCCCACTGTGCTCCAGCCACCTCTTCCTCCTCCTCTTCCTCCTCCTCCTGGTATCAATCAGCCTGGCGGAGCCCGCTTCCCCAGATGGGTCTCACTTTCTGTTCCATCTCATTTGACACTTCATCAGCTGTACATGGCAGAGAGACATGTCAGCTCCTGAGATCCATCCCCTACCTGCCAAAAGGCTTGTGCTCCTTGGCAAGAAATGTGATTAGGTTCATTCGCGCCGGAGATTTCTCTCGACGTTATCTTGGGAGAGGCAGTCGCAGCCCCCATCCCATTTCCTTCCTCTTCCCCAGCCCAGCAAAGGCTCATGGCTTATTCTGGCCTGATGTAGAGGTAACGCAGAGCTCTCCGTGCTTGCTAACGAGCAGATCTGTGCCTACGTATTGGGACGCTGGTGCTGTACCAAGAGGCTGGTGCAGGATGCGAGGGTGAAGGGCTACATCCTTATTCGCTGGGTTAAGCGCAAACTGCTACTTGCTGTGCAAAAATGCCAACAGCATCTGTGAGACCGTGGTCAAAAGGGGGGGGGAAAGCCTTTTATTTCTCTGTGAAAGCACCCAGAGCGTGGAGATCTCTCCTGGAACCTTTGATGCCTGCTCAGCATGGAGGGAGAGCTGAGCAGCAGACGGCCGCTGGCAGATGCAGCCGTGCCATGCCAACAGCCTCATACCTTCCCCTTTCATCCTTCCAAATTCCCTAAGGGCCAGAAAGATGCTGAGCCACCCCCAAACTCCCCTGAGATCCTGCTGCTCATCCCTCTCCGTCGCCGGTCCTCACCCACATGTCCCGGCTGCTGTCTGGGGGGCACCGCTGGTGGGAAGGACCCTCTGTATTTCTCTGCATTTCTGAGGCTTTCTGCAGGCGTGTTGGCATCCCATAAACGGTAACGAGGGGCATTATGTTTTGAGGATGTTTGAAGGGAGAACGTAAAAGCTAATAGGTAAAAATATGCTTCTCAATGCAAGTTCCTTAGGAAATTAAGGAGAGCCCGGCTTTCAGCAGCGCCTGCGTGGGTTTTGTGAGCCCCCTTTCCAGGGGGCTGGTGACCCTGGCGGCTTGGCTCTTCCCCGTAGAGCTGAGCTGCGATCCCTGGGCCCCGTTGCAATCAGGTCAAACCAGGGGAAAGATTTTGTCTCTGGAGTCACTGGCAGGTGGAGAAGCTAAAGGAGGTGAGGATTTAAGAGCCTCGATTCCTCCCGTTGCGCGCTGGGGCTGTGACTTGTGATAATGCCCCTAGGCACCGACTGTAATGCACGTAATAAATTAAAACCAAAAATGTGATTACTTTGTCGCTTGGAAGACAAATGCGTGTGCCTGGGGAGTAACAAAGCATGTTTGATTTGTTGTTGTTTTTACTATGTTTACTATTATTATAACTTATTCCAAATTATTCCAGTCTGAAACAGAGAGAAGGCTGTAGCTCGTGAACCTCCTTGGAGAAGTGGGTTTGGGGAAGGGACATAAAGGTGGCAAATCCTATAAAGCCGAGTGTCGTGGCACGGAAGGTTCTTGGTTATCTGGATGCCAGTGGGGGAACTGGCAAGGTCTGGATACCAGAGGGGGTTGAATGGAGCTGGTACACAGCTGGATTATTTACATTGGCTGGGGGCTGGTGCGGAGACAAAAGCAGGGTAGGGGCGAATGCTTCACCATCAAAACAGGTCAGGCAGAGTCTTTACCCCCCTTTTTGGGACAGAAAGCTGAGGTGGAGCCTTGCTGGATGCTTGCTTGCCCTGGATAACCTTCAGCTGAGATAGGAGTCCTTGACTTTGGGTCCAGCTTGCTTCTCCATCCCTCCCACCGAGCAGCGCTGCCTGGGGAGGGATGCGTTCCCCAGGCCCTACAAGGCACCCACGGGGATGGCTAAAGGAGGATCCGCTCTTCTTTTCTCCCCTGTAGGAGCAGAAATCTCCAAAGGAAGCTCCATCCCCCGTCATTCCTGACTAGGGAAAAAAGAAATGGAGCTTCTAATACCCGTCTCCACAGGAGTCTCTAATGCTAAAGAGCTTAGAGGGAGCACTCATGACTTTGAGAAGAGTAAAAGCCTCCCTTGTCCCCTAAGCGGTGTCCGGCTCAGTGAGCCAATACGCTCTGATAACATGGCAGATGGGTATTTCTAGCATTTGTTTTGATGATGAAAGTGTACATTGTGCTCAAAGATGCCCCCAGGACACATTGTTCTCTGGATAAAGTGATGAAAATTAAAACTAAGTTTCCTAGGTCAAAAGGACGCTCGTTAAACCGTTCAGGCCTAAGAGGAAAAAGTGGTGGTGGGGCGGGGGGGGGGGGGCAGGGGACAACAAAACCCAGACCTTTCCTTAAAGGAAAGTGGCTCTGGGGGGGGCGTGCAGGAAGCGGGATCTGTTTGTTGTTTGCCTTGCGGAAAAATCTGGAGTTGGAGGATTATCTGGGTGCATGAGGTACCGTGCACATGGTCCCCTGTTAGGGAGCAGGTTTGGGGGTGCTGGAGGGGCAGAAAACTCTGGGGTAACCCTTGTTTTTTTGAGGGGTGCATCCAGTGCACTCGTGCCAGCCAGGAAAACGCAAAGTGGAGTTTAATCTGGGGAAGATACATCAGGACTCGGTTCACCGCATCAAGAGGCGGTGGGAAGGTGGGGATGGGCTGGTTGGTAGAGCTAACAGTGGGAGAAGTATTGCAGGAATGGGATCACAATGCTACAAGATGTGCGCTGCTCTCTGCTTTGCAAAAAAAAAATATAAATACCCACCACAAAAAGAGGGGCAACTGGAGGAAAACGCAGATTTCATGTAGGTTTGGGTCCAAGCAGGGACCATGCGTGTCCTCTACGCCCTGTGTGGCTGCTGGGCTTTTGTCCTCTGCTTTCTAACCCCCTCCCTGTTTAAGAACAAACCGGGAACCCCTAAAGAACCGCATTTCCCTTGGTGAATGGAAAAACACCACGTTGCGGAGACGGAAACGCCAATCAGTGGGAGCGAGGGGGAGAGAGGAGCAGCGTGTGGCCTCTGCGAACGGCAGGAAAAGTGACACAGTTATTCAGAGCCGCTCGGGGAGGGAGGGTTAGCGGTTAGCTGGGAAAAGTGGTCTTGGATTCCTTTTATAACCACGTTAGTGAGACAGCATGGGCAAATTGTTTCCCCTCTTTGTTGCCCCAGTTTCTCCAGTTATCCAAAACAGGAGGGATTTTTACCTGCTGCCTAACAGAGGTGTGTTCTTGCCAAAGAAAAGTGATGCCATGGAAAGGCGAGGTGCTTTTTGGACTCAACAGCAGAGTACCAGACCCTTCAGTTACTGTGTTTAGGTTCTGCGCAGTTGTTACCCCATGTAAGAATACACAAAAGCCAGCCAGGCCACCTACCAAATAATCATATCTGGTTATTCACAACGTTTAAGAGATCAATTAAGAAGAAATATTCCGTGTTGGAAGTGATCTCTCCCCTCCTTCCCTCCCTCCCAGAAACAACCCCAAACCCACAATCCTCACGCTTATTTTTCTGTGCGTCTGTTTTCATGCGCTGTAAAGCACGCTGTACCTCTCTGCCTGCTTTTCCCCTTATTTGTTATTTGATTTGCCCTCCAGAGATCAGCAAAGAGCATCAAACGTCATTTTAGCTCTACCCTCTAGATCAAGGGAGAAGATTAATAGACGAGGGCTTTTGTGTGGGTATGTGCTGGGGTGTAGAGGACTCTCTTCTCTTTAAACGTTTTCTGTCTGCAATCAAATTTGGGACACTCTGCCCCAGAGCTGAACATCTAATTCCTCCTCTCTCCCCCCCCAAAAACCCATCGGAAATATTAATCCCCTTCGGCAGCAAAAAATGCCCTGGGGCTGTGGGGTTTTTCATTGTTTTCACCATCTTCCACCAATGCCCGTTTATTTTCTGTCATTAAACGCTTTCCTTTTGATCTGGAGATGACTTTCCAGACAAACCCCGAAGTACGGAAGGGCGGGCATCCGCCAGCGGGGATGGTTTGGTGGCGCCCGCTGTCACCGCGCTGCGGATCGAGCCGACTTCTGCTACGTCCCTGAACCGCAGCAGGCACCAAATGCAACAGGAGTTTGTAGGATTAAGCTGTTGCATGGAAAAAAAAATTCTACATGAATATATATATATATATGATTATTTTTTTCTTCCTTTGGGGAGTGGCACGGCTTTTGTTTAGGAGTCGCACACCTTCCGTGTGAGCAATGTTTTTTGCACGTGGAGCTTGCTCCCACCCGCTTCCAAAGCCCAAGCCTGTTTTCCTGAAGCCCCAGCTCGTAGGGAGTCTCGCTGTAATCCCAACTTTTCCTATTCGCTTTGAAGTGAGTCTCTATTCAGGGTGGTTAAGCACAAAAGCTCAAAAAAGGCAGATGCTCAGGGCTTAAAGAACAGGAGAAAAGAGAAAAGAAATGGGAAAAAGGCTGTTTGTCTTTTTTTTTTTTAAATCTCTTCATATTTTAAGGGCTTTGCTCACCTAATGACAAACGCCTGGGGACAGGGCACCCTTGGGACCAGCAGTGAGACCTCCGTGATGGGAAGAGGTGGGAACTTGAGTTCATGAATGGATTGCCTTACCGACAGCTCGTGCCTCAGTTTCCCTTCATCTGCTTTCACCTGTGCTGGACTGGGCGAGCGCTGGGGAAGGGTCCGGGGACCGAGCGTGGCCTTGGGTGATGCTGGGGGCACCAAGAGATGTCAGGATGGGTGACGCAGACTGAATCCAGACCTAAAAGGTGTTTAAAAAAAATCCTCTCAGTCTGACTTTAGAGTGGATTTATTCGTAATTCACTCGCCACGTACGTACTATTAAGGATTTGGGCTCTCAGAGGTGTTTGATTTTTTTTTCTTTAAGAGGTATTACTTTTTTTTAAAAGAGAGGACGTGAGAGGAAAAAAGCAGCCAAGTTCACCTTTAAGGATTTATTATCGTTTCTCTAGAGCAGGTATTTACTGGGGGTATTTCTCTGAGGAAATGACTGTCGATTATAAAAAATAAAATAAAATAATAAAAAAAACCCCCCAACCCTCTCTCCTGAAGCCAGTAACCTTGCAGAGTGATGGATTGTCTTGCTCAAAGTGGAGTTAGGGAGAAATGGAGAAGGAGAGGAAGAAATGTAGATACCGGAGTATACTCCAGGGGGTCGGGAAAGGGATATGAATTATTAAGTAAAATTAATAATTGAAATAATTAACAGCTGCAAGAGATTTTTGTCCATCCTCCACATAATAGGGGAGCAATGTTTAGTATCAAGCTGTAGTAACCACTAGTAATTTGATGTTAATTAATTCATTGGCTCAGCATTCCAAGCATTTATGGGTGTTTTCTTTCCTTATAAATATATTAATAAGTTTAAGTAATTCTACAAAGTAATTTTGAAAATAATAATAAAAAAAAGTCCTAGCAAATGGCAAGTCATTTATTTTTGATCAGTAATTAAAATGGCTTTTTCCCCCCCCTGCATGTACATCAGAGGAAAATGGCTTTGTTCCGAGGAGCTTCTAATTTTTATTCTTCTTCCTCTGATAGGAATCGATACCGGGTGCTGTTTGGGGCCAGACCGCTGCACTCTTAGTGTCGTGATTATTATTATTTTTTTTTCCCATCACAAGCTTTTGGAGTTTGTTGCTGGATCTCCTAAAGACCTGAGGTTGTCCCTCCCCCGCCCCCATAGCTCTGAGCCCCTTAGATAATTTGGGAGGCTGGAGGGTGAGGTCGGCTTGTATTGCTGGCAGATAAATTTGGATAGACAGGTGATGGCTGTGGCCAGGAGGAGCCGAGCCCCTCTGGAAGCCCTGCCAGGAGGTAGATCCATCTAGGGGTAGATCCCGTGGCAGATACACGGGGTGCAGCGGGGTTTGTTGCGAACCCAAGTGCTCTGCGGTGGGGTCGGAGGTGCGGGGTGCGGATGGATGTGGGGATGCTTAAAGTGGGTGTGTGTCTGGGAGGGCACAGCACTGCTCTGCTGACCTGAAGCTCCCTCTTTGGTGGGGGAAGGACCCCCAAACATGCCTGGCTTGAAAAGCGAAGGTGTCAGACCCCTGTCGCTGGGTTCTGGCGTCGCCTGCTCGCGCTTGATTTGATGTGGTGGCATTGTTCTTTTGCTGATGGCTCAGGAAAGGGTTGGTCTGGATGGATGAAGTCCTCTCAGGCTGTTGCAGCTCTACAACTTCTCCAGAAGATCAGGGAGCCCTCCCAGGGGTAACAAGCCCCCAACAATGCTGAGCCTGTGGTCCAGGTGATGGGAGGCACTGCAACTAGTTGTCCTGCAGCCGGTTATCCCCATGGGTGAGGCTTTGCTAGATGAGCTGCAGGTTTTAAGGAACTTCCCATGGGACCAAATGCTGTCATACCTCAGCGAGGAGTTGAGGTGCCTGGGGGGAGGAGGGGAACAGGGAGAGGTTGGTAATGGGAGGTGGATGAAGAGAAGTGATGTGAGCATTGGGTTCAGAGGCATCATCGCCTTTCTGAGTTTGTAGGGGCTGTGGACTACACAAGGTGTTTCCCACATGACGGCAGAGAAGGGTTTTTCCACAGACTGACAGTCCCAAATTCAATCCCAGGCCACACTGCTGGAACCAAATTCCCTTTCAGAGCCGAGGCAGCAAAGACCATGCCCTTTGTGCCATGCTTTGCTTTCCACCTGGAGAAACTGTGGCCACACCAACACGTGGGAGAAGGCAGCTGGGGGCTCCAGGCTCTGGGTTGGAGTCCGGGAGCCTGACGGGGTGGGATGTTCAGGATGCTCAGTGTTTAGGCTGCACACGGGGCACGGTGACAGACGGAGGCTTCTTGGATGGGAAGCGGCATCGCTCTCTTTGGGGCAGCACCAGCATCTTATCTGCAGGCAGCAGCGGCGGTGCCTCCCTCTGCAAAGCTCAGCACAAAACAGCAGAGCGGGGAAGGGACTAATTCCCACCCTCGTCAGCAGATGTGGGGTGAGACATATTCCTGGCTGGTGGGAGAGAAGGTTGCGAGGCGTTATAGACATCCAGAGTGCTTTTGTGGGGGGTAGCAGGGGCAATTTAGGTGCTGAGGTGGAGGAGGGAGTCTCAGGAGATGGAGCAAAAGGTGGGAAATACTTTTTTTTTATTATTTCCTCATTTCACATGCTGTGGGAGTTGCGAGGTGCTGGGCAGCAGGGACCAACACTCTGCTCCTGCCCCAGGGAGTGAAGGAGCATTAAAAGTTTGGAGTTAAAGGAATGGGGCTCAGCTACAGCGGCAGACTTCTGTGCATTTCTCCCACTCAGGGATTTACCTTATATTTAATTTTTTTCCTGACTGCTTTAGTGACTCTGTAAACGTTGCGGAGTTTTTGTGTATTTTTTTTTTCCCCTTCCTGCTAGATGAAGTGGGTTTAGTTTTTATTGAATCAGTTTCCTCCGAGGATAGGGGTTGCGAGTGGATAAAACCTCTTTCAATCCCATAAAAATGCCGTCAGGGGATTCACTTAAATTTATTTAATCCTGTGCACTTTATCGCGGTCACTTCATCATGGCAGGTAAGTGGATGCTAATGGATCCCTTCTTTTTATGGCCTGCAGCCTCCTGGAATTAGATCCCCCAGCTGCAAATCTCTCATTTGTGGTTGGCATTTTATCTTCTCTCTTTCATTTGATTAGCAGGGCAGGGGGGGAGTGAGAGGCAGGGAGCCCGTTTCAGGGTATTAAGACCAGGAGAAGCCTGTTGCTCTAATCTAGTCTGACCTTCTGGATAGCACCGGACAAAATTTCACCCAGAGGAGATGTTCTGCCAATGGCAGGACATGAGATTCTCCCTCTGTCCCTTCCCATCTGAGCCTGGTGAGCCAGGATCTCTTGGTCCGGGGTCCTATAGCCAAAAAAAAAAAGGGAAAGCTTTTGCTCTCCTCTGCCTCGGCGATGAGTCAGACCTGAGGCGAATATGCCTCTCCCGGTGGTCTGACTCACTGTCCTCCAAACCTGACCAGCTCTTTTCATTGAATCGTTGAACTTCATTGTCACTAAACCATTTTCTTTTATAAAGTCGAAGTGTTTGGATGCTTTCAGGTGAAGGTTGTTGGATTGCCTGCTCTATTAATGCTTTTAAAATGGAGACTTTTTTTTTCCTTTGGTGACACAATTCTGCTTTCTTTTTTTATTTTTTTTGTGTCGTGACCCGCTTCAGTATTTAGTTTCAGCTGCTAAATCTGAAGCACTTGTCGTGTCTGGCCTCTGAACTTCAGCCTGTGTTTGTCTGCTCGGGCTCAAGGCTGCGAGATGCTGCCCCCGTGGTCCAGGCCCCCCTTGGAGCTCCAAGTTTAGCATCGTGCCAGTGATGACATGCAGAGCTGGGATGGAAATTCAGACTGACTTAGGCTTTGGTAGACCTAAGGGCTGCCAGCTTTGTGCGTTGGGACACCACTGCGTCGTCTCCAAGGGTGGTAGAAGGGACTTCTGCTCTTTGTAAATCTGTGTCAGAACGCTTAAAGGCAACCTCAGGCAGTTGTTGAATGGGTTGCAAGGTTTTCTCTCTAGCAAAGCCTTCGCTGGGGGCTATAATGGAGAGTTTCCTAATGCCAAATTGTCCTTTCCCAGTATCAGGCACCAAAACTGGTCCTAACTCCAGAATACTCTGCCAAGGAAAAAGCAAAGCCTGGTGTGGGAATAATTAATCTAGCACGACGCTGGTCGTTGGTGCCGTGGGAGGAGAGTGGTGTGCGCAGGGATTTACTGCGTCTTGGAAGGGATCCCCCGCACGCCAGAGCATCCCTCGGCACGCACTCCCCTCCCGGTGCCTCCCCGGGCAGGGGGGAGGCAGATGTCAGAGTGCTAATGAAAAAACTAAATAACTCTTGAAATGCAAAACCATCGGTTGAAAAAACAAAGGCTGATTCTGAATTATTAAGGAGCCCTATCACTGCTTGCTGCTGAGAGAGAGAGGGGAAGGGAGAGGATATTGGTGTTTGGAAAGTCCAATTATTTCTAAACTGCAGACAGTCTTATTAACTTGGGCAGAAAATTAATTAGTCTAATTAGAAAACCTCATTGGAATTTGGTGAGGAGTTACTGGGGGAGACGGTGGTGGTGGGGAGTTGGGGAGCGACAACAGCCGCGGAAGGGAGAGGACGGAGGGGAACACGAGCAATGGGGGAGCTGGTCAGATTAATGGGAGCAAGGGAAGCCTGGGAAGGGGTGGGAGAGAGGCAGGAAGACTTTTTTTTCTATCATAATGGTCTAAATTTGGCGATTTTTTTTTTAAACATGAGTATTCCTATATGCACATAGTCGTATATATACACGCACACACTCACATATTTATTATATATAGAGAGAATACAATGTGGAGGAGATTTATCAGAAGGTTTCTGTGGGTGGTTGTATTTATTTCTGATACGCCAGTCTGTCAGCATGGGGTTTTGTTAGAAAGTGCTGGGTGGGTGGGTTTTTTTCTATCTTCACGGATTTATGAAGTCCTTAAAACATCTGTTCCGTCCTGATTCCACAGTCCTTTAGCGGCTCGGGGAGAGAGAGAGAGATGTTCCTCGGCGGAGCTGTCGGGCTGCGCGCGGTTTGGATAGAGACGCGTTTGCTGAGTGTTAGTAGCGGTGATGGAGGAAGGGAGCGGGATCTCTCCTCGGAAGGGGTGGGACAAAGATGATTCATCCCGACGGTCCGGGTTTGATGATGTTGGGGTGAGAGATGCAGCACGGGAGGGGAAGATGGGGATTTGGGATTGGGCTTTTTGAAGGGATCCTCTAGGAGCCCGGTAAGAAATCAGCTTTTTGCTCCTTTTTTCCTATGAGCTGTTGGTTACAAAGGCAAGTGTGGTCTCACCGTGCACCACGTAGGCTGGAGATAAACACTTGATTCTTGACCTTTTCCACTCAAGAGTATTAAGGCCAGAGATGGGCAAAGACCAGGATCTAGCAGGCCGTCTCCCCAAGCCGTCACAAAACCCCGCAGCCGACCTTCTAGTATTAAAAGAGCTCCAGAAAATAGGATAAAACAGAGTTAGATGAACCTGAGTGTTTGGGATCTCAATCTGATCTTTGGGATTGCTGCTTTTCCAAGCTGGACCGATGCTCATCCTATGGATAGCCAGGGCTATGCCTATATTTGCAGCATGTGCACCTCTTCACAGACCGCACTGCAGCCCCCCAGCCACAAACCCCCCCCCCAAGCAGCTGCCCAGAGGTGACATTGTGGGGTTCACAGTGACTGAGCCAACGCTCCAGCCTAGCAGGCTGCACAGCCCCCGGGTTTTCCCCAGTGCCTTTGCTCTGATGGCTTTTCTGCCTGTTACTGAAATAACCTGTCAAGCTCAAGCTAATAATGAGCCATAAGTCAGATTCTCTCTGGTAGGTTGCCCTGGGTGTCTATCACAATCTTTAGGGGTGACCCAATTATGATAATTGGCCAATCTTTCTACTGGTGTTGGAAAAGAATTGCCAAACAAAGGAGGAGAAATAAAAAGCTCCCTGGAAATTCACAGAAAACCCAAACAGAGCTTTCTCAGGGTCCCTTTGGGCATGTGGTGCCTTTAATAGTAACCTCTTCACTCTGCCCTGCTCCGGTACCCGCAGAGAACTGTGAAATAGAACCCCAAGTGCAGCGGATCGCATGGGCGATGCTCCACTCGGGTGCAGCACGGGTTACCCCATCCCCAGGATTGCTAGCAACCCGGAGATACTGCCCTTTGCTTAGCTTCATGCCCAAGACCGTGCATTCAGAGCAACCATTTCACTCCCACTTGGTGATGAGACCTTGATTTCGCAAGAGTATTTCAGCTTATTCAGAGATGGACTCAAAGGGGGAGGGAAGAGGAGTGATTTCTTTTCCCCCCAGCTGGGTACAACGTGTACCTGCAGGTAAGCAGGCGAGAGAAAGGGAATAAAGACAATTTTAGCCCAGTCCTTGCTCCTTTCCATCCCCCGCCGCCCACCTTCTCTTTCCCCACGCACCGGCCTTGTGTAGCGCACCGGTATTATTTCTGCATCAGAATAATAATAATAAGGAGAGAACACACTGTTACGACTGCTGTGACCTCCTGCCCAGCATGCTCCGCTGAAACGCTGCTGGAATTGCAACTTGGCACCGATTTTTATTTTTTTTTTTAGCGAGGAATCGCTCCTGGCTAATCTATAATTTACAAAACACACTCAGATTCATTTTTTATGGGGTGTTTTGATATGATGCCATTTAAAAATCGGAAAGAAATGACGCACCTTTTAAAAGGTTGCTCCTGCTTCCTCTTGGTGTTTTTTTTTTGAGGGGGAAGGGAGCATGTTATTTTTCTTGCTGTTACCACCTGACCAGAGAAAGGGAATTTCTGACTATCGCAGCTTTCTGGGCTGTTCCCCAGGGACACAGCCTCGTGTCACACCTACACCTGTGGCATCCAAGCTGGCTGTGCTCGCTGCAGCCCTCTGTGTATTCCTGTTGGCTTTTTTTCCCCTCTCTGTCAGCTTGTGATACATATTTAGAAGCAGGAAAACGCAATTATTCCGCCCTCCGCTTTTGCTCAGGAAGGCTGGGCAGGAAGGGAGGGAGAGGAGGGACCTTCGTGACACCCCCAGGGTGATCCTTGGACTTTCCAGCTGTATCATCATCTGGTACCTGCTGCAGTCCCTTAGGTCTGGAGCGCTGAAATGTCCTCGCTGAGCAGGGGATATGAAACTGCTGATATACCAAGCGTAGGAGAGTTTCTGCTGGCAGTGGGGTGGCTCAGCACAGAGGGCAGAGCCTTTTTTGGGGGGACCAAGGCTTGCTTCTGGCGTGGCAGTGCTTCTCCCAGGTGTTTTATTGCCTGCAGGCTCCTCTACTCTTCCGTATGCTGTTTTATGGTACCCCTTTCTGACTAATGCGAATCCTATCCGGCATATATTAGCAGGAAGGGCATCGTTAGCAGGAAGAGCAGCGCTGTAAGAAACCAACCATGAATCTTCTCGGGCTCGCAGGGCTCCGCGAATAGCACAGGGGGGATTAAATATGTTCATTTTTACAGTCCAAAGGGAAGGGAAGAGGTTTCTCATCAGACCCCGGCTGCAGCGTGTCCGTGGTATGATGATGTAGCTATAATTAACCTCCTCCCCGACGGAGACTGAGCTGCTTTTCAATCACCCATGAGTTACCCGGCGTGGGAAGGCAGTGTCTTGAGCAGGAAAAGCTTCATATCTGTTGATAAATAGAGGCCGTGATCTTCAGCAACCAGGTACTTGAATGCAGGGAGCGTGAGCAGACCTCGTGCTCGTTTCCATCGGTGCGCAGGCTGGAGTAGGGAGTGTTTTATGCCTGCCTTCATCCATGCAAATGGGGAACGCCGGCCCGCTGGCAAGGAGATCCGTGCTTTTTGAGAGGTGTATGGGAAACAGCTTAACTTTTCTGACATTTCCATGCAGTCCCGAAGAGCGTTAGCTGTTACTTTATTAAAACCTCAAGGATAGAGGTGGACAAACTGCTTTCTGCCCCCCACCCCCAAAAAATATCTGTTAATGCAGCTGGGTGGACGGTCTCCCGTCGGTGGGTTGCAGGGAGATGCGTGACGGGGAGGCGAGCAAGGCTTTGCAGGTCACAGATACAGCTGATCGATGACAATTCGGTCCCCTACGGTGGGATGGATGGATGGATGCAGCAGGGTGTTGATGCTAAAAAAAACAAATGGGGTGAGGTGCCCCAAACCGCTTGGGAAAGGTGGGTTATGGAGCGAGGAGGTGGCCTTGGGTATGTCTGGAAGGCAGGACGGAGTGACACGCCGGCTGATGGGGGCTGGCAGGATGGGATGTTAGGCTCCGCGTCCTTGGGGATGCCGTGATCCCAATTACTGGGTTAAGAGGCATCAAACTCAGTGCGATGTCTGAGGAGGAGTAAACCAGGCTCTGGGGAGGAGCACGTGAGTGAGGAGCATTAAACAGAACAAAACTGATAATGAATGCTGCTGTTAGAGTACCTGTCACAACTGCTCAGGAGTTTAATACAGTGCAATTTCAGAAGAGAGAAACATCTTTCCGTGATGATTTCTTTCTTTTTTTTTTTTTTTTTAAAGAGGAAAAATATTCTGCGCTCTCGTTGCTTATCTTCTGTTTTAGCCTCTGTTATCCCTTGTGTAAAGGTGGGGAAACTGAGGCAGTGTCTTGCACAGGCGGATCTGGGGATGGAGGCTGGTGTAGGTTACTGCAGCATGGCTCAACCTGCCACCCCGTGCGCCTGTACATCCCCAGCAAGGAGCTGTGCAATCTTATTTTAAGTCACCCACACAGCCGCAGCTTGCCGTGCAGTTAATATTTAGGTCAGCAGAATCTAATTCCTTTTAAAATCATAATATTATCATTGTAATTGCAAACGTTTTCATTAAGCACTTTACACTTGGGAGGCTGGCACATGCCTACAAAGGGGGTTTGTTTCTCGCTCGCGTGTCCCGGCTGCTGAGCAATAGCAAGAAATACTTTGTTCCCCTTTACCCACCCTACTTCACTCCCCCCCCCCCCCCCCCCCCCCCCCCCCCCCCCCCCCAAAACCCAACGACTCTTCCCAACCAGCTACGCAGCATCCCCCGGAGAGGCCCTACAACCCTGCGCAAGCACCGGGAGGTACAGAAGCGACTAAGCATAATAAACGCCACCACGGCGCTTGGCCCCAATATAATCCGGATTGTTTAATATATATATATATAAAATTATTTTTTTAATTTGCACTACCTGCCTTCAAACAGGCCTTTCACCAAAGGTGCCTGCTTGCAGCGGCTGAGCAGGCGCCCCGGGAGTCGGGGATTTGCAGCCGCACCCTGCGAGCATCGGAGCACGGGCGCGGAGAGACGGGAGAGGTGTTGCCAGGCTGTCATTTTCGTGTCGCCTTTCTGCCGCGCTTTAAACTCGTCGGCAGAGCAAATTAGCTTTCCTTAAGTGAGTTATTGTGTCTCAAAGTCAGGGCTCTGCTTCCCGAGAATAAAACAAAACTCTCTGGAGATCCGGTCTTAATACCACCTGCCTGGAAGTCCTGATAGGGGGCTTAATGCCGAAATGAATATTCATCCTTTGCGGTGGGAATTCTGATCCTACTCCCCATCTCGGGGGGGATTACGGCCCTCTCCCAGGGGGGTGGCATAGTGACAGCTTGTTTTGGGATGAGGAGCAGAGGAAGGGGCACTCTGTCCCCAAATATCCGTGTCCTAGGGTTGCAATGCAGCAAGATGGAGTCCTGGTTTTAGGGCAGGGCTGGTCAGACGCTGACGTAGGTCGGGACAGGGCAGAAAAGGTGATGCCACAAGCCCTGTGCACTTGTGTCTTTCAAATCTGAAGACCCAGGACTGACAGCTAATGCCATGCCGCTGCTTGCAGTCATCCGTCTGCCTGTGGTACCTCTGTGAGCATCCCGGATGCGTCGTACCTTTGCACCAGGAGTGACCAGCCACAAATCCCCGTGCTGTGCGGGAATCGACCCTCCAGCTGGAAATACCAGCAAGAAAACCACAGGAACCAGATCGCAGATAGCAGAGCTCCTCACAGCTTCGTTGTCCCTAGCTGGGGCTGGAGAAAGCTCTGCCAATCCCTGCCGCAGCCCGCGGGAGATAGCCGGACTTGGTTACTCCTTGTTTAAACAACGGTTTTGTTTTTACAGCGGCTAATCTCTGCAATTCCCCTAACGTGTCTCTGCTCGGCGATATCCGTCGGGGATAATTGCGACGGTGCTGGGGTGCGGGGCATCTCTCAGCCCTCAGCAGTGCTGGAGGATTTCGAGTGCGATTTTTTTCTCGCGCATCAAACGGCAGCTTTCCTCGCCAAACTCACAACCTGTGCAAACTCTGCCCTAATCAAATCTATCAAGCCCCAATTTAGGAGCCTGGCTGCTGTCTGTTTATCAGGGAAATGGACTCGAAATTGGCCCCTTTAATGGAAAGCCGGCTCTCACACAACTGTTTGAATTAATGGCAGTGCCTGCTGCGAGCCGGCAAGTTGGGCATTTGATTCCAGTTACAGGAAATTGCCATAATTTCTGCTCTGCGCTCCTCTCAAGTGACACTAAGCATCTATCTCTTTTTTGTCCCCCCCTTATTTATTTATTTTGGGCGAGGAGGATGGCATTGTACGTGGGTGCTTTTCCCCACCCGAAGCAGCCGAGGGGTTGTCTTGTTATCATGGCAACCCCTGCTTAGCAGCAGACCTTTTGTATACTGAAAAAAGGAGAGAGAAAGAAGGTCTGGAGGAAGAAAAGGATGCTTTGGAGGAAGAAAAGGATGCAAATAAGATCCTAAGGGCTTGTTTCAGAAATGTGGCCGGCAATGTATGGCTGTTGGGTACTGCCTTGCAGCTGCTGCGCTGCTCTGGTAGCACCAGACTAGAAGAACCAAGGGGTAGCCCCGAAGATGTCCAATAGCTGGGGCTGGACCTCCAGGGAGCTGTGTGGTCCTCGGGGTGCCATCCCTGCAGAGCATCCCCGCTCCTGGTCCCTCGGAGCCATCCTGCAAAGCGGCGGGGGTGGCTTTTACTGGCAGAGCTCCTCGTCCTGCAGCAGGCAGGCATCTCCTTGGGTGACCTCCTCAAGAAGCAGCTCTCTTGCACATCTTTGCCGAGGGAGACCAGCTTCTTAATTTAGATGCCTGAATACAAGTATGTAAATATCCCACCCCACGCTTCAGATGCTGTGGGTCTGAACTGTTTACTTTATCCACGCCTGAAGGTCATCCTCATCCCCCTGGATGTTCATTTGGGTTTTGTGCTCTTTTTTTTTTTTTTTCCCCTCCTCCCCTCCTCCTTTCCTGCTGACATAAGTTACTCAGGGAGACTGAACTGCTGCGGGCCTGGGGCTCTGCTCCCGGCTGTAAAACAGGGAAAATATTGAAACCGAGGGAGGGATGCGAAGATGAATGCATGGATGTTTGCGAAGCATTTAACACTGTCACAAGAAGCACCAGAGAAAGGCTGAGGAGGAGGTGAATAATTTTGTCTTCAGAACGGGTTTGAACAGTATAAAATAAATAAGGCCTGGAGCCGCCCGAGCAGTGAGGACCCGTGCCGAAGCCTGCTTTAGGATGGGGGTGCGCTGGGACCGATAACTGATACCTGTCCCAATGTTCAAGCACTTGGCTTGTCGACCCTCGTGCTGGTTGCTCAGCGTGTCCTGGGGTTGCTCTGTAATGCAGAGCAGAGGGACAAGCAGAAGTCTCCGGGCGCGGGATGTGTCTTTGGGCATTGAACTACAGCGATGCCAGAAGACAGAGGAGAATCGCCCATCTCCCCGCGCGGTGGCAGAGGGGCTGTTGGCTTGTTCCTTTTTGCCCTTGGGTGCTTCTCTCCGTAGCAGACTGCTTTCTGTAAGACCCAAAAAAGACAAGCGAGTTTCTTTCTCCACCCTTTGAAAATTATTTATCTGGCTGTTGTTTTGCCATCGTTTGGCGTAGCGCAGGATGACTTACATCCGCTCAAGTTAGGATCCTTTTATTTTTAACCAGACCTGGCCCTAAGTCATGCGGTTCTCCTCAGCAAAGCCATAAATTTTCAAAGGCAGCCTGGCAGCCAGTGAATGGGGTGTGAACACTGGGAGAAATGAGTTTCTGGGTGTACGGAGAGGATGAGGAGCTGTTAGCATCCCCTTCCAAGGAGGGAAGGGGCTGTGGGAGGGACGGGGGCAATCATGGCGGTGGCCCAAAGACCCCAAAGCACTTGCTTGGGCTGTTTGTGTAGGAAAATTGGATGAGGTGGGTCTCTTCTCTCTCTGAAGGAATGTTGTTTGAAGAAATGATGGCAGGATGGCAGTGAAGGACAGCAAGTAAAATGCAGAGGAGTCTAGCCTACAGGTGTGTGCTGTGAAATCTGTAAATAAGGCTTAAAAGAAGAAAAAAAGCACTATATGCAGCCGCAAAGTTCCCAAATCGAGCACGGCGGCGCGTACCTCAGCGTTAGCTGGGTGCAGTGCTATCAGGTCCCAGCAGCGGTGGCTCAGACCTGAAGGTGGAAAGTGGGACCTGATTCTGTTTTCCCCATGTCTGGGGGTTCAGTGGGGCAAAAACCAAGCTGGCAGCTGCAGGGAGAGAGATGGTTTGTGGGTTTGGGACCTCTGCTTTGTTTTCCTGCTGGTATGTAAGTACTGGTGAACCCTTTTGGGGCACGTAGATACCTCTTTTTGCTGGAGTAATGCACCCCCTCATTGCTTGGGAGGAGAAACCCAAGGGTATCGTTAACGCCTCGGCATCCATCGCCAGCAGGCAGCCTAATTCAGGCCGTGCTCCCCAGGGGGAAGGTTGCAGCTATCTCTTTCTGCCCCTCTCCCTTTGCCACCCAGTGCTGTCCTATGATCCCGACTGACCTTCTTAAAAGGGATCAAGCTGGTAAAATGAAGAGATGAAGAGGAAAGGGAGGAGCTGGGGAGGAATGAAATTAGGAGCAGATATTAATAACCATGTTAAATATTTATCTGACCTCCTTTCACATGATCCTTTTTAATGGTGACCCAAAAAGCTGATGCACTAATATTCGTTCTGGCTCTCTCTTCTGCCGCTCTGTCAAAGGCTTCGGGTTTGAGCAGGGAAAAATCTTCTTTCTCAGCCGCCCTGGGAAGAGATGTTGGGCTGTAGAGAGATCGGGGTGCTGAAGGAGCCCCAGTTAAAAAGTGACACTGCTGATGATGGGGCTTGTGATGGGAACAAATGTCCTTTCAGGACAGTTTTCCTTTCAGGAAAGACAAATAAAATGATTTTTAAAAAGGGTGATGGATCAAAGGGGTGGGGAACAAAGCGACGGTATCTCTGGGAATTGCAGTGGATTTGCCTGGCAGTCACCAGCACCGTTACACATCTCCCCACGCAGCGTGTTTCTGGCACAAATTTACTTCAAAGCAGGGAAACCCTGAGCCAAACCACGCAATATCCCAAGACTTCTGTGGGGCTGGGGCTTCTCCGTCTGTCCAGGCAATGCTGCTGGGGCATTTTAGCACTCCAGACCCTATCCTGCTGTTGGGAGCTCCTCATGTCTCTCCTATCGCACTTAAAAAGACAAATCCAGTAAAGTTTCTTTGGAAAGGCAACCTCTAATTAGATATTTGCTGCAGACATGGGCTCTAATCATGTAGTTCTGCCTTGCTCCATCCTTAATATCGCCCATTCTGACTGAAGGATTTGTGGGTTTTGTTTAAATCGAATTTATTTATTTTTGTAAGCGCTCCTGTTCTGAGTGGCTCCAGGCATTTTGAGCTATTGCTCGGGGAAACATTGCTACCTTTAAAATTTGAGCTCAGACCTCAGGGGCTGGGAAGCATTACCAGCTCAGTGAATTACAGGTGATGTACAAGTCATTAGTGAAGGGTTGTGAATTCCTGACCGGTTTCCCTTCCCCTGTGCCTGAAAACATATTGTGTTGGAGTGCAGGAACGCGTGGTTTGCTCTGACCCGTTCAGCTGAAGATGAGAGTGGGAAAGGGCACGAGAGAGGCATGATTTCGTTCGTGGCTGTGGTTAAGTTCTCTGAGGCAGGTCCGAGCTGGGGTGCAGGGGAAAATCAGCAACAACTTAGTGGAATTTTAGTGCAGGGAGCTTCTTCATATCTTCCTGATAACCTTTTTTTTATTATTTTTTTTCTGCTTTTCCATTTATCTCTTTGGTTTCTTTGCTCCTGTCAGCCCCTGAATTGCAGGAGCATCAACTGTGCATCCGAACTGGTCCATGTTTTCCATCAAGTCATCAGCTTGCCTTTTGCTGCTGAAGTGCCTGCTGTGCTTTCTCTCTTGTTTTGGTGGCTCAAAGCCTGTAAAAAGCCCTTGAGAGCCGGTGTGAAATATCCTCTCATATTATAGTATTTGTCGTCTTAAACTGAATTCGTTAGAAGCGGGACTGAATACAGTAGTGGGATTTTTCTCATCTCACCACCATCAGCCCCCTGGGACAACACCCTTTCAGTTGGCTTGACTAGATCCTTTGAGGTGTAATTTGTGTTTTCAATTGAAGCATCAATTAAGCAGCAGCATCGCCTCAGTTTCCCCTTTGCAGGATGGAGCTGATGGCACTTACCCAGCTCCGTAAAGTGCATTTGAGATCTAAACCCGGTGAGTCTTTCCCTAGCTCTGACATCCTGCAGTCTGAGGATCCAAGAAACATTTTAGTAGGACAACAGCTATTTTTTTTTGTTAAATTAAAGGAATTAGAGATAAAAAGTGGCATTTGAGTCCAGCATTAGATCATAATGTAGCACAGGAGTGTATTTTTCCAGCAGAATAGCTGTTTCCAGGACCTACTACAGGAATGTACATTTTAAAATTAATTGCTTTTATTTTTTTGGGGAGGGGAAACAAGCCACCAACCATATTTGTTTTATATTCCTGGACTTGTCCTGGGTGGAGAGCGCTGCTGAGAGTCTTTTGCAAAGTCCCTATCACCACCGCCGGCAGCAAAACAGAAACGCGTTTAATCTTACTAAATGTAATCTTGTTGTAGAACAGGAAATTCTCCGCTGGTCAGAGAGGATATTAAGATGCCTGCTCTGAAAAGTGTTTGAAATTATCATCATTAATCTGGAAATGATTATTGCTTAGTTCAAGCTGAGTAACGTGAAAAATAAAGTTAACCTGAAGTGTATATGGTGAAAAGTAAATTGGATTTTTAAAAAGCTCTCGTTTTCCTAATGGAAGATAAGATTAATAGCACGGCTCAGGAATTTAGAAAAAGTGCAGATTTCCAGAAAGCAACTGGTGTTGATGCTGTTCGGAAACATCTGAGCCGGGGAGGATTCTCTCTGGTGTTGTCCCAGCAGCCGCTCTGTGAAAAATCAGATCTCTGTAAATTGTACGAAGAGCACCCCAAATCCCTGATCACCCAGAAAATACCAGCGTTCACCCCGATAAAATGTTCTTGCCTTTCCTGAAAGCGGGTTCTCTTAGTGTGGATAACACGTGTGCACTCCAGTAAACGTAGTGATGTTTTAACGCACGGTGCCAGGGCAAGGCGGTGCGTGCAATTACCCACGGTGTTTTCTTCGCAACCACCAAGCTCGTTGCGATGTGGGAACATCAAGGTTAAGAGTCTCTTCACTTTTGCATCTCCGGTTCGTCGTGATGCAAGGCTGAACTGGAGGTATGGCAGCTGGCGGGTGGATTCAGGCAAGGGGGTGGTGGGTGCAGACGTGCAAAACGTGCTACAGGCACTTGATTTTGTCTTTAATTAGTTTAAAAGGGGACCTGAGCGCCTCTGAGCAAAGCCAAGTTGTCCAGGTCTGACCTCCAACAGAGGTGGGCTAATGCAGAGTGGCTGGGAATCCCCATCTGCGCATCTTGGGCTTCCTCCAGAACCTCTCTCTGAAGGTTTCTGGCATTAATATAGCCTCCCTCGCCATCATCTTTGACCAGGTTTGGGTTAGTTCGGGTTGTGGATGTGTCCTTGTGTCTGAGCCAGAGCTGCACTGTTGTCCTTGCAATGGGAGCCGCAGTTGAGTTCTCTCTCGGAGCTGAGCCAGCGCCTAGCAGATGGAGAGAGCCACATGATGAAAGGAGGGCTTTGGGAGGAAGCTTTTTGCCTTGTGCTTCAAGCAGGGAGATCGAGATAATCTGTGATACTCCCCTCTTGCTGTCAGTCCCGTCTCAAGTTTGTTGCCGTGAACTCTCCCTGGTTTATTTTTTCTAGCTTTCTCTCCGATTTGGATCTGAGGGAGCTATCTCCTACTGACACCCACTGATCTCTGATAGCACCGCAGTAATAAATCCTGCGTTTCTTTTCCCGCCTTGATCCTTGTTGATGCTTTCATCTTGCATGACCCCAGTACCCAGGTCCATGGGGCCAGCAAACTCGTGTCCCCACACATGCCCCACAGCCTGTGTTTTGTTGGTAGAAGGTTAATGCCGATGGGGTTTCACAACTTTTTGATTTATTGTCTTTCAGCGTTCATCACTCTTTTCTTTAAATTAAAACTCCCTCCAGATGGGGTCTCTGACACAGATTTATTGATCTGCAATAAAACCTCCCTCATAACCTGTACAGCTGCCCATTCATCTTTCAGTGAAGGAGGGATCATTTCTCTGTGGATGTCCCAAGAATGAAAGCGAGCTGCTAACTTTTTCCCTGTCTGGTTTCCTCCACGATTTCCGTGCCTCATCTCAGGTCACTTCCAAGGCACTAGATGGGAACATCATCATCTCTGAGCTAGCACTCGTGCCCCTTCTATCTTCAGGTGCCCAGAAGGTGACGTGGTGGCAGAAAGACCAGCTCGAAAGGTCCCAAGTGATGGTACAAGCCATAGGAGCCTATTTTAGATACTGCAAGTCCTAATGAGGCTTCTATCCCCGGCTCTCAGGGGGATATGCAGAGGGAGATCATAATGGCAATAAGCTGTGGCTTTTCTGGCGCAAGAAATGGCTATAATTAGACGCAGAAAGAAATTCTAGCAAGATAAGTTGGCTGGAAGCTGTAATGATCTCCGTGTTTTTGACGTCTTGCGTTCACTTGTGGGTTAGGTTACTGGGTTTTTTTCCACAAATGATATGATTTCCTAACCTAGAAGGAACCCATCTGAAAACACTGTCTTTGGTGATGGTGTGATTTTGCTCGAGTTTGGGTTTTTTTAGTGATGCGATCACACCTTCCAGAATGGTTTCAATCTCGGGCCAGAGTTACTAGCAAGATCACTTGTTCTGAGAAGCATCATTTTCCAATGACAAAAAAATCAAGTGTGTGTACGTGATACAAAATATGATGTGGAAATATCGAGTTTCTGCAGTTTCAGGCAGATTGACGAAAAATAAGTCCCCAGAACAGACATCAAAGTCTAAACCTGCCCGCTGAGTTCTTCTTCCTGAGTTTCCCCCTGTAGAAAGATGAAACTTCAGGCCAGAATTTCAGCAGCCTGAAGTCAATCCCTCTAACTTGCATTTATGATTTGAAGCCTGGCCCCTGGTTTGATAAACCCGATACTTAACATCATCAGGAATCGTGCAGTGTCGCTCGCTCTTCGGGAAGTAAATGGGATTAAGGAAGGATCAGTCGTTCTGACAATCGAGACAGGGGTTTTTTGGGTGCCTCAAAGCACAGTGCTGGGTGAAGCAGGATTATGGTATGTCTGACCTAAGTCACTTGACACATTGTATGTGCATAAATACACAGCTAAGTCTGTCAGATGTTGGCTGTGCACGTGATGGTTGACTTTGGGTAACCATGTTGACCCACCTACATCCATCCAGGTCACAGCCATTCCCAGGGATGTCACTTCTGACGTTTTACCTCAACTCCAGAGATGGTCAAAGCTGCGCCAGCAGCTCCTTTGAAGAATGTGGTGGATCTGCAGGAGAAATGCACATGCTGGCAGAGCAGTGAATAAATGGGTGGGGTGGCCCAGAAATGGTGGATGGGAAAGACCCAAGAGCTTCATAGGGGGGTGAGCGCTGCCCATGGATAATTCAGGAAGAGTGGCAGCCTGGGTGGGGACGATGGGCAAGCGCTGAGTCAGAAGGGAAGGCATCATCAGTTATCACCATAATCAGGAAACCAGGCTGAGAAGGTTTTAATCACTGTGCACAGAGCTGGAATGCAGAGCAAGTTTATGGTTTACAGTGAGCGGACTGACACAGCTGATTGATGTCAAATATGTCATGATGTATATTGTAAAGCCAGGAGATTTAATGGTGTAACTCCATGGTAGTCTTGGAAGTGAGGCGCTGCAGAGCAGGGAGTGATGGATGGGCTCATTTACATGTAAAATTGCCGATGGCATTGACAGCGCTGGTATGCGGAGGGAAGATAAGAAGGAGACGGTGAGATTCACTCTGACCCTGGGATTGAAATATTAAAATACAGCTGTAGGATCATCTGGACTTTGCAAACTGAATTGTATGTCTGTGTGTATTTGAGCGTATATATACACTTCTGCTTATGGTTATAATTACGTGCACAGTATGCCTTTGCGAAGCAGACAGCTCCATGTAGTATAATCAAGCCTTGACTCAGGCAAAAATAGTTTGTGCTACTCCTACATCCTCTGGGAGATGAACTCCCGGTGGATCCAGTTATTGCTTAGCTTTGGAGGAGCCTCGTCCTGATGCTTTTGGGGGTAGCGTTGCAGAGGCAGCTGGGTTCACGCTGGGCTCAGAAGACCTTGCTCCGGGAAACCGCAGGCTGGTAGCCTGGGGCTCGGCATGTCCCACAGCACAAAGCTGGGTTTCCAGCTCCAATGCACCATTAACCCAGATTTTAGACTACTCCCATCACTGCTGCTAGGTGTCAGGAGCAGGACTGGCATAGAAGTTGTGTCTGTAGCTCAGGATTTCCCTTCTAATTTTGGCTGGCTTAGGGGGGGAGGGTGGGGGGAGAAAAAAATGAAAAGAAAAGGGAAAATTTTGGCTGCTGAAGTGACACAAACCGAATGTGGCAGAGCAGAGAGCCTAGCCTAAATAAACTGTCAAAGGATATTTTGTTTTCATTATGCCTGCTGCAAGCCCTTAAAATTCCCAGTTGCGCTCTGTAACGCAATCCTTGACTTGTTTCTTTAGGATAATGTCGCTAAAATGTGGTGAGCAGCTTGTAAGGAGCCTGGGGAAGGTCATTAGTAGAAGTAAGCCTTTTGCTTCTGGGTGCCAGTGCACTGCTGCAGGGAAGCCTGGAAGGGATGCAGGAGTCCAAGAGGTTGAAGACCCATATTTCAGGTGGTTTCATCAGGATTTAACTCTCCTTCAAACCTCTTCACCTAAAAGTCTTATCTGCTGGCCGCCAGCCCAGGCAGCATACCTGTCTCTGGTGCAGATGACTCCACTGAAGCTGATGGACTCGCCCCTGGGATAAGCTGTCTCAGTTATCTCGTGTAGAAACTTGGAGGGCTGAGAAGCAAGGGAAGAGAAAATCCCCCTCCGCAGCTGCTCAGGCTGGCTCGGGGAAGGATCCGGGAGCAGCCGGCGGAGGGGATGAGTGTGAAAGAGGAGGTTATAAAAGGTCCTTGCTCCGTAATGAAGGTTACCTACATGCTATTTACCTTCACCCACCTGGTCCCTCTTGCCTTTGATTCCATCCCTTATTTCAGTCTATTTGACAGTCGGCAGAAGGGCCTAAATTGGGATGTTTTTCAGAGGCAGGTTGACTAAGCACCAACTGAGCTGACCCTGATATAAACGCTTAAGAGGCTTTGCAGGGGATTAACAGGCTGTATTTTAATCTTGCCTTCTTCGTGGGGATGTGTCGAGGGTCCCAGCACTCTGCCCGGGGCTGCAGATTGACTCTCCTCGCTGTCCCTGGCTCCTGATGCTCCCAGGACAGATGGACAGAGTGGAGCAGGCAAAGGACAGTAATTCCGGGAATTAACTGGAGTTGCTCTTTCCTTAAATGAAGAGCGTAATATTAAAACCATCTTTGCAAAGGACTTTTTTTTCTTTTTTTTTTTTTAAATTTATAAGCTGCTCTGTCGTCTTTGGAGACAACGTGTAAATTATAGAATAGCCACATATCTGAGGCAGAGTTGGAGGCAAAGGATGCTCAGTTAGGGAGAGCAGTCGTGGGGATGAGGGGAAAAGAATTTAGACTTTTTTTTTTTTACCTCCTGAGCTCATTTGGGTTCTGATCCCAAATCCCTGGAAGATGATGTGATTCCCATTTTCCATTAACTCTCACAGGCTCCAGAGGAGAAAGCTCTTTTCTGAGCAGAAGAAATAGGGATTGCAATACCAGATCAACGTAGTGTCCTATCTCCAAAAGCTGCCAGTGGCAGATGCTCAGGGAAGAAAAAAATAGATAGGGAGTTATGCTGGAGTAATAAATTTTATCTGGGAAGCTGTGATGGGGGCTGCGCAAACAATTATGCCAAACCAGTCCTTGCCCAGATGGGGTTCTGAGATAAAATAGAGGGTCACCAGTATTTGAAATGTCGTTGCCTGTGGGGAAACCAAAAGGGTCATCTCTATCCTCGTGTAGCCCCAAGAGTTAAGAAATGACAAGGGAATAGAGAAGTGTTGACACTGGTATGGTATTTCCTTGCAATTCCCCTGCGCAGCTCCTTGAATGGGTCTCCAGGGCAAGAGCACTGATGAAATCACTGGAAGCGCCTCATGCAGCATCAGTCCTGAAAAATGGAGATTTCTGTGGATTTAGGGTCTGTAGATGGGGGGAGTCTCTCGAGCAGGACCTCTGTAACCACCCCCTTACTCTGTCCTGTACCTTCCTCCAGGCTTTCATGTGTTGCAAAGTGCTCGGATGCGCTGGGGGCTGCCCTAGCCTCTGTGGATGTCCTGGGATTGCAGCCGCAATTTGCTCATTTTTAGAGGGTCTAATTGCATCAAAGCCACTTTGGGTCCAACTCTTCCCACCCCCGTGGCAAACACGCACCTGAAGTTGGTGCCACCCAGAGCGCCGCACGTCCCCTCTCTGCAGCCTGCACCCTAGCTCACGGCAGGCAGGGATCTTCCCAGCTGCCTCAGCTATTCTGCTGCGGTCTCCCGATGCTCGCCGGGAAGGGTTGTGTTTCTCCGACGTGACCTTGGCTCATGGCACGTTAGCTGCCAGAGCCACCCTGGTTCGAAAAAGAGACTGAAGGGTTTTAAATTGTGTTTGGGTGCAAGCCTCGATGTATCTCCATAGAAAATAGTGAGAGATGGAGTTTGGAGTATTCCAGTGGATCAACCAAGAGAGCAGGGACATTTAGGGCAGACCTGGCGCAGCCGGTTGATGGCTGTGTGTTCGCCAGGGTACCAGCCCAGTGTCTCTGCTCCTGCAGAACGGGGCGAGGAGGGTGCCAGGGGGCTGATTCCTGCCGTGGGGAGCAGCAGTGCATCCTGAGAGCGTGCTCATCCCTCGTCAGTGTTTGCTCCAGCCTTGCGACGTTGCGTTTCGGCAGGTTGCGTTAGAGAGGTCGTGATTTAACCATCCTTCAGGTGCTGCTGCCCTTTGACAGCACCAGGCGAGAGGGAAGGGTGGCTTTCCCAAGCATGCAGCCAGCCACCCCACCATCCCTTACCCATGAAGTTGAGGCTACTTTTTGTTTGTTTATTTTAATTATCATCTTTCTCCCTGGCTCGACGCTCCCGCAAGGGAGACGGCATCTGTGTTAATGGGATTATGCGTGCTGTTTGCTGATGTGTACGTGTTTGCCACTTCCTCTCCCTTTGAATTTCACCCAGATAATTGATTTCTGTCTCTTCCTTGGCACTTGCTTTTGCGGCGCGGGGTGTTATTAGTCCCCTTTTGTTTCATCGCTGAGCGACGAAGCCTTTACAAGGCAGCCCGAGCAAAAACAATTGTTGAATCTCTCGCTTTCCTTATTAACTAACAGGGGATTGCGGGTGGCTTGAAGCTCTTGGAGAGATGTAATAACATCGGCGAGGGCTTGGGAGCAAAGTGGCTCCTCCCCACTGCAAGAGGTTGGGTGGATTATCCAGCTCTCTGCTGCTGATTATCCATGGAAGCTGAGTCTGGCTGCCTTCTGTCCATCCATTTATCCCAAGATGCTGGGAGCCAAGGGACCAAATCTTTCCCTGTTTTGCACTTGAGGAGCTGAGATTTGTGGCATCAGATGGACCCTTTGCTGGTGTGGTTTCCCCACCTGCCATGGCTGGTCAGGAGGTGACGATGAAGAGTGGTTGGTTCTTCTTAAGCTGGGAGATGCTGATTTAGTGAGACCAGCCTTTCCAGGAGCACCGGCCAGTTTCAAAGGAATGCTTGGGCAGAACTAACAAATAGAGGGAAAATTAAACCATTTTGCAAGGTTTAAAAATATAATTTTTTTTTCTTTTTTTTAAGGAAAAAAAGTGATTTTCTGAATTTTTCCTTTAGTTAATAAACAAAAATGCTTGAAAATTAAAGATCGTGTTGACTTTGGCCCAATTTTTACTGGAGTTTAAATAATTCGACAACTTTGGTTTGTGAAGTTTTAGGGCTTCTTCCCTACCATCGTATCTAAGGTCACACAAGTACTCTGAGCATGGAAGAAGTTGTTCAGGTGTTGAGCTAAAGAGTAGCTCAACTGCATGGAAAATAAATACAAATGAGTCTTCACTAGCTAGATTTCCCTTTGCTCCAGTGTCTGGGCAGAAATAGGATGTGGTCCCCAAAACCACAGGGAACTCTCTCCCCTCCCTGTCCTTCTGGCTTTTGGCTTGTTTCCTTATATTTGCATAATTTCTCATCTTGTTTTCTCTTCCTATTGTCTTTTCTTCTTTCCCTACTTCTCACTTATTTTCTTTTCTCTCACTGCCTATTTTCTGTTTGATTTCTGCTTTTTTCTTCCCTCCCTCACTAGAATGTGGCTAGCATGAGTGAGTGATTTCTATAAGGAATAAAACTGTTTAAGGAGGCAAAAAAAGCAACAACATTTTCTGTGCATCACTGTGTAAAATGTACAATAATAAAGCAGAGCCACACTAAATGAATTATGGTAAAAACCCAAATTACCAACATGTCAAATACTATTAGCACTCAGATTTGTAGAAAGGATGTACGCACGGAGGAAGCTTTTCTTATTTTATTTTTTTTTTCCCCCTGCTCCTTTTGTAAAGCAAATGCCAGCCACTCATAACAGCTGGTTTCGGTGCTTGAGTGAATAACTGATAAAAAGAAGAAAAACAACGTTCCCCAGAACCATTTTTCATGATGTCAGGGTATCAAGGTAACGTGTTACTTCTTGCAGGAACTTCAGATGTGTTCCTATATGTGAGCAAAAGTCTCATTTCCTTTGACGGGATTAATGATCGCTTATTCCACCGGAGAAGGGAGATGGGAGAGAATCAAAACTAAGAGGGCTGAGAAAGAGAAGTTTGGTCTAGGAATTGATTTGCTGGTGTGGACTAGCAAATCAAGGAAGGACCGCTTTGATAAGAGGCCTTCCTAAGGGACCCGGTATTTTGTAGCATCCTCAAGGACTGTGCTTATTGCCGATGGAGTTCGCAATTAATTAGTTGGGTGGCCCAGGCTATCATTGGAGGAGGCCATGGTGGCTGTTCATGTTCAATAGTCCAAACAGCTGATTTCGAGCACTTTAGATGAGGAGGATATTTTCCTCATCCAAAGCCTTTTTTATTTTATTAATGATATTATTGTTCGTGTGATAATTACATTGTTTTTACTTGTATGGTTGAGTTTGGAAGGATGACAAGTTCAGCCAAGAGACAAAATTGCTTTGAGTTTGGCCAACAAAACCACATGTCCATGTTGTCAATGTTTGCTCCTGGGTGAGTTCTCTGAGAGCAAAAGGATAGAGCATGACTCTGTCTCTCTTTTGTTGAAGCTGCTCCATTTTGCATGAATAAATATTTGTTGGGCCAGCAGAGATTTTTAGAACCCATCAGCTAGGGCACTCAGCCGGGCTGGAGAAGACGTGTATTCAGGTCCCTGTTCCAATGCGTATTTAATTATTTATCTGCAGCAGAATGGCTCGGAGAAGAGACTGAGAGAAAGAGCCAGAGGCCAAGTCTGTAGCCTGAGAGCTGAGGGAGTTAGTTGCCAAGAGAGGCCGTGATTTTTTATTACTGCAGATAACTGGCTTTTTTAGGGTTCAAATGGGCTTTCTGCTCGAGGTCTGAGCAGAAGGGCTATACTGGATTTTAGACACGGCTCCTGATAAATCAGGCCGGTTCAGAAATGACGACAGTGGGGTGTTTGTATTTCTCTGTATAGAAATTTTCCTAGGTCTAGGAAAGGTGGTGGTTCTTTGAAATGTCCAGCTTTTTCCAGGGTGGGATAACTCTTTCCTTTCACATGTTATTTATTGGACCTCTATGCTTTCTTGCTCCTCAGATATCTTCTGCCAGTTTCCCTTCTCAAAGAACAACTTGTACAATCCATGTTATGTTTTTTCAGGCTAACATACACGCAGTTTTCCAACCAGCGCTGTAGAAGCAGGCATAATTAATGCCAGGGATATTGGGGCATTTCCTTGAGGACCTTTCCTCCTAGATCAGCTTCTACAGCTGCCAGAGAGTTCAGCTGAGGTAGCTGCCAAGCCATGTGTGTCTTGGACCAAAGGTCTGCGAAGAGTTCACTTTATTGTAGATATAAACATTTAACTTAAAGTGAGTTAATTAGCAGCTGAATTAAAATGAAAGGAGAAGTTCTCATCTAATAGACCCATGACTTGCAGAGGTTTCTTCCATCCGTGTGTTTCCAGAAGGGCTAGGCCTTCGGAGATGTTGCATAGCGTATAATGAAGACACACTCTGAAGTCTGCATGCATCCAGCAGTCAGACTCATCCTTTGCTATTAAATGGGAAGAAAAAGGTCACCCTCTCTGACCATGATTCTATGACCTTCCACCGGGCAGATCTTACACCAAAAGCAAGCTGAAGCTCCTTGACAATACAAATTACTTATCATTTCTTTGAGATTCATTCATTACCAATTTGCAAAGTTATGGTGCTCCCCAAAAAAATATCAGGGATACTTTTAAATAATTACCCAAATCAAAACAATTGACTAAAAAATGCTTTAGCAAACACATTAGGCATCTTCTTGTTGGGTAGTGGTTAAAAAGAAATAATGCATTAATTGTGCAGTTAGCTATGGTAGGTTCCAGCCTTCCCAAGCCTTTGAGTGGATTCAGTTTGTGAATGAGAATAGCTCCAAGGTGTAGGCTTAAATCAAAATTTGGACGAAGTTTAGTCTCAGCTTCAGATTGAAACATACCCCGGCTTTCAGTGGGGAACTAGATCCAGTATCTCCTGAGGGGCTCTTCTGACCTAAATGATGCCCCTTTGAAAGACATTCCTCATGTCTTCGTCACATTGCTTGGGTTTTTTATTTCAGAATCGGTGGAAGGAAGTCTCTGAGCAGCTGTGAAAAGTTGATCTTTAATATTACCATGCTTCGGTTTCCTCTTTTTACGTGCTGAACTCCTAAGGAGTGCCAGAACGAAAGCATTGAGATGGTCCATGAGAACCAGAGAAGCATCCTAGCCAAGGCACGGGTCCCGCTTCCCGGTGACGTGTCCTTGACGGCTGGGCAGCCCCAGAGGTGACGGTGACTTTATCCAGCGACCTTTGTCTTGTTGTAGCAGACCGCCCCAATATATGAACGCATGTTCCTGCTGGGGTGCAGCTTGAGGAAGGCCATGTAATGCCGCGTTTTATATTAAACAAAAATAAATTCCCTCTAACGTGAGTTTTTCAGACAGGTTGTCCTAATATATTAACTTCTGTCTGTGTTTTGAATAGTCAATTTCACGGTGAAATGAGTTCTTAATAATATATTTACCACCTGGGAGAAATCTCCCAGCCATCTGGAAAGGAGTGGGGATTTAGTGCCTCCAAATGGAGATTGGTTTTTTTATTTATTTATTTTGCCCATGTTTCCTCCCCTCCCCAGGCAGGACCCAGAGGATGCGTTGGGTCTGAGCTGATCATTGCAGCAAGTTTTTTGGGTCTTTTACCCAATCTCTTACTGACATGGAGGTGTCAAGAAGCCCATGGAGGTCTCAAGAAGCCCATGGAGGTTCTCTGCAGCTTCTCAGGCTGGAAACTGGTGTTAAGGCAGCACGGGGACTTGTCCCCTTCACCATCCCCAGGCGAGGATGACGTCTGTTCTGGGCACTGAGGGGTTAGTTTGGAGGAGTTTGGCTTGTAGATGCTGGCAAAGCCTTACTCTTTCAATGGAGATGTCAGTGATACATGACCTAAATCCAGGCTGCTTTGTGTAATACATCTTTTGAACTCCAGTAAAATGAAAGCCAGATGCAAACCAAGCTATCCCTTGATTATGTGGGGAAAATGGTAAATTCATCATCACTTGAAGTCTTTTAAGCAAGACTGATTGTTCTGCTGAAACCTATGCATTGCATCAGCAAGAAGTTACCGGGTTTGATAATGTTTGCCTGAGCGCAAGGGAATAATCCTTCTGTTTGCTACAGGGCTTACAGGGTGAAATTGTGCGGCGTGGCGTCTTCAGGCTGTCAGATTTGATTGTCTCTTCTGGCCTTTGACATTGTGGATTGATGGAAACTCATCATGGCCTTTCTCTTATGTCCTTATGTAGCTTCCCTATCTGCTAAAACGTCATCTTTTATATCGCTGGAGTATGAAAGTCCCACATGCCTGAGTGTTCACCCAACACAAGTCCCTGCAGGCGAAGAGGAATCTGGTGGCTCCAGGGCTTGAAAAGCATTAATTTTGTTTGCAAAAGTGATAGCATTAGCATATCCTGATCCTCTGCTTTAATACTGCACACAGGTCGCACATGTGATGTGAAATGGAACTCTTGCTTTGGGGTTTTGCACAACCCATGTGTGGTGCTATCAAAATGACTAAGGACGTGTTTGCACGTGTCATTGCGGGGGAAAGCTCAGCAGCCCTGATGTCTGTATAATCTCCTTGCTGTCTAACTAATCTGTACTGTGGAAATATGTGTAATCTGGTGAATTTTAAATGCCAAAATCATCTTGTTGAGAATGGTTGGAAAGTCCAGGATATAAGGCTCTGAAATGATGGGGGCAGCAGGGCTGGCACACACCCATCTCTCCGTAGTATCTGTTTGCGTCGTCTCTAATGCCGTTGTATGTGCAAGCTGATGTGATGTAGGTTGCCCTCCCAGAGGGTGGCATAAATCTCCTGTGTGTTTTTCCTGGACTAAGCAAGTACAGGCAGGAAAACAGATCTCAACTGACCATTTTCTCACCCTTTCGCAGGCTCTAAAAGGTGGGGGGAAAGGGTTGAAGGTCCCCCTTGACTGAGGTTGAAAGCAGAAAGGTTTTATTTGTCCACACCACTTATCCCCTCTATTTCAGCCCTGCGTGGCAGGGGATGCCCGTAGCAATGCACCCCTTTGAACTCTGCAGTCTCTAATTCGGTGCAAACACCTGGTTGCTCCTGAAAAATATGTATTGGGGAGGGGGGAGAAAAAGGGAGCCCTGTTAGGAGCTGCATTTTACAACAGGTCGCACCAAACCCCTGGATTTAGCTCTCCTTGAACTTGAAGTTGGCAGTAATTGAAGACCAGATTTTGCAGCTGCTGTTCTGACATGATATTGCTGCCGGGTGTTATGAAAACCACTAGAGCTAGAAACCAGCGCTATATAGTCTTCTTGGAGTTTTAGCTTTCAAACATATGAAGCATCAATCTCTAGCTAGCGGCTCATGAGCTATCAGCTCCTACAATCAAGTGGAAAAGAGTATTTCAAAAGTGCTTAGTTACTGGAACAGTACAAATGCTTTTTGGACCAGTAAATGCTTCCATGTATTGGTCCCGGACCATGATTAGGAAGATAAAAATCTGGTCCCTGAGAAAGTACACTGCCTGGCTGCTCCTGTTGCAGAAATGTCAAAATAAATGGGAGGATGAGGAAGGATGCAGGGCCTCCGGGATCAATTTGCTCACCCCATGGGGCTGCTTCCAGGTGTGTTGGAGCACGTTTTTATTTTTATTCTCCCTAGTGGCAAAATAACTAATTTTCTGTCTTGATCTTTTAATCCGAAATCTTTGTTCTTGCATGTATGAACAGGCTGATTCCATAGTCCTCCTCTTAATGATTTATTTTCAAGGCTTAGGATAATTCCAGCTGGACCTGAAATTTTTAGAGACGTCGATAATCTTTGGGGTAGGTGGGGGCATCAGACATACTCTTGGGTCTGGTGAGAAGTTGTAGGAAGTTATTACTCCATGCTTGATGTTGCCAGCACCGTAGCTGGACTATCTTAATTGACTGAGCGTGCCTGACCCATGGGCTTGGCGTGCAAAGACAGCGTCGGTGTGACTTGAGCTGTAACCCAACGCTATCTGCCTAGCCTCTAGAAATCCACCGTACCATCCTGCATTGAGTAAGCGTTGCTGCAAACGTTGCTTTTGGAGACTTAGGGGCATCTCATATACTTTCTTTGTGATAGTGCTGTTGAAACTACCACTTACAGCCTGCAACGGCTGTGATTTTACGTATTATAATGAGAATTGTGGGCTCGAACTCCCCAGGATGATGCTTTGGAGGGGGAGGAGGAAGGATTGCTGCTGTCTTTTTTAATGAGAGCTGGGTAGCGCATGTGTTTTTGAACATCATGCTCTGTATGTATGGTGAAGAACCACATTTTATTGCGTTGCTGTGCTATTTCCTTGCATTACTGTGGTGTTCAAGGGCAAATAAACCTGTAGCCTTTTGCTTTGAACAGTTTGTTGGCTGCAGCTCGGGCAAAGAGGGTCTTTGGCTGCTGGCAGGTGAGCGATGGTGTGGGGCTTGATTTGATGGAAGGAGCGAGCAAAATTCCTCTGGGGACATGTTTTCTGCCAACAGTTTGGGATCCACAGCAAGATTGTCTCAACTTTGTCCCTAAAATGACTCCCCCAGTCGCCAGCACCATCAGGGTTGAATTCCCACGTGTGATGTCACAGCGCATTAGATCGATTTATCTTTAAATGATGTAAAAGGTCGGGATGTTTTAAATTGAAACCATCTCCATTCACAGTCCATTTTCCACAAGCCGTTTTACTGGTGATGTGACATGATATCAATAACAATGAGGTTTCTCGCTGCCTGCTATAGTTGTTTATGGAAAGGAGTTTCAGAAAACATATTATTATAGAGAATAATGGATGGGCTGTAGGGAGACAAGGAAATAATTGCATTGAGGGGGCTTGAAAACATCATAAAGCCAAGAATGGAGTTTGGTTGGGCTCTCATGTCACAAGGTCCCTAGGACTAAACTAATTCTCCATAAATCTGTGCAGCCCATTGAGTCTTACGGGCTTTCTTTTCTTCTCTTCTCTACTATATTCTTTCTTCTCCCCCTCTTTTCTTTTGAAGAAACACCACAGAGGAGATTCAAGTGAATAAAGCCCAACCAATCCACAATTATGGTGATTAATTATCCATCTGCATTTTGTTAGCACCTCTGGATTCTCTGTCAGGGGGCTGAGAAGCATCCAAGCACAGAATAGAAAACCACGTGTCTTTTTTCTAGAAGTTTTGTTTAAAAGGAAGAAGAAATAAATATTAAAAAATAAAAACAACTAAAGAATTATAAAAGAAAGAAAAGGAGCTGCTACAGAGTCAACATCCAGATGAGAAATGTTGCCAGCACTCTGGCTGCTAAACCCACTCGCCTTGTGCTCGGATTTGGATTTTTGGCGCTGCTGGGAAGAGCCGAAGCTGTTAAGGCAATTAATCTATAAGCAGAGCCCATTTGAAGTCGGTTGTAAAAAATCAACGTCTTCCTCTCAAGTACTGGGGTGGGAGGGTGATGAGAGGGCAGGATGAGATCCTCAGCGTGCCGGTGCTGCTTTTCCGGGCCTTTGCGATCCAACCATCCGTGAAGTTAGGAGTTGGGCGTCTTGGTCCGTCCCCTGATGCTGCCCACCACCCTGGGCTGCCCATGGTGGGTGGGTGGCAGGGGGTGGGGGAACCACATTCTCAGCCCTGAGCAATACAGAGGAGGGCAAACATCTTCCTGAAGTCGGTCTGAATATTTCCCCTCCAGCGGTCTTCGCGTTGGAAATTTCGGGTTGATACATCACAAAAGAACCATTGACTGGCTGTTTCACAGAGAATTTTTCCCTCTATTTGCCAGTCAATCATTTCCTCCCGGCCCTGTAATTTTTATTTGCATTACATCAGTGCGGGGGAAAATTCAGAAAAATCAGGACTCTGACCAGTTCTTTCAGAGGTTGGACAAAAGAGCCTTTTCTGCCTCGGGGTTGTTTGTTCAGATTTCCAGGCTCTGGGAATAAAAAAAAACAGCCTGGAAGCATGGCATTATAATTATGGCACGATTAAATCGCTGGGAGCTGGTGGCTACGCTTCCATGGGCTTCCTGGGATCCGGGGTCAATGTCAGGATGGATGGGACAATTTATATTACCTGGTAGTGCTGGCTGCATCGTCTCAGCCCTGATTTTTTCTCAGTTCATAGGGTTTAGCATCCTCCAGTAGCGCAATAAAGACTCTCGCATTGGGTTTGCTCCATGATAGCTGCTTGAAACCTGTGCTGACTTTTGGGAAGGGTGGTCTGCACACCTCCTCCGCTCCGAAAAATTCCCGCCGGTGAGAATCGCTCCACACGCTCACCTAACCTCAGCAGCGCTCTGTGTTAATGCTGGGTGAATAATGGCTTTTTTAATTATTTTTCACAGCTTGGTTGGTGGCCAGAGCGAAGAAATAACATTTGCTTGGGGTCACCTCGGAGAAAAGTAGGGAGTGGTGGTTTTTTTTTACTGGCGTAAAATCACTGTTTCTGTCAAATCGTAATGAAACAGTTTATGCAAACCTGAGAATAAACCCATATGCTTCACTTACATAGCCTTTTTTTAACCTTTATATAAATGTCAATTTTTTGGAATGACAATGACATTTCAAAGTGAGAGATTGAAATGTAACACACAAGAAACATCACCGCGAGATGTTTTGACTTCTCCTCAGCTCCCTCCTCTCCCCGTTCTATTTATTTTCCGCGAAAACTGTTCGCTAAACCTGACTTGAATCCGCAGATAGTTTCGGCTCCTGAAAATGACATTTTCCAGCAAACGTGCCGTCAGTTGAAAACAAATAAAAAAATAGAAATCCTACGGGCCTTGCTCACACCCCCCCCCCCCNCCCCCCCCCGGTGCCAGCCCCAGTCCTGCCCTTTGCGGCGTGTCTTACTGCTTAGAAGCGTTTGGGCTGGGAAAATCCCATCCGAGGGACACGAGGGTCTTTTAACCCCTCTCTGGCACACGGACCTTTTGCTTTTCCCTCTTTGCAGCCCCCAAATTTTGCCTTTCTGACCAAATACTTCTCGTTGGTGGCTCTGCGCAAGGTCGGAGGCGTTTTGGGGCTTGGTGGCCCCATCCTAGCTGATGCGATGCATCGATCAGGCTCCTCTGCGATCGAAAGCAGGATCCGAAGGCAGAAAGCGGAGTGTATTTATCGCGTCTCGGTGGCACCAAAGAAGAGCTATGGTTAGCGTCGTTATCGCCGGTCTCCCCGTGGATTAACGGAGGCGCGGGTCAGCCAAGTGACATCCGCAGCCTTATGCGAGATGAGTCGGTAGCAGGAGCAAGATGCAGGCTCTGACTCAGGAGAGCAATGAAGTGCAAACCTTGAGTACTTCATCAGTCAGGCTATTGCTTAACTGCTGGCTCACACATCAGTCTGTGCCCACGTGCTTTCCTGAGTCACAGTCTAGGAGGGGAAAAACGCGGCTCCTCCGCGGCTCCATCCAAAAGCCTCCTCCTTCACCCCCTTCTTTTTTCTGCCGCCGCCAGCGTTGTGAAATAAAAGCTTCACTTTGGTTTCAGTCATTTGAAGGAGGAGATAAATCAAGTCTTTGCAGCACTGCTTTGCTTCTGTTTCACCCCAAAAAGCGTATGGTTTTTCTGTTGAGCTGGGGAACTCGGTGCTGCGGGAGGGTCCCGGGGGTGTGAGGATGCTCCTGTCCCCCGCCGCCGTGCGGGTTGGCGATGCCGGGCAGGGTGAAACCGTGCCGCTCGCTGTGTCCGGTGCCAGCGCTCAACCTTATTTACAGCAGAAAATTAATGGCAGTCAGCTTTCGAAGGTAGATTATTTCATTATCATCGTAATTGGTACTTATAATTAGTTGTTACTCTGCTGTGTGATGTGCCCTGAGCGCTGCGGCTGCAAAGTGCAAGAGGAAAAAGGAAAGGCCTTTCTTTTTTATTTTATTTATTAATTATGACTGCTGTTTATTTAGTTGGATATTTATGCCCTTGCTGTTTCAATCAAATAACCTCGGCTTGTTTCGCTTTGCAGTAGGCAGATGGCAGGGCTTTGCCTGGCCTGGCTCCGGTTCAGGTTCGGCTCTGCCTCCTGCCCTTCGGCCAGTCACGCCTCCGTTCGCCCACGAGCACATTGGGAGTACCTCTGCCTGCTTTGCTCCGTGCTCGGGCTGGGCATCGCAGGAAAACTCACTGACGTTGTTATTAAACTGCTGCAAAGCCTTAGGTGGGGATGCGAAGGCGCGCCGCTGCTTTTCCCAGCGGGGGTAGGTGAGGGGGGACCCTGGCACTGTCGTGAGCCCAGGCATCTTGCTAGAGGACAGAAGCCTCTTGTCAAAGCCAAATCATCCTGGAAAGCCCCCAGATATTTGCAGGCTGCCTGCTCGGAGTCAGGCAAAGGGCCTTCTTTGTGGCACGTCAGCCTTTCCACTGCTGAAACAATAAATGGCCTTATCCTCGTTAGCTGACGCAACCTAACAAAGCGCCATTGATTTTGGTAGGTGCTTCATCGGTGACAGGGATGCGAGCGATGGGGTTTACGACCCCACCGGCTTTTCCAGGCATCTGCGTGCACGCGGTTGGGTTTTAATGAGCGCTTTGGGTCGTGAAGTGGGTCAGCGCTTTCATCTGCGCTGGCTTGGTCGTGTCCCCCTCCTCCCGCTGGCTCCCTCCTGCCGCAGAGACCCGAGGAACTCGCCACACGGTGGCACGAGCTGCTGCATCCCCAGGCTGGTCTTGGCTGCAGATGGAGGTGNTGCGGGAGGGGGTCCTGCTGGGACACGGGGCTGTAACCTGCTGATGCGGCTCGCCACGAATCCATGAGCTTTGTGCAAATGGCAGTCGTGGTGCGCTTTGAAGCCTGAAACCTTGAGCACTTCAAACAGGCAGAGGACAGGCAGATGATGTATGGGAAATTAATATCTAACAGGGCTAAAAATTGTTCTCAATGTCGCCCTAACTCCCCTGCCCAGCTGAGCTCTATTTACTTTCATCCCATCCAGAGCATTTAGCACAAAGAGACCCCTTACACCCTTAATTTTCTAAAACACAAAGCCTTCCATTTCACTGCATCCAGCTGAAACGTTCCCCTTTTCTCTCTCATTTTCCGGCTCTCTTTTGAAACCCTCCTCTCCCTCGCCGCAGCCTCCCAGGGGAGGCACAGAAACCAGCAAAGTTTGGAAAGGAGAGCAGGTCGGTAACCCTTTGGTGGCCGGTTTGGTGCAGGGAGAGCAGCAAGAGGCATCACTCGCCCCAGCTTGTGCATCAGCATTTGCGTGAGCAAAGACCTGCTGGCACAACAGGCACATTTAACACCGGTCAGTGCACGGCAGAGGATTTGTAACTGGAAATCAGGATGCTTGAAATCTCATTTATGTCACAGTAGGGGGAAAGCAAGCGAGAGCTGCCTCTCTGCCGTGGCACAGAGCACAGCAGCCCGGCAGAGCTCGCTGGACGCGAGGGCTTGTAGGGCTGGGGAGGGAGGATGGTTTCAACATCGGCACCAGTCCGAGCCCAGAGGTAGCTGGGTTCACCCCTGCCCTGCCCTGGGCTCTCAGCAGCATGTCACTCGCCCACCTCCGGGGTTTGCACGCTGTCTCCTCATCGGAGACAGGGATATGAGTTCAAGGAGGATTGCTGCAGGGTGGGAACGGTGTGGGCTGGAGTGAGCCCATCATGTCATACCCCACCCCTGCATGGATAGGGTGCGCCTGGGATTATCACGGCTGGGTGGGGGGTTGAAAATAAACCCAACACAAAATAAGTGACATTTCAAAATACCGCCAAGCAGATTTTCCCAGGCTGATTTGTCAGCCCTCATTTCTGGACTGGTGTAAAAACACCAAAGGAAAAAATACTACTTTAGTGCTGAAAGGTTAGAGCTGGGGGTTTCTGGATGGTCTTCTGGGGTCACCCCATGCCGAGCCGTGATGAGGGCTGCGATAAATGGACTGCGATAAACAGGCTGCAATAAACCGGCTGTCTCTGGCCGGGCTGAGCACCGGCTGCTTGTGTTGGCTTCGAGAGGTGGCTGCAAAGCAGGATGGTGCTGGGAGCCAGAGCCCCCGTCGGGCCCAGGTACTGTGGTCCCTGGGAGAGCTGGGGTTCCAACTTCTCTGTAAACACAGCTAAGGCTCCTGGGGCTGGCGTGCCGGCGTTGTGCAACGGGGAAGGGTGGGATCATCCGTGCAGTGCCAGCTTCCTGGCATCCAGCCTTGCCCGGGGCCTTTGATTGCTGCAATTTTATTAATGCAAATCTAGGAGTGCTTGCAGAGGTGTGTGGGCGCACAGCGCACGTGTCACCTCCCTCCCCGCTGACGCAGAGGCTGCTGCTGCAGACGGGGTTTGGGCAGGGGATGCTAACCCCAAAGGGGACCTCCTCTCTGCAGCTTCTTACGCAGGCAGGAGCTACACCCCAGCAAGGAGGGTCTGGTGGGGTGTTGTGCAACTCTTAGGATGGAAGGTTGTTGCTGGTGCAAGGGCTGGGTGTTTTCTAAACACCTCCTGGGGGGGTTACGTGATGCTGTTGGGGTGCTTGGGCAACCGGGTGCCATATGGGGTAGCACCACGGTACATTAGGGTCCCAAGCGTGCTCAGACAGCACAAGACCAGAGTCACCGGGGTGTGGAAGACATGGCTTTGTTAGTGTGGTGCCTACTTGTGGTCCTGTTCCTCTGTCCTGGAGTGAAATTCAGAGTCTTGCACCTTTTGCTACTTCTCAGCAGCCCCCGCAGAGCCACTGTTGGCACTGCTGGGGTCTGATGGGATACGAGCTGGGATGCATTGCTGACCTGCCTCCCCCAAGGACAGCTTATATCTGACCCAAAAGGGTGTCTCCAAGCAGGTGCAGATGGCAGGCTCACGTCCCTGGCCGTGGCATTCGGAGCAAGGCAGCACCGAGCCCGACATCTGTCAGCCGTTGCAGATCTGTATTTCCCTGCGAGACAGCAGGGACCAGCGGCTCGCGAGCAGTTCCCGCAAAGCTGGGACGTCTTCCATCGCCGGAGGGCCTGATCCTCAGCTGGTGTAAGCTGGCACCGTGTCACCAAGCAAATGGGCCAGCTGCTCGCTCGGTGGATTTTGATGCCCGTCCCCGAGCAGCCAAGCCCGCTGCACCGCTCTGCAGCTGAGGGCCAGTTTGAACTGCTCTCCTCTCTCCCCCTCCTACTCTTCTCCTCACATCTCCCTTTTAATTCTCTCCCCGTCTGTTCATCCCTCTCCCCTTCTGTTCATCCCCCTCCCCTCTCGAGCCATCCTTCTTTTTCTCCACGAAGAAAACTAAAGGGAAAGGAGAGAAGCAGTCTGACTCGATAGATTTTTCCAATAACCTTCCCTAAAAATCTCACCAGGTTACATTATGCTCTAATAGACTTTAAGCCAATCTGCCTAATGCCGCTGCAAAGGTCAATTAAATTCACCCTAAAAATTTACTCCTGGCTCATTATACATTTGGAAAATGAATTAGAAGCACAAGCTGCCCCAGAGGTTTCTGATATTTTGCTAATGAACATGTCTCCTAATGGAAGAAAAAGAAAACCACCACCACCACCAAAAAAAAAAACCAACCCCAAAAAACTTTAAAGGAATGTTTTGCCGGTCCATTGCAGAGAGTAGGGTAGAGCTGAGCACGTCCTGATAGCAAAGATGAAGAGGAGGGATGGGCGATGCGATGTCTCAGCGCGATCGTTTACACCCAGCAGAGGAATTTAAGTCTGACTCTTGCCCAAGAATTTGGGCAAAAGCTTTGACCTCACGTCTGCGCCCGGCCCTGTTTGCGGGGTGCCGTGGGTAGCTTGGCATCACGCTGATGTCTGGCCAGCATCGACGCTGATTCCTCATCCTGTGACTTCCCGGGTTGGTTGCGACCACGCAGCATCGACTCGGCGTGCTTGCAGCCCACCCGTGGAGTAATTACACCTGCGCCTGTGGGGACTCGCAGGCTGCACGCCGGCAGAAAAGGAGGCAAAATTAATCAAGTGAATGATTAATTGCAAATTGTGACCCGGGTTGCTCTAAAGTGACAAGTTTTGAGGGATTTTCAAGTTGAAGATGCTCAACGTGAAATGCCTTTAAGGAGCGTGAGAGGTTTTTGGTTTGGGTTTCTTTTGAGAGCGTGGTTGGAAGGGCTCTTTAAAGCCCCATACCTTTGAGTCACTCATTGCTCATCCTCTCTTCTAATGTATACATCCAGCCAGGTGCAGGACAGAAATAAATGCTAGTCCTTTGAGCACCCGGCTGTGGTGGCACGAGAAACTGCTGTCAATAGTGCGCGGGATTGCATTGATTTTGAATCAATGGCAATATTGCCTAGGTCTGTGTTACTTTTGAATTGGGTTTTGAATTTTGAATTGGGTTTTGAATTTTGAATTTGATTTCCTGCCCTGGAAATGGAGCTTTGCAGTGGGGAGGAGGAGGAGGGAGCGTCGGTTGGTCCCGCTTGCAGCGCGCCTCTCCGAAAGGTTTGCTAGATGAGAATGTAAACCGCTAAGAACCAGCAAAGGTGCCTGGAAATGAAAAGGGGTGAATCACAGCCAATAAAAGCACAAATATGATTTTCTCAGAATTGACACGTTTCCATGGGAAGTTTAAAGTTCATCCCCTCCTAAAGCAGGTGGCTAAAGGATGGGGGATACCTGGACACCGTCTCTCTCCTCTTGGCTGGACGGGAAGCCTAGTCTTAACTGCCGTAATCCGAAACAGGTTGCAACTCCAGTCTGAGCTGCTGCCTTTTTCCAAGAAGCTGCTGGGAGTTTTCTTGCAGAGATATTTTTTTGGCACGGGGAAAAGCTTCAGGGAAGCTAAGAGACTGGGCATAACTCCCTTCAGTTTGTCTTTAATTACAGCTAGGGAAGAGGTGGTAATTACAACACACCCTTGCCTTGCAAAGATCCTCAGGTGAAATCAGTGCTCGGAAATATGCATACTAATCAGGAGAGTGTTTTCTGCCAGGGTTGCTGTTGTGTTGGTTGGGATTGAGCAGAGCGAGGCTGCCCAGATGGCAAACAAGATCGTGTCTGGCAGAGGAGGTTTTGAGGAGCGGCTAGGACAGGGAAAGCTGTTTTCTCCCTCTTGCTACGGGTATTAGGCGGGAGCTGGGGACAGCGGTATGGTGCTTGCAATGTCAATTATTAGCGTGTTTAGTAAATTACCTAGTAAATTGGCCCTTAAAATTTCCAACTGCGTGTCCTCTCTTGCACTCCAAGCCTGCAGCTGAGTTGTTTACACTCTTTCAGCAGGGAAGATGGATCAGCTCTGTCTCAGCTTCTGGACGTCTTGCAGAGAGGAGCCTGAGCTGATCCTGCACGCCGCTGCTGGGCTGGGAGACGGAGGGAGGGTCATGCCAAGAGCGCGGGAGCCCTCGCCTTGGCCCAACTTAAAGGCAAAAGAGCCATGGCAGGGAAGGACGGACCCCAGGAGCCCATGTGTCCTCACCATACGCGCGTGTCCACGGGTTCCCAGCAGGTTCGCTGCTGTTTGTGCATGCGAGAGCATCTCTCGTAGTTTGCCTGATGGCCTTACCTCCTCCTGCTTTTCCTTGGCGAAGGCTGTGCCCGGTGTGGTGACGAACCGCTGGCACGGGGAGGATGCGCTTGCCTTCCTTTTGTCACAACAGCAGGGTGGGGAAGTGACTGGTAAAAGAGAACTGTGGGTGTCCGTGGAATGGGGAGGGAGAAGGATGCTCTGCCCGCTGCCTGAGATGGGTGAGCTGGAGAGACTTGGCCAAGGTCTATGGCCAGGGTCTGCTCCGTAAGCCGATCTGAGGAATTTACCTCTCTCAATATCTCTACCTGTGGCTGACTAAATCATTGTGGGGTCATTACAAATGGGAATTACGGATGCTTCCCAGCAAAGGGAATTCCTCTGATGGGACTTGATGCTTTGCCACTTGCTAGGCTCTGGGGGAGTGCGGTGAGGGTGATAGCAGGTCTGCTTGGCAGGAAAGCTGGTCCTGTGTGCTTTTGGGCTGAAGCCACTCAGGGTTTGCCCTTGAGACTTGTTCTCTGGGGTTGGGAGAGCACTGAGATGAAGATTTGGTTTTGGTGGGGACTGATCCTAAGCCAGAGACCTTTCCTTCCCCATCTCCCCCGTTCTGCTAGCTGGGATGCTTACAGCCTGTTTTCAATTGCAAGGCATATTTTCCCTTCTGTGCATTTCCAGCTCTCCTTTTGCCTTTTCATGTGTACTGTAAAGGTCAGCCCATATCTGGAACATGCTTTAAATCTGCACAGAGAGCAGGGGGCAGGAAGAGAGGGGAGGGCAGTGCTACAGCACCTCCAGCCCTTGCAGAGGGAGGTTTGCTGCTTTTTTTGCTAATTCTAGGGAGGATGGGATTCAGGACCACACAAAGGCCCCCAAACCCACCTGGTACCCAAGGAAACAGCCTTTTCTTAACAGAAATCCCCCAAAGCACAGAGCAATTGCGTCGTAACCCCGCTGCCTGTCACAAGCTGCTGTCCCTTCAGCAGCCTCTGCTCTTGGGGCCGCATCAGCCTCGTCCTTCCTCTCTCCCCGGGAAGGATGCTCACCTCCGCCAGCCCGATGCTGTCAGCTGAACCGGGCGCCCTCTCCTCCTCCACGCCCCGCTGCGCCGGACAGCGTGCGTCCGACCCGCTCCCCCTTCCCGCCTGCCGCATCCTGCATCCCTTGCACTTTTCCCGCGAGCGCAGGTTGGCAGGCCCAGCGCCGTGCCCCCTCTTGTCTCCACGTCAGGCCCTTACCTTGCCTGTCAACCGCTGCCTCCTCTTGCTGGGCCCTAATGCTGCTTCGTTTCTGGTTTAATTTTGCTGCGGTTTCGCGACAGCCACTGCTAGGTCAGGAGTTACAGAAAGGTTGCCGCTGAGTGATGGGTATTGACATCCTTAACAGTGCCCTGACCCCATCAGTCTCGCTCTGTTCTTCTTTTTCCTTACACTTGCCCTGTGGTTTTTTTGGGTTTTTTTTTTTTAAATTGGCCTTTTTCATGCATAAAGCTTGCTTCATCAGTTTTTTACCCAAAGCTGCAGCCAGTGAAGCAGGGAGGGAAGCACTGATTTGCCTTGCCTGAATATAGACATTGAGGGAGGTTTTCATCCCCTGCTTATTTTGCTCTCCCAGAAACCCTACGTACTACTTTTTTCCCAGCTTTCTCTTCCCTCCTTTCCCTAATCTGCAAAAGTGTCTTTCCCAAATGCCCATCTGGATTGTCTTGCCCGTTCCCAGGGCTGCCGTAGCGCTGGGGACTCTCACGACCAGCCAGCTCCCCTTGTGCAGGGGCCAGGCTGGAGGCTCGACATCAGGAATAAACTCAGTCCTGCTCCTGTCCTTCGTCCTGGCTCTTTGCCTGGTGGGTGCTCTTTACAACCAGCCGCTCTGTGAGGCGGAGAGCTTGCCCAGCAGTTTGCACTGGGCTGTAAACCCCAGCGCAGCGGCCCTGGTGCAGCCTGTGATACTCAGGAAGAGTTTGGGAGTGGGTGGCACCATCTCTACCTAGTAATTAAAACAAAAATAAATTAAAAAAGTCCTCGTTTAATAGGTGTTAGTGATATTTCCCAGTGTTTTTTCCTGGTGTTTTGCCCCGGTATAGAGCCCAGCTCATAAACCCCAACCACTTCAGGCCGCAGTGAGTAGCTGCACCCCAGCAGACAGATAAATACAGGCTGGCAGCTCCCAGGCCTGGCATCCCATCATTGCTTCATCTGGAAGGATATAAACCTTCACACAGGCTATTTGGAAATACGGCAAAGCTCTTTTTAAGCGTGTCTTATCTCTCCGTTGAGAAGCTTCTGTGGCTTAGCAAGGCTGGGTTTGCCTCCATCCTGCAGCTTGTCTGCGTCTCTGTTCCCCATCCCAGCGCTCCCCTCCCTTCGATCCCGCGATAAGCTGGCGTGACGTTATCAGATGCTTCAGCAGTAGAACTCTCGGCACGCAAACTTTTTTTCCTTTATTGTTGCATCCATAAAACTGGCTGGGAAAACTGCTGAAGCAGTAACCCTGCGCGGTTTTAAAGGCAGCTGCAAATCAGCCCCACTCTCTGGTGCAGCACTGAGCTGTTTTTACGAGCCCTAATTAAACAGGATCTGCCCTGTGGTCTACCTTCCACCCAGCCTATCTGAAGGGTGGGATTTAACTGCTGGGGTTATGGTTCTGCATCCGTGGGCTTTGGTCCCCCTGGAAATGAACTGCAATAGGATGGTGAAGGGATTAAGGTGAACAGAAACAGCCCATGCGAAGCTGTACGTCAGGCGTGTGGATCTGCCGGGGGCTTAGCTGAAAGATGCAGGTTGGGGACCAAGTCAACCGGTTTTAGGGCTGGAGAAGGAACATCCAACACTGTTTCATGACTCAAAAATGGGAAAGGACGGTGAATATAGGAAATACTCATTTTGGAGTGAGCACCTCTAGGATGTGGCAGGGCTATTGAGGCTGCCAGGTATTGCTGCCTGTAAAATATCAGAGTGGTTTTTTTGGTAGTCTCAGGCTCCTCAGAAGGGCATGGGCACAGGCTGTCCATTTGCTTGTTTTCCCACAGGAAACCCAGCAGGATTTGCTTCTCCTGATGTTTTGTTCTGAGCAAGAAGGAGAAATACTGTCTCCAAGAGAAGCATCACCATCGTGCCAGGGCGATGAGGGGAAGCGCTGCTGACTGACACTTGACAATTTATACGAACTCTTGAGTCTTTCCAGGAAAGCAATTTCTTCAATATTTCTCTTGGAATTTGAAAGCGGGGGTGAAAGGTAGTATTCCCCATGTACACTCACAGTTTTCATCCTTCCCTTCCCCAAAGTGCTGTTGATTTCTCGCTCCGCAAAAGTCAGCTGCATCTTGCAACCCGTAAATAGGGCATGGAGAGAGATGGGGAGGAGAAGCGATGCCTGCAAGGGTGCAAACGGGTGGTAGACCTGGGGAAGGCAGCGTGGGGACCCCATTCTTCATGTTTGCATGGACAGGAGCATCAGTGGTGGTGTCTGTAAGGATGCTGAGGAGTTTCATGGCATGGCAGACTGCCTGGTGAGAGGTTCCTTCCAGGCAACTCTGTGCACCCAGTGCTGGGCTCCCGCAGACGTGACGTCCACAAGCAACAGTGAAATATCAGCAGCATCATGGCTGGGCTTAAATCTTTACTGAGTCTTCATTTTTCTTTCTTTAAACGCTTACAGAATAAATGGAATTTATAATCAGAAACCATAAAATCTCTGATTTATGGTTCATCTTGATGACAATATTTAATAACTCGTGTATATTTTATTACCTCTTTTTAATGCCCTGTTGTGGAATTTTACTTAGGCATTTCGCCCTCTATATCAACCTGTCGCAGCACAGATGGGCTGACTTTTTGGCTTTGGGCTGAAGACAGAGTCAAGCGAGCTCCGGGCTGGGCTCTGCCCAGGGCTGCCATCAGTCTGTCCAAGCGGGATCCGAAAGCGGGGCTGGATGTCCAGCCATGGTCTGGCTTCTTCCAAGATCTGCTCCCCACATTGCAGATCCGATGCTTTTCCATGCCCAGTCAGCTCCTTTCCAACATCCCCAGCCAAGTTGCAGTGCAGGTGGGGAGAGAAATTCAGCTGTAGGGCCTCTCTTCCCTCCTCAAGGACTTTTTGCTTGGAAACGCGTATCTATTTAGGTTATTGCTCAAGTGCATTCTCCTCTGGAGAGCACTCGGTGCCTTTCTGGGACCATTAGTGCAAATTAACCGATGCATCCTATCAACCCCCAGCCTGCTGCACCCAGGGTACCAATCCTCCTCTCAGCGCTTGCATGGGGAGGGGAAGCTCACAGCACCGTAGCTTCGTTCTGGCTTTGTTGAAAAGCAGCAGCTCCCTCCCTCCCAACTGGCTTTTGTAACCGGCTGCTTCCCAGCCCTGAGCTGCTGGATACAGAGAAAGGAAAGGGGGCTGGAGGGGATGGGTAGCAGCTCGGAGTGGATGCATCTCAAGATTTTGGGTGCATGGGGCACGTGCTGCTTTGGGCATCTGCAGCCTGGTTTGCAGACACAGCCTGTGCTGGCATGGGGACGGGTCTGGACTAGCCCTAGGGGGGACCACAGGCTCGGGGCCATGTCACCCTGGTTGAGCCTGGCAAGTGAGCCAGGAGTGTGTGGTAACATCCACATTCCTCCTTCTGAGCATGGTCCAGTGGTTCAATTTTCTTACTCTTCAAGAAGGATGGTTCCCCAGCTGTATCGCACTGCCTGAGCGAGCCAGGGATGGGGTCAGAGGAATAGCTGTGAGCACACCGGGTCCAGAGCTGGCAGGCACCCGCAGGGACTTGTTCAACACGTCTGTGTGACTCTGGCTCTGCTGACAGTTGCTGCCCATCCATCCGGCACTCTCCCCCGCTCCCCTCGCCTCGCTGCTCTTGGCAGGAGCCGGGCCGGCAGAGCAGCCAGGTGGAGAGGAGGAAACAGGGCGAGACGGCTCGCTGGCGTGCCGGGCTGTGCGCAGGCAGGGCTGCCCGCCTCGCCGCCCGCACGCAGCCCCCGTGCGCTGCAGGGGCGGCCAGCAAAACCTCCCCCCGGGCTCTTGGTAACCATCTGCATCGCTGGGTAGTGGCCGATGGGTCCAGGCTGGCTGGGAGGGTCTGCTGGGATCAGGGGGACTTGGGGACAGCAGGAGAGGCTGCAGTCATGAGACTGAAGCAAAGGGGGAGAGGGTGGAAAGCAGCCAGGCGGGGAGGAGAAAGCAGCATGGCATCAAGCTCGTCATATGTGGGTGCAGGAGCATTCAGCTCTTTTTTGGGGTGCAACAGAATCAGGAGCTTTTTGGGCGCAGCGGGGTCAGGTGCTTCATGTTGGGGTTGTAGGGGAGGACAGGGGCTGTCCCCTTGAACACTGTCCTCCTTTCTGCAGCAAACAGTCTTAAGACAAGCCAGCCCTGGGTGAGGATAGTTCCTTCCTGAACCTCCAAGAAATTAATGGCTGGAGAGAAGCTGGCTATTAGCCAGGTGAACCGGCTAGCCCAGGCTGAATTACACCCGCAGGCTCTCTCCCGGTGCAACAGCGATGGGCTCGGTAGGGCCATGACCACCTTTTAAATGAAGGAGCGCTTGCAGAGCGATGCTACTGCTGAGGACGTTGTTCCCTGCCCGGGACGGGTGACCCTGTGCTCTGCCTCGAGCACGGAGCACTGCAAACACGGCTCTTGCACGGAGAAGGCAGCAACACCAACTATCTGGTTCACACGCACTTCAATGCAGCCACCGGTCTGCTGGGCCTGGGTGCTGGTGGTTTCTTTTGAAACAAACTGAATATTTAAGCCTCTTTTACAACGTTTTGACAGGTTTGGGATAGATTTTTGGTTTTTTGGGGGAGGGGCTCAAAACTGTTTTGCTGAGAACTCGCAGGGCTAGATGAAATGTTTGCGCTGGGAAATCAGCCATCCTCTAAAGGGCTCCTGTTCCCTTGCAAAACATTTGCAGAGTTTTCATCTGCGCGTTTTGGCTCCTCTGATACGAGGCAGGAATCATCCTGGGAATTGTCTTCCCATTGGTTATTCTGCTGTCTGCTCCTGCTTTGCTTCAGCTAAGAAATAGAAAAAGGCAGAAATGAGAATAACTCCAACCAACCGCCACCGAGAAAACATCTTCTGTGCTGAACGTCATGCTGGGCTTGGTTGGTTCTGGTCTAAACAAGGTCAACCATCCCCCCAAAAACCCTTCCTGGTCCTAGTCGAATGGCTGAGGTTTCAGGTCGCAGGGATTTGAAAGAATTTTTGCCATCCCTGATTGCTGAGCAATTGCCCCAAATTTCCCTTCCTGGCTGGTTGATTTTTATTTTTTTTTTAATATTTATTCATTTAAGACCATGATGAAAGAGGACTTTAAACCTGCGTCGCTGTCTGGGAGGAGCAGGATGAATCCTGCAGATATTTTGAGAAAAAAACATTAAAAAAATAAAATCAAATCACTGTCAGGATAAAACTCCTTCCCTGGTAGGTAGGAGAGAAGCCAGGGAGGTGACTTCCCCGGACATGTGCGTCGCAAGGCTGGGCTGCCTGGCTCTGATGCTAAATTATAGCCTAGCAAAGGAGAAACCTCCTGAGGAGTTGCGAAGTGATCACAGCCTATAAATACCTTCCAGGTGATGTTGGAAATGAAGAAAGGGAATTATTCATGGTCTCCAAAGGTGGTAGGACGAGGAGCAGTGGCCTGGAGCTAAGGAAGGGAAAGTTTTTTCTGTCTGGCCATTAAGAAAGTGCCCCGCAGTCGAGCAGGCGGGCGATGGGGAAGAGTCCCCGGGGAGGGAGTCCAGGAGACGAGATGTTAATGGAGATGATGAGGGAAAGATCTTTAGACAGTGCAAGAGGTCAACCTGTTGACCCAAGCCAGCTCTCTGCTGGCCCTACAGTCTATACGGTGCCGTGATAGATTCCATTTACCCTACTTTACTGGGGGCACTTTATAGTTTGACTTAATGGCTAGGAAATCTCTTCACTTGACTGCTCCCCTTAAAAGGAGAAGGTTGTCTGTGATCCTTGGGCTTCAGCAACAATTCACTGTCTGCAAAGGGATGATGCCTTTTTATTAGCTTCCTTCTCCAAGCCTGGACTCTTGAGGTCCTGGTTTTTCTCTGCCACTGATTTTTTTCCCTTTCTGACCTCGCTCCGGCCCTGCTGCCTTGTGGATTTGCACAAAAGTGGAGCCGTGACCCCTTTTGATACCAGCCTGGACAGCAGGAATCAGCCGCCGAGGGTGCGGAGGATGTTGCTGGCAGTGGATGCGTGCAATGCTACCCGCCTTCCTTTTTTTATACTGCAGCTCTCGTCGGTCTCATCAGACTTGATGTTTTTCTTAATGTTGCTGGCGTCCTGCGTTTGCACGGGGACCTGGGCTTTCATTTAGCGGCACCTTTTTGATGCTAAGGTTGCAGAAAAAAACCATGGAAATACAACTGGAGCCTGTAGGATAATAAAACCAGCCCATCTTAATTATGACCATTTTCATTTTAGATGTCAAAATGAATGTTTGGAGGGGGGTAAGTTGGAGCAGTGGAGGTGCTTCAAGGGAGGGGTTTTAAGGGGTGCAGTGCTGCTCTGGCTTGGGTTGTAGTGATGGAGGGGGAGGTGGGGAGTTGAGAAGCATGGGGAGCTTTGACTCCCTCCTGGAAGGGAGCCTGCCATGCTGGATGCTTTTATTTAAGAAAATTGGTGATAGGCAAAGGAGGGACGGTGTTGGAAGCGGTGCCAAGGCTGGATGTCTGTGTCCCTGTGCTGGGGATGAGCAGCATGTCCAGAAGCGACGCTTCAGGGTGGGGACGTGTGGGTGCTGGCAGCATCCTTCCAGCTTGCCTGGAGGCTGCCCTCCCCAAGGAGCCTCCACCTTTCCTTGGACTGAGCAGTACATAAACGCCAAAGGAATGTGTGTCCCTTCTCTGAGGCTGTTACAGTAAATTGCTAGCAGGCGACGACGCAGCAGAGGAACTGTCGCCATCGGCGGCTTTTTGTTAATCTGATCTGAAGGGTCCCCTTGTGAATGCATCTGGAGCGGTCCCCCCTCTCCCTGTGAATGCAAATTGCACTGCGCGAGCTCCTGGTGCTTTTGTTGGAGGTTGGAGGTAGAGGAGGGAGGCCAATGCGTGAAAGGTTTTCATGTCTTCACCCTGGCAGCATGCTCTCTGCTTCCACATCTGCATTTTTTTCCCTTTGCCCCCATTTGCCCATTCCCAAAAGCACGTCAGGGCACGGCGAGTAAGGGTGGAGAAAGCCACCTTTGAAACTCCAGCTGGGAATCTTCCCTCAAAGCACCTTTTCCCTCCGGAAAGTGCCTTTATTGCAAACCCCACACACTTCCCATGGACAATGTCCCATTTTTTCCAGAGAAATTGATTTTTCCATTGGGAAAGTCTCAATCTAGATGATGGCTGGTTGCCTGGAAGTTGCTCAGCGGTTTGGGTGTCTGATGGCTAAGCCAGGAGGAGTTGTTCTTGCTGACTGGGGAGACCTGCTGGGAGGAAGGGGGGGAAGCCCCCCCTCTCCAAGCCCACCTGGGAGGCAGCTTGCAGTGTTGTGTCCCACCTAAAGGAAGTTTGTAAAACTCTTCCAGGAGCTGGGAGCTAGCTGAAATGTCCTTCTTGCTTTAGCTGAAATAGTACTTCCAAGGGGGATGAATAAAAAATCCTTTCCATGGAAATGTTTCTTTTTGGGAATTTCTGCTGAGAGAGGGAAGTTACGGGATTTTTTTTTTTTCCCTATTAAAAAAAAACATATATATTTGAGTTTCAGTGGATTTCCATTTTCTAGCCAGCTCTCTGTGAGATGCCGTTTCTGCAGGCAGAGTATGACTTTTTTCCCCTCAGGAAATTTTCTAATATCAATTTAATTTTGACTCTCACAACTGCATCTATTCCGCGGGGAACCTACTCTACGGCCTCACCAAGAAAGTGTTTCCTCTTAGCTGCGAGTTCATTTTCCAGTTTAAAAACATCATTCAGCCCTTCCTAATGAAAGATATAATCAACTTTCAGGCTTCATGGCTTAGCTGAGCCCCTAATGGAGATGGGGAAGCCATTCCTGAAACAGCTCAGCCCTTATTTCCCATGGCAGACGCGTTCGCACCTTGCGAAGGATGGGTTTCACCGGGTGAAACTGCACCCAGAGGGACTAGAGCAGGTCCACGTGGATGCAAACCCCACCCTGGGGATGCGGTCTCGCATCCCGCCGGGATTTGCCCTCCTTTGTAATTGCGGTGATGCCGTGCTCTGCAAATTTTGCACGGCTTCTGTAGCAGCGGATGACAAAGAATTTGGCCCAGCTAGATTTAAAACAAAGCAAAAGATGGAAAAAGAAAGTAACCCAGCCAAGAAAACAGCAAAAGCACAGTTTGTGTCCCATCTGATTGTATTTTCATGCCCACACGTCTGCTGTGCATAAATGTTTTTGGAGCGCCGGGGGGAATAGTCTCTCGTTGCAGGGACGTGCTGTGCGACAGAAAGGGTTTGGGTTATTCGGAGCCCTTGCTGAATTACACCGCGGATACGGTACCGCACGTCCCCTCCTGTGCCCGCATCTTCCCATCCGCCGCCTCACGAGCAAGTGGAAATCCGAATGCAAATAGCAGCAGGCAAAGAAGATCAGGTGGAGATAGGGAGCGGCAGGAGAGCTCGAAGTCACATCAGGTCTGATGGCCCGGCTGGAACTGGGCTGCGCTGGATAACCTGCGATGGGCTTTTAGGTTTCCTTCCCGCCCTCCATTCAGCCCTGAAGTAGCCGATGAAGAATCAAAATTTTAGAAATTGAGAAATAAATAAAAGCTCCAAATCCTCCTTCCTCCGCTTCCCCCCCAAAGAAAACAGATGAGCCAACGGAAAAATTTAATTTAAATGTTTGGGTACAAATTACCTGACAATCCAAACACAGAGGCATTTGGAACCAGCACTAGAGCTTCTCGTTCAGAAAATATTGAAGCATCTCAACCTGACAGTTTCAGAACTCTCCCATAAAGCTTCTGAAGTGAAAAATTAATCCAAAGTAACCTCTTTTTCTGCTTTTCAGAAGCAGATTGGCTTTTGATGAATGCTTAGACCTCCACGATAGATCCCAGTCAACCGAGCCCAGCTCTTCCCCTTTGCCTGGTCTGAATCCCCGGAGCATCGGGGGGGGTCGGCATGCTCCGCGGGCTGGTCTGGGCGTTAGCGATGTCTCCAGATGCCTGGAGCATTTCCATTCCCTCCTGCCTTTGCTGTCTCTGTTAATCCCTGTCTCTCCGTCCTTCTTGCACCCTTCTTGGGTGTCTCTTGCTGCTGCCTTTTATCCCTCTGAATCTACCTTATGGGAGTAGGAGTGAGCGGAGGGTTGTAGCATATAGTAACAGGAGTGTAATTACCTTACGAATACAGTGTAATTACACCATGGTAAGGCTTTTGAATAACCTTGTCACCACCCACTAGTCCCTATAGCTGGAATTTCTCTCCATTTCAGCTGTAAGGTTACCTACACCTCCACAATTGTGGCTTTGGCTTCCTGGTCACCGCGACCATGTGTTTTTAGCATTCAGTAACACCACTGATATTGCACTTACTCTCTAATTAATTTGCAGCTATGGAGCTAGCCTTGGAGTTGTACGAGTGGAGGGGAAATTGCAGGTGTGGAAAGCATAGCTGCCGTGTAATCATACCACGCTCGCTGGGTAATTGCATCCCTCATGCTGGTAGCGTAGAACCACTTTAAAGTTTTGGTAGGACCTCCCCCGGGTCTGTCGGCACAGGTTTCGGTTGGGCAGATGGAGCTGAGCCACAGCAGGTCCCTCCGGCCAGGCATTAAACCTCCTTCAATTAAAGGCTTGCCCGATCCATCGTGCTTGGGACTTTGAGCATCAGCCCAACTTGGTGGCTTAGTGACACCGCTCTGCAAACTTTGGGTTTGGCTTGGTGAGCGACTCGAAGCTAATTGCTGAGCCCCGTCGTTGTTTCCACCCCACCCTCCCAACTCCATTCAACTCCATTAAGATGAGCGTAGCCGTTTCCCTGCCTTTTGGAGCTAGTTGAGATACACAGATGACGAGCGCTGTAACATCATGGATTTTTATTATTATTAAGCTCCCAGTGACTCTTTCCCTGTCTGTATAACAGGGCTAATGAAACGTCCCCACCGCTCATGGGAGTTGGGAGGACAATTTGGTCCAGTTCTCTGTAGCATTTGGAAGAGGCGAATCGTTGGTTGTTGTTATTTGTAACAGATCTGGTTTCCTTAGTGCCGTGTTTATCGAGTCTGTCTCCCACTCGCAAACGTCGAATACGGTTCCCAGCGCCGCTCCCGATGCCAGGGATCTTTCCTGCTGCCTGCGAGTTGCCAGCTGGACTTGCTGTGGACTCCGGCTCAGGACAGTGGGCCAGGTTCCTCCCTGGTGTAACATCATTGACTTTAATTAAGCTACGCCAGGGAAAAAAATTGGCCCGCTCCATTTGCTAGCTGTGCGCTGATGCCAGTCAAAAGGCACGGCGGGTGCCAGCAAGGGCTTTGACAGCCCAATTTTGGTGTGGGACAGAAGTTGGTGTGAGGCATCGGTGTCTGCTGATGGGGGGTGAAGGGGGAATCAAACCACGTGGGGCTTCACATCTTATGGTATTCCAGGTTTTGTCTCCCCGTCCCCCTGGAGGTATACAGAAGGGAAAAATTGGGTAGCGGATCCTTAAATAATATGAAGACTAACTAAAAGCCCTCCAGATCAGACCCAATTTGCTCATTACATGCTCGTAATTGGCATCAGAGATGCGTGCTTGGAAGCAAAGCCTTGTTTCCTGGTGGCAAAGTTGACCTGGTGACGGGCCCCTGGCTCCCCACCGCAATTTTGGGAGACACCCCCCCTCTCCTTAACCCACCCCTTGCAGGGTCCCGAGCGTGACCACCCCAGCATCGCTGGCGACAGTCGCTCCCGCTGCGTTTCCCCATCACCTCCCGAATGCTGCCCGGAGGCGGCTGCTTCCCGGGGAGATAATTCAGTTGCCTGGTTCAAAGCGGAGTTAAAGTTTCTGTGCTGGCAGATCTGGGGCAGAGTTTAAGAGCGTCTGTATTTTCTCCTGCGCCGTCTGAAGTGAGGCACATCCAAAGCTTGCAGCCCTTGGCTTTCATCCACCTCACCGCAGGCGTTTGTGAACCACTCTCCTCTGTATCGGTTCTCCCATTTTAGTATTTCCTGGGGTGTTTTAGAGAATGGCTCTCACTCTCTAAATGCAGGCTCATTTTTCTGAAAAAATAAATAGAATTAAGTCTAAATGCAACAAAGTTGTGGGGTTTAGTGCATCCTTCCCTCGGGTTGCTGAGAAAGGGTGATGTGTGACGGGATGAGGTGGGTGCAGAGGGATGTGGCTGAGGCTCAGACACACAGGGGTTTGCATCTCCCACCATCTCCTCTGTGGGGCTCAAAGAGCTGCCACCCTGCTTACTTCCCTCCTGGCGCTGGGTCCTCCTCCCCAGAGTCTGTGAGGTCCTTTTGTCCCTGTGTCTGTACATCTCGGGTTATCTGAGGACACAGGGTGCAGAGAACAGGAGGTTTGATGACAGCCGGGACACGCAGGGAGAAGCTGTGGCGCAAGCAGTTGGAAACTGATAACTTGCAGTGATGGGTTTGCCAGGAGGGAAAAAAAAACAACCAAAACAACCACAAAACCCCCTGTAAATTCCCTTTGGTTTGATATTCAAATACTCCTTTCTGTGTGGTGTGTGTGCTAATGTGTACGCTGACGCTGTGGCATTGTGGGAACAAAATATTCAGATGCTTCCTAACAGAATTTGTGTTTCACAAGCTGCTTGGAAACAGAAATGCAGTGGTAGGAGCTTGTTTCTCCTAGGGGGAGGGGGGTAATAGCTCCAAGCTTCTCTGCAGGGCTGGGTTTTGGAGCCCCCAGTCCCTCCTGCCCGTGGTCCTTCTTCCACAAGTGGTGACGGGCTCAGGAGAAGACGCAGCGGGATGTGCAAGGCTGTTTTCAAACAGCAGCTTGGCTTCTGCTCTGCTAATGGCGTAGCTGAACCCATGTCAGCATCCTAGCCCGTCTGTCCCCTCTGCTCTCCTCCCGGCACCGTCGGCTTCGCGCCTGGATTCCTCAGCTGAGACCGAGTGGAGGCTCGCAGGCCTTTATTCCCACCGAAATGAGCAGCAAATCAATGCAGGCCTAATAAAAGATGATTGGAAATTGCTAATAGGAGCGTGGGAGGGCAGGCCTGCCTCCTGGAGCCAAGATGAGTATGGATTTTCTCGGGCCAGGGATTGTAAACATTTCTGAATTCCCTTTGGAGCCCTGGATGCTCACCTTCTCCTTTGCCCTCCTCATTCTCCTGCATCCTTCAAAAACAAGCCTGGTAATGGCAATTAGCTAGATTAATTAGCCGGCGGTGAAGGAGTGAGCTGGGGCAGGGTGCGAGGAGCCTCTCGGCGAAAGCATGCAAGATCATCTGCCCTGACCAGAGGTTGGTCCCCATCCCGTGGTACATGTGGAGAGGATAAATTAGGTCAGGGAGTGGGGGCACAGGCTGGAAAGGTTCTCACTGCCTCGGTGCTGGGCTTCAATTTCGGCTCCTGATAGCTGCTTGCGCCAGGCACGCCTTATTTATGGACTTGCATCTTCCTCCTCCCTCCTCTCCCTCCGGCAGCGCCGTGCCAGCAGCCACGGTCCCAGCGCCCCGCAGCATCCTGATCACTAATAGATCACCGCCGATAAACACGCTGCTCTGCTCTGTATTCGGCACCCGACCCCCCTCCCGCCCTTCACGTTGGTGGTGCCGGGGAATGATGTACGAGATCCAAGTCGGTTTGATTCATAGGAGTTGTATTCACCTTGCAGAACAGGCTGTCACAAAAAATAATAAAGCTCCTTGTTTTAATGCCCGGAGAGGCTGTTGGACGGGCGGCAGGATGGGTTTAGATCCTCTTCCAAGGAAAGAGGCGCTTGTGAGAAAGACTGATTACAAGCCATGGGATGGGCTGCGCTAACGGTAAATAATAATTAACGCCGCGTCTGGAGGCTGCGGTGGGGAGCAGTGTCCTGTCACGCTACGCGTGACACTGATGCTCTGAAAGGGACCATCCTTGACCTACGGTCTGTAAGGTCTAAATGGATGGTGCAAAGAGCAGGGGGGTGCCAGCGAGGGGTGAAGCGACCTGTCCCTCGCTGCCCAGGAGGAAAAGCATCTAGGAGGTCCTAGATGCTTGCTGGCTAAATCATGCAAGGATGCTGACCAGGACGGTTGCAGTTTATCATCGCTTACGTTCAAAGGAGATGCAAAACCCTGCTGGGTGACTCCTCGCCCCTTGATGTATATAGTCCATCACTTGGCCACTTTGGATTTTTCTCATGCCACAGCATAGCCTTTCCTTGGGCCCCAGGCAGCTTCCAGGAGGTATTTTCTTCGGAGTAAATGCACCAGCGCAGGGTATCTGCTGATGAGCTTCTCCCAGCCTCCGTGCCCTGCAGCAGCCCACGCACGTGCGCAGCGCCGAGGCAAAAAGTATTAATGGGGGGGAAAAGTTAACCACGTTTATTGAACTGCGAAAAAGGTTGTTTTTATATCCCTTTATTGGAATATAAAGACAGCTTTTATAACCTTTTAAAGGGGCATAAAAGCCGCTTGGAGACTAGAAAGCTCGCTCCAGTTGAAGGCAGGCAGAAAGAGAGAGAGAAGGGAGGAGAGCAGACATCTGCTGTGCCCTGAGGTCAGAAGTAACCGGGGGGGTTGTGGATGGGGCAACTGGGACCCCAGGTCTAAGTCTGTTGTGGTGTGACCTGTCTCGGGAAGGTTTGGAGCTCTTACTGCTGTTAGCAGCCCTGGCTCCGGGCTTTGACACATGTTCCTCCTCTCGGCGACTGCAAAGCTGGTTCCTCAGGCCTCTCTTGGGAGGGGTAGGTGTCGTACTTAATGAGCTAACCTCTTTTATTTCATTTTCCTCCCCGGTCCTCTGTGAATAAATACTGCTTTGGCTTCGTTCCTCCTGGAAGAAGGGAGAAGGGAGTCTGTAAAGGTCTCCCTTCGAGGTTGGAGGGAGAGTTTGCTCTGCAGACTGCTCCAGCCACGGCACCCACCCTCCCCGGTGGGACTGTGGGACACCGAGGTGGACCAGCTCACAGACTCGGTGGCCCAGACAGTGTCAGTTAACTTGGGATGCATTTGCATCTGGGGCTGGCATGCTCATGGAAGGTGTATCCTCTTGTTCTCCCTGCTGCCATCAGCATTTGGGGGCAAGTGCAGGGATGTGCTGCAATCCCCCTCCTCCATGGCGTGGGATTTGCCCCCTCCTTGCTCATCCCAGCTGGCAGGTCCGTCTGCTGGTTGGGATGTGGCCGAAAGCAGCACCTTCCAAGCCAGGAGGAAGCTCCTTCCACCTCTTCCAGGGCTCCTGGATGGTGATCTGAAAGCGTTTGGTGTTGCAGGTGGTTACAGCCCAGCCACCACGGTCCTCCCAAGACAGAGATGGGTTTTCTCCATCCGGCGAGGGAGATGTGCCTTTCTCCTTTCCTTGTTCACGCAGCGGTCGGTCTGATGCGACATTAAAAGAGGAGAGTGACCTTTACACACCGGTCTCCAGCACAGGGGAGGGGAGAGCTGAGCCCCCATCTGCAGCAAGGCACATTTTGAATATGGATAGGTCACAAGCCTCCGTTATCCCCATGCCATCTCCCAAATAATAAGCTTCCAGAGATAACGCTGTAGGGCCGGAAAGAGGATGGGAACGGGAGCAGCTGCTTCTAATTTTGCTTCATGGGGAGGGAGGTGATGCTGAGAGCACCCCGCATTCTCTGCACATATTTTTCATCATTATAGGCAGAAATGCCAGAGTGGTGACAGATATTAATGCAGTTCACGCCGGGAGAAAATCTTCTTTCCATCAGACTCGATGTGCAGCAAGAGGGCAGTGCCATTTGCAACCCTAGGGAGGATCTGTTTGAAAGGTGATGTGTTTTTTACCCAGGAAGTTTTATTCCAAGACAAAGTTCAGTTTGGAGAAAGAGGACCTGAAACCATCCCACCGTGGGCCACAGGATCGCTCCCTGCCCGTGCCACGAACCTTGAGTGAACGTGTGTTTGCAGGGGGGATTTAATTTGGATTTTAGTGTAACTCGGATTGCCCTCCACTGGCTCTGCAGTGGCCGCATGTCACCTTGGGGATGTCATTGCCCTGGGTGTCAGGTTTTGCGACCTGGGGTCCCAGCCTGCCCCCCAGCCCCAACCCTCAGTGATGCCATGAAGTCTGCAGAGTTGCTCTGCAGAGGGCTGCGCTTCCTTGCGCCCCTCAACCTCCTTCTATTTGCTTATCCCACTAAATATTCATCAGTAACATTTAAGACAAAGGAAAGAGATAATTACAAGGGGAGAGTTTTTTTGCAGTATTAAAGGTTAACAGAATTCTTGGCATTTGTGCCTTGTCGATCTCCATGTAATTATGCTCATTTCCCAGAATTCAGAGGCGACTGTGCCTGTTAACGCTCAAAGATGGTACCCCGGGAATTAAATTTATGAGATCATTTCTCAAAATCTTCAGATTCAAACCAAGCATCTCGCTTAATGGCGTGACTATTATTAATATTATTCTTGGATGCATAGTGCCGCCAGGGTCAGAGGACCAGTGGCAAAACTAAAATTGATACAGGCAGACAGCAGCGCTCCTGGCTTTTGTTCCCGAGGAGCGCTGGAGCAGTTCGGCAACCTCGATGCCTCACGAAATGAGACCTGTTGGGCCCCACAAAGGTGCAGGCGTTCAGGTTTTGAGGTACATCTGACAAAAAGCCCCTTTTTTAGGCTGCGGCTGGGGCAGGAGTCGGAAAGCAAAGCTTGCATCTCTCCACCCTGGTTTTGAAGGTGTCTGATCCAGGTCCAAAGGCAGCTGCAGGCCAAAGGAAAAGCAGCGCCTCCGGGAGAGGCTGATTTTTTTCTAAGATGCCAAACTGTGGGCTGGAGTTTCACGGAGAGCTGCCGAGTGCTCTCGGTGGTTTGGAAAGAGGGATTTTAGGGCCTCTGCTCTTAATACCTGCTTTTTATTGAACATTGTGGGCTAAATCAAGGTGTCTACTCTGCTGCTGGTGCCTGGTTTGCATGGACCAAGTGGCTTTCTAGTAGGAAAGGGCTTTGCTGGCAAATATGAGGTGAAGTGGGTGTAGATGTGGTGGCGAGCCAGCATCAGCCAGGGATATTTACCTTCTCGCTTCCCCATGGCGCTTAGGACGTGGGCGATGATATCCAGATGGACTGGAGAAGGCTTGGCTCGATGTGTCCTGTTTGGAGCCGTCCTTGCTGCCTGGGAGAGGGCACAGCAGCTCCTGGAGGTGCCTCTCCAAAGGGTTCTCCATTGCAGAGCTCACAAATGCCCCCGTACTGTGGGCAGAAGTCTAGGGTGAGGGGAAGCTTATGTCTTCACATTTAAGGACGCAACGTTGGAGCTCCCAAATGTCCGCGGTGGGACCAAAGTCTGGTTTTGCTTTTCAGCCTATTCAGCTTTTTTGCTCTCCCTGCGTGAGCTTAGTCCTGGTAAAACGCAGAGTGGATTGAATTGTAGAGCACTGGGTTAATGTCATACGCTTATAAAATGCTATTAAATGGCTAATGGCATGGTTTTATCCCATGTCATCAGCTGCCTCTGGCACCTGATTCATGCCGATCAAACACCGCTATGGGTGCAGAGCAAGCGTAAAGGATGCGTTTCGAGGCGTTAATATAGCAATGCAACCTCACAACAATGCAACAAGAAACAGATTTATATAAAACCAATATTGATTTGTACCAAGAATCAATCTCAGGTCATAACTTTCACTGTACCAGTGTGGCTCAGTATCTCCTCGATAATTTTTTTAACTGTATAGATGTTTAACATTAAGGCTGGATGTACGGAGGTGTCGCTTCATAAATACGCATGTGGGGTTGGCTGGGCTGTTGTAAAAGGCTCAGACTCTGAGAACTGTGGGAGAATGGAGTAATCCCAAGGGAAAAGTCAGAGCTTGGGAACTGCTGTGCGTCCCTCCCCTAGCTCGTGTCCAAGCTGCAGCGCTGCCTGGCCCATCTGTATGTACATCAGAGCATCCTCAAGGATGCTGTTGTGTATCTCTGCGTGTATTATGAGGTATTTTGAGAGCTAATCATGAGGCTTTTCTCCTCCCTAGGCCACCTTCCTCTTCCTCAAGAGGTGTCTTCAGGTTACCTCTTGAGATGTTGCAGGGAGGTGAATCCTTCGCGGGTTTTGGTTTTGAAGCACCGGCTCTGGCCAGGCTTTTGCAACCTTTTGCAGGGCAGCTGGTCCTCCAGCCCCTTGGCTGCAGCGAGCACAAGGTAGCGCAGTTCAGCCAGGGGTGTCCTAGAAGGAGTTAACTCGTACTTGAAAATCCCAAGCCTCTGAGCACGATGAGAGCAAGCGACAAACCCGAGCCCAGCAGTTTTTTAAAGGGCAAACAAAATGTTCCTTTTTATGGCGAGGAGCCTGGTGCAAAGAGCAGGCAGCAGGGCAGCAGATCCCGACGTGGCTTTAGGGGAAGGCTCCCAAAAGCAAACTTCATTTGAATTTAATAGGACGGTTACTGTAAGTTTATATAAAAGCCAGTTAAATATTAACGGCATCTTTAGCGGGGATTAATAGGGTCTCCTGTGCTGTTTTTAAACCCCATAAAGAGGGTGCTGGTAGTCACTGCCTGCCTTCAGGGATCGAGGGCTGAGTGCCCATGAGGACGCTTCTTGCATTCAGAAAACTGGCCTAGAAACGTCCCCAAGCCGGCGATTTCTCCAGCTCGGCACAGGAATGCCTTTGGGGCTAGAAGGGCTCAAAATGGCTCCAGCCAAATAAGGCTCTCAATCATTGTTTCTTAATTGGGGCCACCGTTAACGAAGGGATAAATGAATCGGCGTGGTGAGCGGAACGGGAGCCCACGGCCTTTGTGTCTGCAGTGAATGGGGGTAGGCATTGAGGGCTCAGTGGTTATTCAGGAAAAACTCCCCCGGACTCGTGGGTCATTCACCTGACTAACGCTGAGAAAACCAAGCGCTTTTTTGCAACTCTGGGTTTATTGGAGGATAATGTGGTATGCGATAGCACGGAGGGGGTTATGAAATCGTGTTTTCATTTTGAAGGAACGAGAACGGCTCGAGCATAAATTATGTTTCTGATCATATTTGGCAATTTCAGATTAAAAATAAATTTCCACTTTGGGGTTATAGATTGCCATCTATCAGCTTCGTGGAAAGGAAGGAAGGAATTAAAAGGAAAATCTGGCTGTACAAATTGCCTTGCCTATGACCTACTTATTGAAAGTAAATTTATTTTCTTTAGGAATGAACTCTTTCTCTGTGGGGAGGCATAGTAGTGTACGTATATAGGTTTGCAGGCCAGTATATAGGCACGGGGTGTATGGGAGGATCTATTGACCGTCCCTGCAAGCAGCTACGTGCGAAAGAGATGCTAGAATTGAGCTAGATATTTCCAAGAAAGGCAGAAAAAGTGCAACAATCGCGATGTTTTACTTGATAGAGGAACCTTATTATGCACTTCTGCATCTGGTTATCAGCCTTCGGGACCGCTCAGATCTGCAGATTAGACACCTAGGCTTGGTTTTGCTTAAAAAGCCTGAGATTGGGGCAGCGTTTGCTGCAGGGAGCCAAGGTCTGTTGCAGCAGGCTGTGGGAAGCGCTGGCCCGGGCCAAACGCTGCTGTTCTCCTCTGGGGGTGGGTTTTTTTGGGACCAATTTGCTTAAAATTTTAAAAGGAAAGCCCCAGCTGGGCGGCGGGAGGGCCCACGTGAGCCGAGGGTAGAAAGGTGTTTACGGGAGTCGGTGTGAACTGGCAGTGCCACCTTTCAGCCTGTCCAATCTCTTTGTAGAAAATCGAGTAAATATCTGCTGAAAACGGGTTTGCCTGGCTGACAAACCGCCGGGCTTGCAGGCTCTGCCCTCTGCTCCGCCTGCGAGACCCCCCCCCCTCCCCACCCCCCCTCCCCCCGCCACGAGCGATCNCCGATAGAGATGCTCCTCTGCAAAGCAAACCCGCGGGCTCTTCCTCCCTCTAACTCCTTCCCTGCCATATCCCTAAGGAAAATCCTTCTCCTGCTTCCATCCCTGCCACTGCTTCTCCTCCCACCGAAGTCCCGAGCTATGCCAGCCCCTTGCTTCCCTGCCCGCGCTGCTTGTGCTACCCTGTTTGTGGTCTCTGCCAGGAGAGGGGGGCCTTTAGCCTTGCTGGAAAGAAGGAGGTTGAGGAGATAGATGCGGAGATAAATATACACCTAGAGCGTGCCTGTGCTTTGCTCGTTCTGTTTGTCTCCTGCCTGTTGCTTGCAGGGGCGGGGGGGGGAAGGAAAAAAGACTTTTATCTAAGTAGGAAGAAAGGGAAGAAGCTGAAAGCAAGAGGCTGCGCTTCGTGCTCGGATAGGTGCTGCTTCGCAAGCGGCTTAGCCTCTGTACGGCAGACTCTTCTTCTGCTGTGGTCAAAAACCAATGAAGGAAAAAAGACTCTCTCATCCCCAGAGGAGGCTACAAAGCTCTCTTTCTCCTGCTGCCGAACCTTCACAGCTGGACTCAGTTGCTGGCTCCTCCGCTGCTGGAGCAACTGAATTATTTAAAGGAATCTTGATTTCGTTTTCTCTTTGCTGTTTTCGTGCGTTGTGTTTATTGTCTATAGATATTTTTATAGTCTGAAGCAATTACAGCTGTCAGAAAAGAGACGAGCTGTGACAGGCTGATTTATATGTACGTCGTATGTATGCAAGAGAGGAGACGGGGAGATAGAGCAGGGATTCTGCTGGGCTTTAGTATGCAGGAGCTGGTGATATTGGATTTAAATTCCTTGGGATTTTCAAACAACGTCGATGATCTCTTAACAGCGGGCCAAATTCAGCCCTTGCACAGGCTGAAGCTGCTCAGCAGGTCACGTTCTGCCCCAACCTTGCACGCTTTCAGTGTAGGCAGGTGCTTTCGCTGGTGATTTAAGATGCTCCTGGCAATCTGGGCCCGAATGCTGTGTTAAAAGGTTAACTGGCTGTGGTTATTGGAATCCCTTTGGTTTTGCTGACACAGGAGATGGTCTCTGCCCATCCAAAGGAGCAGCCTTGCAAAGAGAACAAGCTCTTCGCGTGATGAGTGTGGTGATGGCGAGTAGGTCCTGTGCGCGAGGGTGCTCCTCAGCGGCGAATAGGTGGCACGGCGGGGTTCCCGTCCTGCCGGGGGTGCTTGGATCCTGCAGGGATCAGCAAAAGGAGCGTCTTTTATTCTTTGCTGACTTGTACACCCTGGTGCAATGCCACAGCTCTGTCCAAGGAGTTTCATCCTACCACCGATGGTCTTCAGAGACCCTTCCCGTGTAATTTGTGGGCCCAGAGGATCTGCTGGAGGGAGGCGTTTAGCACTCGTCCGCCAGACAGGCTGGGAGCAGAGTGAGCTGCAGAGATTGAACTCCTTCTGCCGCGAGCTGGGGAAAGCTGCTCTCCCCTCTGGGGAAACGTAGGACTTGAGGCAGCACGTCCCACCAGCACTAAATTCAAGGAGCAGAGAGCCTTCAGAGGAAGAAGAAGTAGAGAGACTTGCAAAGCAATCCCCTTCTCATATGACCTATCAGCACGCACAATAATAATAAAGCTTTATTTGATTGAGTGTTTCTTCTGCCCAGCACAGCTCATAATGTTTTAGAGATTAAATAGCACAGTTAGTGAATTAAGCAGTAGTTTACAGGGGATTCGGAGACTCCAGGGAATAGTAACGGGCTATGGATCCTTTCACATCTAGGTCACCAGTTTGAATCCAGCTCAGGTTGGCAGCGATTTCAAAAAAGAAAAAGGAAAAGAAAAAAAATTGGTGCCTTGTAATAGCTGCAGAGCATGCGGTGGGGAACGGAGGGAGGGAGGACTTTTGGATAAGGTCCCACATCGCGGAGAAGTCATCGGGGACAGTGGGTGGGGGAGGCCTGCTTTCCCTAATGCTGGGCTGCTGCAGCTCGGG
>VWZZ01001049.1:199065-211986 GCA_013399095.1 Psophia crepitans
CTCCTGGTGGCCTTGTCGGGTGTGTTTTTTGCCTGTCGGAAAAGTCCCTGCTACCCAGGATGGGGGTCGGTGGGTGCTTAGCCCTGCCCTGGAGGTGCCTAGTCGTCCTCTGTCTCAGGCTGCTCTTCCTTGTGCCCGCAGGAGTGCCCGTGCGCAGCGGAGATGCCACCTTCCCCAAAGCTATGGACAACGTGACTGTGCGACAAGGGGAGAGCGCCACGCTCAGGTAGGAGCAGCTGGGTTTTGGTCTTGGGGGGCATGCAGGGGGTCTCGCTGCATGGGGAGGGCGGACAGTGCCTTCGGGGACGTGACTCAGTTTCCCCACGGGGGATGCATCATGTGGATTGGCGGTGCAGGACGGGCGCTGGGCAGCAAGTCAAGAGGGGTTTGGGTGCCAGGGGACCGGGCTTTGGCTCAGCCCCCTGCAGTTGTCGCCCGAAAAGTTATTGGGGGATGAAAAAAACGGAGTGCGATTCTCTCTTGGCCCCCTGCCCTACACCTGTGGGCACGGGCTCGGCTCCTGCTGTCGGTAGTCATGGCTCAGGCTGCGTTCGGTGGGGATAAAAACTGCTCTGCTCCCGGGGTGCAGTGCTGGGGGTGCCTTCACGCACATCAAACCAACCCAGCCTGGGAAAAGGGGGAGTTATTGATCCCCTGTTGGGGTTTTGTGTGTTTTCCCCATGTCCAGACCTGCTGGGATGAGGGGGGTGCAGGCTCCCGGCAGGTGGGTGCTGCCCTCCTTAAAAATCCCCTTGCTCTGGAGGCAGGGGGTTGCTGCTACCTGCCGGCGTTAACTCTTTGGGGTGGGAGGAACCATGGGGCTGGGCGTTGCACCGGGGTCCTGTCGCCTGCAGTGGCAGTCGGAGGGGTGCAGGGGCTGCCAAGAAAACTGTAATTTTGATCGGCTTAACTTCTGGGACATCTTAACGCCCAGCTACCTGTCCCTCTGCTCAGAGCAGATGGGCGCAGTCATCCCAGAAGAGATCCTGGCGAGGATGTTAGATAGGAGCATTAAAAATAAAAAGCCAGGTTTTAATTGCAGCGCTGGGAAGCGGCGCTCGCGACTCCGGCGTGTTCGGGAGTGACTTTCCTCCGCCGACACGTCGCGTAGGTGACACTAACATCTGCGGGGCCAGCTGGGTGTGTGCGGTGAGAGCCGCACTCCTGCTTTACGCCAGCGAGTGGAGCAGGGCCAAGGCAGGGTAAAAAATCCTAAGGAGGTGTATCAGTCAGGTCTCTTCACAAGCAGTGGGAGGACTTAAACCATGGGCTGGGTTTGGCCCCTGGAAACGTGAATCCCCTCCTCATATATTTTCTGCAACTCAGCTGTTTGCAGCCTGTGCGTGTTCCCGGGAGGGATTTGTCTTGCGTCACGGCACGACTGGGCAAAAAGGCTTGGAAATGGGTGACCGAGGGTGAAGGACAGGGTGTCTCACTTAAAAATTTGTCCCACTGAGCCGGGGTAAAAAAAACACACAAAACAGCTCTCCTGAACTGTTGGGCTCTCCCAGGCACCAAAAATCCTACGGATCCTGCGATGGGGGTATCGAAGAGGCGGGGGGGTTGGTTTACTGGAGGTCTGGGCAGCAAAATACTCAGGAGGGTGGCAGCAGCAGGGTGGTACGGGCACGGGTGCTCGGCAAACTTACTGGAAGGAGGCGAATTGCTCATGCTGTAGCGGGGCCCTGCGTGGGGTTTCTGGCACAGGCGGTGCCGGTGCTCTGCCCCAGCACCGGGTGCTCGCCTGGTGTCGTGGAGAACAAAGGAAAAGCCAGGGTGAGTCAGCAGGAGGGATGTTTTCCTTCTGTCCGTGAAGCCTGGAGGGAAAGAGGNGTGGCTAGGGATGTCCGTGTCCCTACGCAGGCGCCTCATCGATACCGGTGTGCCTCAGGAGATGGACACGTGGGCGGTGGGCGTGTAAACTGTGCTGATGATATTCCTGCTGTCCTGCCCCCGCAGCGGGCATTGCTCTTGGAAATGAATGGCTTGCTGCTGCTGCCGGCTCGATGCACGGGTTTGGTAGCCGGAGAGGTGGAGGACTGTGTTTTGCACGGGAAATTTGGGGCATTTTCCTTCTGGTTTGAGGTGGGAACGGTTAGTCCGGCAGGCAACAGTACATTGCTGCATCCCCGGGTAGGTGCCGGTCCCCGCAGCCGTGCTGCGCTGTGGCAGGAGCTGAGAGGAGAGGAGCACGTGAAAACCACGCGTTTCCAGAGGAGGAAATCAAGGAAGCGTGAATCTTCCTGCCTGCTGCCCTCCCAGCCTGACTCCCGGCGTAACCATCGATCCGTTGTGGAGGAGTTAACTTGGTCAGAATAGCAATGGCACTCGGAAAGGCTTTGCCGGACCCTGCACCAGCGTGCAGGCAGCAGCCCTGCCCTCTCCCCAGCCCTGAAAGGGTGGCACTGAGGGAAGGGTGCCCAGGAAGGGAAAAAATAAATAGGGTCTCCTCTTTTCTCACTCATTTCCGTGCGAGGTGGGAGGATGGTGAGTCGGAGCCAAGGATTTGGAAGGAAAGAGATGTTTCTAGGGGTCCCTTCTTGGTTTTTGACAGCTGACAAAAGGGAAAGCAAGCTGGAAACTTAGCAGTAGAAGTTGCTGCCTCTCCGAAGCACTCGGAAAGTTCTGTTCCCTCTGAGGGAGAGGGCTTGGCTGTTGGAAATAGGCTATTTTATCTCCGGTGGTGGGGCACCGAGGAGCCCAAGGTGCTGTTGGGCAGCGGTGCCAGCCAAGGAGCAGCTCCATCCCTGCCACCCCTCTGAGCAGAGCTAATTCAGCACCGGTGACGGGATATGGACTGAGAGGTGTGGGCTTTGCTCCGTGCAAACCTGGCTACTGTAAATCTACCGTTAGGACTCAGTTTAGGACCAGAGTCACCAGAGATGTTCAGGTATTTCCTTCTGTCTTGCAGTGCCTTGTACCCTTGTACAGTGAAGGGTACACTCCTGTGCCTTGCTGCGGTACCAGCACTTTAGTCACTATATTAAATTTAAATCTAGGCTTAGACCTTGGGTTAGAGCTATTATGTGGGATAGGAGGGGCAGGATTTACTCCTGGATGCAGCAAAACCCACAGGGATAGGAAAAGTGTGTTGAATCCAACAGCTTGGCATTTTTACTGGATGATCCTTGAGGTCTCTTCCAACCTTAATGATTCTATTCTATTCTATTCTATTCTATTCTATTCTATTCTAGTCTATTCTATTCTATTCTATTCTATTCTATTCTATTCTATGTCCCTGAGCTGGGGCTGCTCTCAGGGTTACACCAAGGGCTCGTGTGTATGCAAAGGTCAGAGCTGGCTGTCTTGCTGGATCTCACATGGCCCCACCGTGAGGATGAGGCCGGTCTGCATCCCTTCCCATCATGTCCAGACAGCATCTGCCCTGCCCAGTAGCGAGTGGTTCATGCTGGAGAAGACCCGCGTTGAACTTCCTTCGCTTGAACCGAGTCCAGGCATTGCTGAGACCTTTGGAGCAATTCTCTCAGCACCAAAACAAACGGCTTGATTATGATTTCACTTTAATTGGCATCAGTCAGCGCTTTCCACGGCGAGGCTCTGACGCTCCCATCAGCACGCACAGGCGTTTGCGTGGTATCCCCCCCCGGATTTGCCGATGCCCCGGGCAGATGCAGGGCAGATCTGGCTGTAGGGCGGGAGCCACTTCTCTGTACATCTCTGGTTTTCTTGGCAGGGTGATGCGACGCCTTTATTCATTCCCTCTTTGGTTCTAATGCTAAAAGTCAAATCTGAGTTTAACATGAGTCAAAGCTTTTTTTTTTAACCCTGATGTTTCTCGTGGTTTCCACCCGGGCTTTGAAAAGGGCCGTACGCTTTGCCGCTAAGCTCTTGCCGTAGTTTACCTAAGCCTCTTTGGCAAATTTATTTTGCCCCTGTTGTGCTCTTGAAATAATTTTGGAGAAATGCTAACTTGGCCGTGAAACGAAACAAAATCAGGCGTGTTTGTTTGATGGAGGCAAACAGAAAGTGCTTGTTTGAGAAGCAGAAAAGAATCATTCTCAGAAATGGGTCTGGTTTCTGCGACTCTTTGCTGCTCTATCTTTCCCCCTTTATCCACGGGAATTTGCCTTTTTGTGGGGGTGGTGTATAATGTGAAAACCAGGGCTGGGCTCTGATGGATACCGGCATGGTGCGTTCCAGCACGCTGCTTTCGCTTGGCTCCTGGGGGATGCCTTGTGTTCCCCCCCGCCCCGCTGCTGCACCGGCTCCTGCCGGGGCTTGAGTGATTGTAATTCTCCGCTGAGGTTTTGGGCAGCTACCTTAGTGGTTTGAAGTCGATGAGTGCAAAAAGCCTGCCAGGGAATAGAGGAACCCGGTCCGGGCTCTCTTTCCCTGAAAAAGCTGTGCTCAACATCCCTGTAGCCTCAGGGCTGAGCGATGGGGGGCTCGCAGGGCACTGCCGGGTGCTGGGTGCGGGGCTGGACTCCGGGTGCAAAGAGGGATAGCCAGACAGGGCGGAGGCTGCACGTGAAAGGGTCCAGCCGTGATTGCCAAATCTTGCCTGGTAGCTCCGTGTCCGTTTTGCTTGAGGCTCCCCACTCCCACCTTTGCTGATGGTAGGAGCTGCAATAACCCCGGCAAGGGAGTGTTGCTCGTCCAGCCCTTTCCTAGATGCTGGCACCCCCGAGGACACCCTGAGTTACCTGCTGCTCACAGCAGCACTCCCATCTCCTGCCCTACCTGGCCAACTCTCCTCCCCATACTTGCACGCCTCCTGCGAAGGCCTGTTGCACCCTTCTCCCATGAAATATTCCTCCTGTTCTGATGGTCTCCAAGCCCGGTACCCAATATTTTTTTTGTCCTGCTGCAATTATTCATTTCAGAGTCTCAGCCCTGCAAAGACCAAAGCTCCTGGTTGCTTCCCTGCCCACTTCCCAAGCCCAGACTGAGGGGACATAGCCTGGGCTTGCAGGCTGCCGGGGCCAGGGTATAATTACTTTGCTTTTGCTGGTTTACTGAGCGAAGAAAGACTTCTGAGCATGTGGGCTTGAGTGGGACCAGCCCCAGTGGTCCTGAGGGCATGGGGTGAGGATGAAGCTAAGCTGCCGACTCATATATTAACAACAAAAGTTTATTCTCCTGACTCCTTCAGTATCCAGCACGCTCACTTTCTCCTTCAAACCTCTCTTCTTTTTGTGCCTGAGGGTTAGGAAATAAATTCAGGGCTGTGGTGACCCTTCCTGTGTTAAGGTGAAGGAGGGGGAGAGTGTGTTCTCCTGGGTCCTTACTCGGGAAATCAGTGCAAATGAGAGTTAGGAGTTGAGTTGCTGCTCCCATCAGTGCTCAGTGCCACTTCACCTCTGCCTTTCTCCTCCTCACATCATTGCTGGGTCCTTCTTTCTGGCCAAGGTTTCCTTTCCGTGTCCCTGGAGATCCTCCATCAGAGGATGCAGGAGCCCTGAGTGGTGCCCACGTGCGACGCTCACGGCTGTTTGTAGCTTGCGAGTCGATTGCTTTGCTTGCGACGGCATGTTTTTGAAAGAGGAGTTTATTGCTGAAGTGACATGTCAGCAAATCTTCGCCACCTCTCTCCCATCTCGGAGATGGAATCAGCTTAAAGTGGGGAAAAAAAATTGTCATATGCATGGATTATTTTTTTTTTTTCTTCCCTGAGTGCAATTTCCATCTGAGATGAGACAAGCTCCTGATTGCTCTGCCAGAGGAGGGTTTCCCTTTATAGCTCTCCTGGTAGAGCTGTTGCCTGTAGTTCAGTGGAGCTGCCTGGGCTGGGGTCTCTTAGAGGACAAGCATGCCTTTCTGGAGCTGTCATCTCCATCGCAGGGTTAAGCATCTCTGATCTACCAGCTCTGGAAAGATCTGAGTCAATAAGATTTGTACCTTGCTCTTCTGGGATGGGAAGGGCTGATGGGGAGGAGGGAGGGAGGGCAGAGCAGCTTTGCAGGTGACAGAGTTGGCCTGCGGAGAGGTTCTGGGGTGGCATTTCTAATCACTAAGCTGGGGTTATGAAATGGAGATTGAGTTCTTAGCCCTGCTATCGACTCCTCATGTGACGTTAGGTGCCCTCCTAGGGCCTATAAATGTGTATATTCATGTGCGGCAGTTGCAGCACTTCCGTTCTCTGGCTCCGTGAGTCATCTGCTTGCATTGCAGTCTTTTTGTGGCAGGATGCATCCCTCTGTCAGGAAAATGCTAAGAGTGTCGTACCGGAGGGCATCACAGATATCCATTGGTGTCCTGCCCTTGCTTGGAGTTTGAAGGGGTTACTGTGAGCATTTTTGAGCTGGAGGTGCCAGGGAATCGTCATCGTGAGGTGTATGGCGTATGGTTGGGGTACCGCAGAGCTGCTTGGTGGGTGGATGGTCACTAGGTAGGAGCTGAAGGAAAATCAGGGATTGGGGCAAGTGAAAGCACTGCCACCCCCAGCTGTGGGACCACTCACAGCCCCAAACTCTGCTGAGAAGGTGCTCTCATCATGACCATGACCTAACCTAAGCCTCGGACCTAACTCTGGTGGATGGTAGTCCAAGGGATGGCAACTGGCCTCATCTCCAGCTCTTGGCCATCCTGGTGTGCTGTCTCCATGCTGCCCTGCTTTGCCTTGGCAGAGTCCTTTGGGCAACGAGCACGCCGCTGCTTGGCATTGCACATTGTCAACGGGCAGCTCTGTGCGTGTGTTAACCAGGGGTGGCTTGGGGCTGCGGCTCTTCTTCAGCTTGTCTAAATCATTGTCTCTTCTGCTGGCTTCACTGGAGCTACTCCAACTTATGCTGTTGGAAAAATCCTCTGCTTGATGCAGCAGAGTTGTTCTTTCCTCCTCCCAGACCCACCTAAACCTGCCGGTTTGAGCTCACACATCCTTATTTTCCTTCAGGAGGAAAGGGGAAAATCAGGAAGGAACTAATCTACAGCAGCATCAGTGGGAGAACGGGCGAATAGAAATTGTAATGAGAATACAGAGCCAAACAAACAAGCAAATGGGAAAACACAATCCCACCAATGCAACAGAGAGATTTATGCCGACAAAGGGGCTGATCCAGTGCTCATTAATGTCACCACAAGTCTTTATCCTGACTGTAATGGACTGCGGATCAGGTTGGAAGACAGCGTTTTAGTCTTGCTACAATATGCAAAGCGTTAAGGGGCTGCGCGTGGAATAGCGATGCGGAGTGCCCTCTCCTAAGAGAAAGAGTTGGCTCGTTGTTGCGTGCGGCACCTTTGCGAAACAAATGGGATATACCTTCTGCTCTGCTTAGGTTTAGTTTTCAGAGGTGCAAGGCTGTGAAGGAGCCAAGTCTGAGACTTGGGCTTAGCTGTCCGGACGTTGCAGCCTCTGCTGAAGTGCCGAACGCGTCTTAATCATTAGTATATTAAAAATCTTGCTTTAAATAAGGATTCTTCAGCTGGCGGTGAGTGGTGTTGGCTCTCACCACCAGCACTCATGCTGGGAAGCAGTCGTCAGTTTATATGCAAAGTGAGGAGGCAGAAGAGCAGATGGGTGAGTAGGGAAAGGCTGAAGGCAAACTTGACTTTGCAGCTGGATTCTTCCCTGGAAAAACCAGCGTCAGTGAGACGGAGACAAGGTCGGGAGAGCTGAGCCCGATCCGGAGGTGGGGACACCTTTGCGGAGAGAGCTGAATAGGAAAGGACACCAAGGGTCAAACAGGAGACGTGCGAGTCCAGCTCTGCATGTCAATGAGGACAGAGTAAATAAGGAATAAAACCACCTTCCAACATGAGCAGCTGGTGAAATATCACAGGTTTTTTTTTTCCTAGAGATGGGCGATTTTGACCGGCTCTGTGCCTGCAACCTAAATGGCTCTGACACCTGCGTCTGTTTTATCAGACACATGCAGAGCCCCGGACATGATCCAAACATTCATTACTTTGGATTTTTGAGTCTGATTTTTTTTTTTTCCCCATGATGGGATCATTATTTTCCCAGCTTTACACCCTCTACTCAGCAAAACCCGTGTGGTTTTCAGACTTAACGTTTCTTACATGCCTCTAAGAAGCAGCATGACAGAAAGCTGTTGGGAAAAGCAAATAATCAAAGGTTCTGAGGAAGAGGAGGGCACCTCCAGGTTCAGAGCCACTTCCAAATCTCAGAATGGTTTGGACCTACAGATAGGCACAGCACTGATATTTGAAAGTATATTTGGGTTCTTACCCTTAAGTCCTCCAAATTCAGTAAATTATAGTTGTACGGCTTTATTCCAGGATGATCCTTTTTATCTTACGTCCCTGTTCTCTTACGGTGCAGTAGAAAGCTCGTGATGAGTTCAAAGGAAGAGTGACCTAGGTGAAAACTTGAGCAAGTATTTTCTAAGTCTCTAAAGGTTTGATGCTTATCTCGCGTTGCAATTCAGCAGGAGCTAGGCCAGCACCTGCTTCTCTCACCTTTCTTGGAAAATTTCAGACTTGTACCATTTGTTACTTAAGAAAATAGAAATTTTTATTTCCGAAACACATATTTTACTAAAAAATGCATTGCTTTCTTGCGTACGTTGACTGGAAAATACTGTTTAGAATCTCCTTGTTGGGAAAAAGGCAGATTTGGGTTGGTTGAAAAGAAATAGTGGGTTTTTTTAATCTGAGTTTATGAGTTCATTGGAGCATCTTGTGGAATTTTACAGGAAATGTTCTGATTAAAGTTGAAGCAAAATTTCGGGGTTTAAAGTGTCTTATAGGAAACAGTGCGACTTTTATTTCATTCCATCTCAGAAGGGGGTGATGTCTAGATACCCAGAGTTTCCCTTTAGCTGAAAACAAACAAACAAAAAATCTTTCCCTGCTCATCTCTGAACGGCGTTATATTTTGGAGTCAATTTCTCCATCACGCTTCATCACTCCTATTGCTTTCTCGTAGTTGTAGGAGCGGTTCTGCTTTGAATCAGACAAAGTTTATGTCGACTATGTGTTTTCCAAGGCCGAGTTTCTGGCCAATGCACGTCATGACCCTGTTTGCTCAGCAAATGCAGGGTGTGAGAGTCAGGGCAAAACACGGAGCGTTTGGAGATGCTCTGATGGTGTGATGGGGTTTAGTCCTCTACAAACAGGAGGAGCAAAAGGTATCCGTTACTCTTGGCTTGTGTACTTGTGAAATTTAAGGAGGCTTCTCCTCTTGCTGGGTACTTGTGCTCTGTGGTAGGGTAGGACGTGGTCAGAAGGTCAAAATCCCATCTTGGCTTGTTATTGCTTAGTCATGGAGGGGAGGGGTTGAGGGAGATGCCTTCACTGGTGCATGTCAGTTGATTCTCCTAAATTTCTCTGGTTGTCCTTGGCTCATGGAGGACAGCAGTTGCAATTTCCTTGCTGGTTTAAAGCCAGCAGCACGCAGACTGTTGACATAGTTTAGCAAGACATGGAGCCCTTCACCTCAGACACCTCTGTGAGGCTGAAACCAGCATGCCAGACACTTCTGGCCATTCGCACGTCTCACGTAGTGACCTCCATCCATTCAAGTGGCACTGCCTTAAGTATTCTCAACAGACAGCCAAGCTCTGAAGAGATCACAGAGTGATAAATATCATTGTGGTCCCTCTAGAAAAGACTGAAGGCTTGATGGCAATGCATTACCCAGGAGAAACTTCACCCATCCTGCTGGGACTGACCCTCTGGGGTCGTTGGGAGTTGCACCACGAGCCCCACGCAGGTTCAGCGGGAAGGGAAGGTGCAGAGCGATGTCCCGAGCACAGAGGGTTTGCAGCCCATGCTGGAAAGGGAGGCTGAAAGCCTGCAGCACGCGGAGAGGCGCCGCGGGGCTGCCGAATTAGTGCAGTGGGGAGATGTCAGCTCTTCCTCCCAGCTTCCCTTTGCAGCGCCAACTGTCAGTAATTTAACTAACGTTTTGTAAATAAATGTGGCATTCGGACAGCTGTCACCGCGCCTGTTATAAACACTCCTTTTGTCACTAAAAGCTGGCAGTACCGCTCCGTTTCCCCTGCAAATGCAGCTACCACTGCCAGTTAGCTCCTGAAGCCAGGGCTGTCAAGGAATCGCATGCCGGCCGGTGGCTGGGAGACCGCGGCTTCGCGCAGGGTGCCCAGCGAGGCATTGCCAGGGCCTGGTGCGAAGGCAGCTTTTGCATCTCAAAAATAAATAAATGGCCTGATGAGCGAGCAAGAAAACCCATCTGAATGTGGCTGTAGGGCTGGTAGGTTCCCAGCCAGGATCCCGGGCAGGCCAGCTGCAGCGCCGGTGGTGACACCGGTTCCTCTGCCACCTCATCCCAGCCCCGTGGGAAGTACAGGTAGGATGAGATGGGGAGCTCAGCCAGCCCTGGGCTTTGCAGCGCTGAGGGAGCAATTTGGCACTGGCACCTTGAATGCTTTTCACTTTGGTGCGCGGGCACCTCGCATGTCAGGTTTCGGTAATTTCGATCTCTCCGGGACTGGGTTGGATTTGAGCAGAGCGAGCTGTCCTTTGAGCCCATGAGTCTTGCTCTGCATGCTTGTCCTATTAGGAGCATGTTCAAAACCTTCAGGCAGTCTGGATGCTTCTCCTCTTAACAAACCTTGACTGGAGAGGGGATGCTGTTGTCTGTCTTCTTACTGGGAAGTCTCCATCCTGTCCTGCTTTTCTCTTCTCATCTTTCTGGGACCCTTGCAGCTCCAAAAACCCCTCCCCTGGCCCACGGTGTTTCTCTCAGTGGTGGTATAACTTCCACCAGTCAGCACCTCTAGCCTCGCCGTGCTGCATTGATGTGTGATGCAGGCAGTAGAGGAATCAGCACATGACATCTCTCTCTCTCTCTGAGCCGCTGTAAAATTAGCTTCATCTCAAGTGGCAGAAAATGATCATATCCTCGCTTGAGGGCGATGAAGAATATTCCTGAGTCACTGCTAGTGATGAAACAGGCAGAAAATCCAGAGTGATACACAACTGCCCACTCAGTTTTAATCGCCGAGGCCATTTGCTGTTGCGGAGCCTTAAGATGCAGCTTCCTCCTCCTCTCCCTCCCTTTCATCCATCACTCCCCTTAGCGGCCGGGGCTGCGGATCCCAGCAGGGACAGAGCAATTTCCCGTCCCGTCAGCGAAGCTGCAGGCTATGAGCATCTCGTGCTTCTTCACCGTTCCCCTGGGAGGAGAGAAGGGGGTCAAAGCTTCCGTTTTTAAAGCAGTCAGAGGAAAAAAGCCCTCCTCAGCTTTCCTCCTTCCAGGCTGAGATCCTGCAGCCTGGGAAAAACTCTCCGAGCTCACTCTCACCTCCACAAATTTTCCCTGCTGCCTCTGAAGCAGCTGCTGTGCCCACGAGGATGTTTCCTTTCGTGTTTCTCCCCCGCCAGCTTTAGTTCAAAGCCGTTTCTCTGGATTTTTATGTCTTGGATAAAGCCACCCTCATTCCTCCAACTGCCAGCTCAATGCTTGGGAAACCTCTTGCCAAATCTGCTGGCGACTAAGGCCAAGAAAACCCTTCAAAACACTGATGATCAGAAGCAAAGCGCTGTAATGCTTCCCTTCCTTGCATATGCTCCCTGGCAGCATGTTAGCACTAACAGCTCCTCGAAGGAGGCTTCCTGCAAGTCCTGCCCTGCCAGCTTTCCCCCAAAATTCACATGGAACCCCCCCCCACACTCCGGGTGCAGGTTGAAGGGTCTGTAAAACCCTGGCAAGGTTCACCCGAGTCCTTCCGCTTGGGAAATCGCCTCCTCCTCCTGCTCTTTCCGTGTGGTTCAGTCGCCACCGATCTGGTTTGGCATCGCTTTGGGGGAAAGCTGTAGCAATCCTCCGGTCTGTGAGGGCGTTTGAATGAATGCTCTCTTTTCTCCAGTCAGGGCTTTTCAGTATTTATCCCTTAACCTGATTTTCAGATGTTCTCTATCCTGCAGATTTGCCGGGATATGCTATTCACACAAAACTCTCCTGGTGTCAGACTTCTGCTAGGATAGCTTAATAGCTTCTACCAGCCTGCGAGGGGACTGGCAACGGTACAGACGTGCAGGCATAAATGTGTCAAAGCAGGGGTTTTGCCAGCGTAAAAAAATATTGCAGAAGCTCGCTCCCCCCACCGATGGAGACTGCTGTACCAGCGGAAGTTTTCCGCACCGGTCGGCCAAATCCAGGCAAGTTTCCGCGAATCTCGCTCCACGCTCCGTAATCCCCGGCAGCTTCGCACGCCGTGCATTTATTTGTCAGTGCAAGCAGGTGCAGAGCTGCAGGACACGGGCTGAGCATCTCGTTTTGGTGGCTATTCCAGCTTACAGCCACTTTATTCTCACGTCAGGCAGCGGGATCAGCGCTCTTCCTCAGCTTAATTTCCTTTTGCTTCATCCTCTCCCCAAAAAGCGGTGTCTGGATGGGGCATTTTGGGTTAGGTTCGGCAGGAAGCCAGGAGTAGCAAAATGAATAGATGGGTGGTAATTCGGGGGGGTTGAGTGTTATAGCTAACCACCCCCAAGCACACTTGTATTCTGCACACGCCACCCACTGTCGCACACAGACACTGAATTTGTGTGCATTATATATTTATACGCTTTGCACAGGGCTAACGAACAAAGATAGATACAGTACGGGGGAGAGTAACTAGTGCAGATACTTGTCGGGAGAGGCAGGACACGGGGATAAAGCCAGTGGGAACAGCCGTCCCTTGGCAAAGCCGTGATGAGTGCCGCTTTGGGGAGAGGTGGGGGGCCAAGCCCGTTAGTAAACGCTCTAATTTTGTCTCCGGTGGTGTCAACTACTGCTTGTTTCTCCTGCTGTGAGTGCAGAACAGCCCCACTAACCTCTGGCAGAATCGAGAGGATAACAAGGGAGGGAAGGTTGATTTCGTTTGCAGCATTTATTTATCTTTTTTTCCCAGTTTGGGAAGGCAGAAATAAAGTTGGATTTCGAGTGGGGTTGCTGCAGTCATGGAGGGAAATGAGAAATGCTCTTCAGCTGCCTTCTCCTTCCTCACGTCCCCATAAATAACCCTTCTCGCTCAGAGACCGCTCGGCTCT
>VWZZ01001049.1:212303-238145 GCA_013399095.1 Psophia crepitans
CCCTTCCTCCTTCCCCCTTCCCCTTCCCCTTCCCATTCCCCTTCCCCGCCTGCAGTTCAATGTCAGGAAGGTCCCAAGCAACTACCTTAGTGGCAATCCCGGCTTCGTTAAGTCAAAAGCCAATGAGGAGTGAAGTGTGAGCCTTTGGGGGGATGGATATCCGCAATCCCAGGTGCCTGCTGCTGGGGAGATAGCCAAAAAACTGCTTAAAATGCCCATAATACTCCATGATCCTTCCATGTCCACCCTCTTTTAATAAAACCAGCTCCAGCCATATCGTAGCTTTCTCCAGCGGTGAAGCGATGTCCTTCTGTGGGTGAGGCAGGGCTTGCGAACTGCATCTGGGGACCAAGGGACAAAAAGTGTTGCTGTAGAGATGTTTTTTGAAATCTGTGGGATCTTCTTCTAAGGATTTTTGGCCCGATTTGCGTGCAGTTTAGCCGCCCTCTGTCTAGCTCACTTGCTTAGGAGTCATTCAGACCTTCTTTGTGAACTCATGGAAGCAAGGTGTGGGCGGTCTCTCCTCCTCTACGTGTCCCTGTTGCCCTTGACCATTTCTACTAACTTTTGTGAATCAGCTGGCTGATTTTGGTCAGGTTTTACAGAGGGCTGGGTGTTACATTCCTACAACTTCCATGAAAACAGGCAGGTAGAGATCAAGAGACCTCGTTAGTCCTCTGAAATAATGACAGAATGACCTCAAGTCTCATACGAGACACATGAGAATCCGCGTAGGCGCCGGCCATATGCAAGACTCAAGGGGAGAGGGAGCTCCAGCCTGAGCTTGCGTCATTTAAGACTAAAATGTGTAGGAAACCACGCATCCTCCGTGGTATGTGTGGAGCTACTCAGTAAATGCAACTAGGACTCCAGGTGGGGAGGGGTTGAGCACTCCAGATTGCGTGTAAGGAAAACCGTGAAGATGATGTTGTGTTGATGAAGACAGGCTGCCAGTCCCGGTGTCAAGGAGAAGAGAGAAAAGCTCGGGCTTTCGTGCTTGCTGCAGCTGAGAGCAAATGGGGGGTGCTGCACTTCGCTTGCCTGAGTCGGAACACTGCAACAGCTGGTCGCAGCGGCGTTGCTGAAACGGGCTGGCTCACCCTTCCCTTCAGCTAAAAAAAAAAAATAAAGGCAAAAAGAAAAAAAAAAAGCAACACAACAGCAATGACGGGAAAAAAATTAAAAAAAGGCAGTAACTCGCTTTCCAGAAGTTCCTATTGCTGCAACAGGCAAAGCACTGGAGATAAAAGAAATAAAAAAGCGAGGGAAAGAGGGAGAAAATGCATTTATGAGCTCTCAAACTAACAGCATGCAACTCTCGTATTATTTTTCCTCCTTAGCCTTTGAAACAGAACAACGGCCCGGAGCCTTCCCGGCAGATGGACAATGTGCGTGCCTTAACCACTTAACAGCCATTAGCCTAATTTCACGTACTGGAGCCAAATTAAATAATAAGTAAGAGGCTATGAAAAGCTGGTTTGGAGGCTGCGTTACTGCCTTTCACTTGATAACCTTCTCATAAACAGATGCTCTCTCTCTACCCTATTAACCTTGTCTGAGAGCAGGGAGGGGGATTTGGTGAAGCAAACAAACCAGAGGTTGGTGGGGAGGGGGCAGGCGAGCCGGCGGGGCCAGATGTGGGGCTTCTCTGTATTTCAGGGGCTCCTCTTGTGTTTTCTCCCCCGATGCCCCAGCCATGGAGGAGTCGCTGAGCAAAAGCCTGGTCTGTGGTTGCGTCCAGGTCATTCTAACGTGCCAAATGATTCATCTTGATCAGTGAGCCCATCTGTACCTGCTGGGTGAGGCTGCACCACCCGGAGCTGATTTTGTGGACAAATCTGCTTTACTTGGAGGAAAGGGGAGATGGTGCTGATAGACACGAAAGGGGAGGTGGCCCCGTGGCTTGGTGCCTAATCCCTCCCCAGTTTTGGCTCACGAGGGACTGCTGCATCCTTCATCCTGGGTGTACCACTAGCTCGCCCTTTCAGATGAAGTCATTTTGCTGCTCCCCCCGCCCCGCCCCATGTTGAAATAGGAACAATAGTACTTGCCTACGCTTTAGGAATTTGTGAGTATTAGTGAGTTTGCCAAATGCTTTTGGTGTTGTTTTGGGGATGAGAGGGTGAGGCATGTGGAGGTGCGTGCAGGTTGTGTGGTGGTCTTTGTTTCTTCTTTCTGCAAAAGATTTGGAGGTGACTGCCTTATTTCGGCACCAGCCTTCCCACCCCTAACTATTGCTCCGTGCTTTGCATCTCGACTTCGGGCCTTTTTAAGTTTTCAGGGGATTATAGATGACCGTGCAGCTATTTTTGGTGAAAGGTTTTATTTATTAAAAAGCCATCTTCCTTCATTAAAAAGATACATTGATGGGAAATAGATGAGCAGCTCTATTACTGGCGTGTGGCGTGCCGTGCAAGCCTGGTGCCGCTCAGATGATGTGCTGCACGCCCTCCCTTCATGCAAGTAATCTCCCTCCATGGAGCCACTCCAAATTTGGTGCATGAACCACCCCCTCGCCCCGGCTGCAGGGTCCAAGGTGCTGGGATAGCTGGGAGAAGGTTTGCTCTCGGTGCAAGGTTTCCAGCGGTTCTGTGGCGCCAGCAGCAATTTGATTTTCCTTCCCTGTTGGTTTTCCTCCTTCGTCTAAGCTGTCACACAGGCTCTGCTTTCGTATGCACAGCCCATCCTCTGACTGGCATGGAAGCTGATAAATCCGAGTTTCTTACAAGTTTGCTTCATTTTGGTCCAAGTAGGAGTAAATGACTTGCCGCCTGCGGCGGGGACGTTTGGAAAGGCTTTGTGCTCTGTGGATTCGCTGAGGTTCAGAGGAGGATGAATCTCATTTTTATGTGGCTTTTCCCTCCGTGGGCCACTCGCAGGATCCCTCTCCTGTACCTGGCTGCCTATCTGTACTAGACTTGCAGGTACTTAATGTCTTTGAGCCATCTGTTCCTCTGTCAAATTTAGTTAAAATTGGCCAAAGGCTTTACAAATTATTGGGGAAGATTGCTAGACAGAGGCACACGGGCAAAGAGCATGATTGCATAAGTTCATTCCAGTAGGAGTCAAGGCTAAAAATACATCAGAGTCTGTTATTTGGAGACAAGGCAGCTGGGGAGATGGGATCCACATCCAACCTTTCCCCAGCGTGGTGGATATTACATTTGGGTCTGTTTTTTGGTACTGTAGAAGGTTCCTCCGTGGAGACGGACTTTGCTCTGGCTAGGATGTGCCACCTTACCTTTTCTTTCTTGTATCACGTGGCTTTCTGTCCAAAATAAGTCCCATTCACCCTTTTCCAAGGCACTGACCCTTACGCAGAGATGCTGCAGCGGAGTTCAATGTGCTCGTGTCACTGACTGCTTCACCTGGGGAGTCCGTTTTAAAACCAAGATGTTCCCTGTCGGATCAGTTTTAGCTTTGGGCATCCAAAAATTAGCTGCATGATCTAAGCAGGTCTTGGGAAGAGAAAGGAGACCGGTCCATCTCTCAAAGTCGTGTCTCGTCATCGGGGGGGACATAGATGACCAGCATGGGCTAAGGCAAGATGAAATGCAGCTGTTAGAAGAGAGAAAAAGCAAAGGGACCAGTAAAACCCCCCTCAAAGGCTGGGTGGCTCTCGCTCCATTAGCATTTCTGTAGGAGCCCAGAAAAGCACGAGCAATCTGGGCTACTTGCTCCTGTAACTGCAGGTGTCTGAGATGATGGATGTCTGCATCTGAGCGTGTTTGTCTAGTCCCCCTTTGTAGTCGCTGGAGAGCAATGGGCCTTTTTAGGGTGCAATTCATCCCAGTCTAAGGCAGATGTCTAAAATAGGTCGGACAGATTGTGTCCTAGCAGTGCCTTTTTCTCTCCATTTGCTATAAAACGGGGTCCAAATGGCTAACTTGCATGTCGAGGTGATAAATCCCAACCCAAGTGTTTAGAAGAAGCCATGGGATCAAAATAGGAAATATTTAACATTCATTGGGGCTTGGTATTGGAGCCAGGAATGGGTGCTGAGCTGCAGGAATCACCAAGCACAAACGGAGGAAGAAACAAGGGGTTTTAGTGATTTTTTTAAATTTTTTTTTCGGATCCTGAGTCCATTTGCGTCTCATCCCTCCAACTTCCAGGAGACTCAGCTAAGCAATTCTGCACGTGGCTTATCATTAGGTACCTCACCCAGCAACCTGCGAGTTCATTAGTATGCGTTTTAGTGCTAACAAAATGTCCGAGCTGCATCTTTTCTGCATGAGAGGCTGAAATGCCTTAGCGGTAAGGGAAAAATGGGATTCCAGTGCTATGGAGACCACCCAGAGCAGGCCCTTTCTGCCAGCGAAGCGCTGTTTGTGTCGGTGTGGCAAAACCACAGGAGCAGAAAAATAGAAAAAAAACCCCAAAAACAAACCCAAAAGTGGTCAGAAGAGGATTTTATCTTTATAACTGCATCTGCAATGGGGCCTCTGCCAACGTGGCAGATTGAGCTGACGATCTTCCCACCCTGACACAGCCATTGCTGCAGAAATCCGTAGGAGTAAACATCTGCAAGCGAAGAGGTAGCGTTGAGGGTTAGGTTAGAGCTGCTCTACTTTCTCCTGCCTCTCTAGGCACCCACAGGGCTGCCTGGCTCTGCTTCGTGTGTTGGGTGTCGCGAGTGCCAGCTCCTTTTCTGGCTGGGGTGGTGTGGGTGAAAAAGGCGAGGCAGCACGAGGGCCCTCACTGTGCCCTGCCTGCCTAAGAGGCTTTCATTGATTTTTAGTTTCTTCAATGGAAACAGAACTGATACCCATTACCCAGCCTCTCGGCCTCTCCAGAGCGAGGGATGGAGGCAGCAAAGGCTTTGCTGCTCATTTTTGCTCTTAGGCTTGGGGGTTTCTCTCCTGTTGCTCTTCGCTAACGCTCAGCAGCTCTGGCTGCAGCCTGGGAGATGTAGAAGGGTTTGAGAGCAAAGCAGAAGAAATATGAGGTGGAAATGAAGCTCCTCTCATCTGACTTATCCCCAGTGTGTATCTGTGTTTTTGGGAGGCCCCCTATTTATTTAACCAGCTTAGACATCCCCAGATAACTCTGTGAAACAGCTGTGGGAGAAGATGGATGGGAGAAGCCATCTCTTCTGGCTTTATTTGGCAGCTCTGATGCTTTCGCTGCTGATCTGGGAAGCTCTCCCTCAGGGATGGAGCACAGCCAGGCTGTGCATAGTGGGGTACGGAGTGAGCTCTTGGGGGGTGTTAGGTGCTGTGAAATGGGGTGCTGCTCTGCTAAAGGTGGCTCCAGTCAAAAAGGATTTCTTTTCTCTCCGGAGGTTTTCTTTAAGAGAGGATGGAGGTGAGAGGGGCTTGAGGCTTGGGAGCAGCAAGAGGCTGGATCTCACCACAGAGGTGCCCAAGATGCTGGTGCCTTCGTCACAGCTTTGTCTGCATCCTTCCCATCCCCTGGGAATTATCCCAAATCTCTGCGCGGTTCTTCAGGAAAAAACCCAACTTTGTCCTTTTGCAGGATCTGCGGCAGGTAGAAAAGAGACAAAAGCTTTTGTGGTTGAAAATGGACTTTTGCAAAGTTTTGCAAAGTAAATATATATTTAATCTTGTATATTTATGTATGATGTAGATTTATGAAGCTTATGTGTATTTTATATATAGATATTTAATGTCTCCCAAATTCTCAGCTGAATATTTTGCTCAGTGTTTTGTTTGTTTACTTTTCCACCCCCTTACTTTTGGTGTTCTCGTTTCTCATTGCTAGCTGTCACTGTGCAGCTCTTCAATAACTGTGCTTTGTATTCAGTTGCAGAGTTTTCTTTGGGGGGTTGGTTTTTAATATACTGTTTATGAAGCAGCCTGATTTTGGGAATGGTATACGTTTGCAGCGGAACGTTTCTGCAGCGAAAGGGAAGGTCTCAGAAAAACAAAGGAACACACAAACAAGGGAGAAAAAGGGGGGAAAAAAGAGATTATTGGGTGTTTCTGGACAGTGAATACTGCAGAAATACCTTTGACATTTTCCCAGACTTATTAGACAGGTCTCGAGCTGACTCTGGTATCCAGTTTCAAATGCCTCTGCCTGAACTGGACCTCAGCTGCTGATTTAATGGCAAACCTCTTGGTGCCAGCCCAGCCGTGCTGCACCGTTCCCTGCTGGAAAAACAGCCTAGGCTTTGGTTTTTAATGAAGGCGTTGTTAATGCTGTGGTGGGTGCAAGGGCTCCTGCTTTTATTAGGGAAGGAGAGGAGCTTCCTCACTCCCTCACCCATCCCCACGTGCTTGAAGGATGCTCGCAGTCCCCGTGCATGCCATGCATCGATCCCACTCCGGTTCTGGATGCTGGTGCAGTAAAGTTAATTAACACTATCAAAGCATCTCTCCTGTAGATCAGGATCCTTGTCAGGCCACTGTGTCCTTGGCTTTCTGGGTGGTGGGTTTTGTTGTTCATGTTGCCCTTGCAGCTGCTCCAGCAACTTGATGGGACACGCTGTTTAAGCCAGCGTGGGGCTGATGGGAGCGCTGGGATCCTGAACTGGGAAGAATTCAGATGCTGGAAATGGAAGCACTGGGAGCTGTGGGCCTCATGCTTGATTGCTTTCTTGATTGGTACTATAAAAAAAAAATAATAATGCATTAGAGAAAGAATGTTTGATTTAAAGAGTGCCTGGATGCCGACACCATCTCTGTTTGTTTTCTTTCCTTTAGCAGAAACCCTGTAAAATTTTTATGAAGGATTAATGGATCGGAGATTTTTTTCTCAAGCAAATTTTATGAGGTGAAGGTAACCCCCCCAAGTGCATCCCAGTTTAGCATTCTTGAGAAATACAGGACGTGGACTGCTTTGGGGTAGTCCCCTGAGCTGTGGCTTGCAAGAAGGGAGCACGGGAATGGGAAGGGAGGGAAGGGCTTGTCCCCATCCCAGGGCCTGCGGTGGTGGTTTGCCCTGGAAGGGGAGAAGCTGCTGGGAAGAGGACCACGAGGGATGCAAATGTGTTTGAAGAAGCAGAGGGATGCAAATGTGGATATTCAGTTCAGTGTCATAAATTAGCCCTGAACAGGAGAACACTTGTGATTCGCATCTTGGTTCGTGGTGAAGGGCATTTGAAGGTTAGCGAATGTCAGGGGGAGAAAGAGTGGAAGGCAGCATCCTGGTCATCCTCGCCTGGCTCTCCTTTCAGCACGGTGGCAACGTGCTTGCTTGCAATAATTTGGTCAGAAGTGATGGATAAGAGGTTTCCTTCTTTTTTATTTTGTTTAAATCTTCTGCGTTGAATGCTGTCATCCTCCTTTGGAGGAGGAAGGCTAACCTGACAATCAGAGTGAAAACTCAGAGGTTGTGGTTTCTCTGTCCAGCTCTGCCAAGGATTTCCAGGCAGGGCTGGTGGTAGACAGTTTATTTTACAACAGCGCCTCAAGCCATATCCCTTCAAGAGCTAGCTGGGTGAGGGGAGCAAACAAGCCCTGGCAGCAGCCCTGCAGAAAAGCATGGAAAACATCCAGCTCCGAGGAGCTTAATGGGAAGTTATTAGCCTGAATATCCTCCTTATTGTGGAGGCTGGGCTGCCTTATCATCCTGACAGCCCCGAGTAATTGATGTCCCTTCAGAAGAAAGCTGAGCTGAGGTTTTGTGGTTGGGTAGGAGCCTTTGCTCTGCTTGACCCTCCCCGTTGAGGGGCAGCTGGGCATTGTAACACCATCGGTGCAGGTCTGGGAGCTGGGCATGGAGCACCGGCTGGGAGTGAGCAGACATGGACAGGGAGGAATAGCAGAGGATGGACAGAGGGCAACTGAGGACACCGGTGGCTTGTGGTGACATTCATAGCTGGGGTTGCTATTTGGTCCTGCATTGAAGTCTGTGCTCGAGTCCCATGGCAGACCGGGGGGGAGCATTTTGGCATCACTAGTGGTTGCTCAGGTTGGAGGGGGGCAGTCCATGGGGCTGGCTTACATCACTGAATCAATAGTCTGATGGAGCAAGCCACTCCAGGAAATTTAGAGCCTGGCCAAGGATGAGTCGGTTATGGGTTAAAGAATATCTGCAGTTACCATAAGTAATGGGATGTAAACCTGCCGCTACTACCATGAGGCCGAGAACATCTGTAGGGAGCTGTTTCTGCTGCTTCTTAAGACTTTTTTTTTGTCTCCAAAGTTTCACGGGTTGCTACGGAAGTGTTCAAGTTTTGTGCCTGTGGTTCTGGTAGAGATTCATGTGCATAGGACGTACTTTGGTGGCAGGAATGAAAAACAAATCAAACACCTCAAATACTAACTCTTTCTGTGCTGGTCCCCATATGGCTCCTTGCTAGACTATCCTCTCTCATGTATTTTTTTCTGAACTTTCTTGAAATATGCAGTAGCAATCAAGGCAATTAACTATAATTGCAGAGAGACTACCTTGCGAAGGCGGGCCACAGAAATAGGCAGGTAATTACAATGAGTTATAAATGGATAGTTATTTACATGGGGAGTGATGCACAGGGATTCGGTTATCGGAAGCATGAACTGGTGGTTGCAGCAAAAGACAATTGTCTGGCGTCATTCCTTCGAGACCTTTGCACGCCTAGGCACCTCTCTGGTGCTCACCTTCTTCCTCTGTAACGCGGGGAATATGGACTCACCATCTCAGGATCATTAGCAAACTGTTAGGGTCTCCAAGAGTGCTCCGCTATCTTCAAATAAAATGCGCCCAGAGTTGACCTGTGCTGCTGATCTGACCGGTGGCTTTCTCCTGGTTGCAATGTCCTGACCCCTCATAGTTGAAAAGAACTTGCCTTCCTGATATATGGGAAGAAAATTTGCCTTTTAAGTGGACATGATCTAGTAGACATGGGGGTGTTAGGTTGACGGTTGGACTTGATGATCTCGGAGGTCCTTTCCAACCTTAGTGACTCTATGATTCTATGGTTCTGTGATTCTTTCCTCTTGGGGAATTCATGGGGCAGAAGGATGTAAACTACCACTCCATGGCTACGTCTGCGCTAGGCAGGGTAATGCATCTGCTATAAGGTCCAGCCATGTATAGCTATGCGCTGTGCTTTTCTAGGGTTGACAGGAACCTCAAGTTACCCTGGCGCTGCCTTCTCTCTGGAGGAGCACTTTGTAGACATCATGCTCTACTCTGAAATTATTTTTTTAAACTAGATTTGAAAACGCTGTTATGATTAAAGGAGGACGCCTTTCCCGTAGTAGCGACAAGCATCCTGAGAGGGCAGCCATTAAGGCAAGCAGCTTGGAGGAGCGGCATAGTTGGTCTCATTTCAGGAGACAAGGTACTTTGGTGGCAGGACATCTTGTGAGTTGTGTAGATTTCCTGGTCCTGGTCTCCCAAGAGAGGCTTAAAACTTTTAGTGCCCTCTTGCTTGGAAGTACTTAGCAACAAAGAGATTTCAATTATTTAAAGATACAGGAAGACATGAAGGCCATTAAGAAGGGACCTGTGTGCCCCCCGGAGATATTGCAGTCTTCTCCATGTTTCCCGAGGCAGCTTACAGGACTAGCTGCAAACACCAGCACCGTCAGAGAGGAGAGGAGGCATGTGGGATGAAACACAGCAAAGACGGTAAATCCCTTGGCCTAAAGTCAGAGCTGGTGTTCAAGTGGCCCCGAAGTTTTGGTTTGGAATTGGTTGGCTGGGTGCAATGAAGGGCATCACGCAGCTTGGCATGGACCCCAAAATAGGAGCCTAGCGAAGCCCATGCTATTTGGCATGGTTAATCCCAAAGGCAGCAGGGTGCAGAGGGTGAAGATGTGGTATCACTTGTGTTCATCGTTCCTTGACCAGACGCAGGACTTGACTCCCAAGGACAGTCAGTCCAGCGCCCGTAGGAATGCTGTGTGTGGTGAGAGCCTTCCATTCGGCTCCTGCCTGAAGGGACACCGAGCCTGTGCGATACGCACACGCACACCAGAAGGAGAGAGTCGCAGCCGAGCGCATTTCTTGGGTTCCATTGACACGTCATCCTAGTAAGAGCCTGAGTTTATGTGACGCCTGTTTAACTGCGGAGGAACCTCAAACCTCGTGTGAAGCAAGGCATTAGGTACTGTCAGGTTTGTACGGGCAAATGCGGAGCTGTGATGTGCTCGGAAATGACTCGTACTCTGTCTTACACGTTGCAATTCATTTTAGCAAGACAGACAGCAGGTCAGGACAATGTTAGCCTTCCAGGTCTCGTGGAGTTTGTTTCTATTCCTGCAGCTCCTGGTTATGCTCGGAAAGGACTACAGCCTAGGCTTGGTGTGCCTCCCCCTCTGGTTGCCTGGTGATTCACACCGGAGAAACAAGATCTAAACCAGACCTAAACCTAGCACCCTCTCGGTCAGCAGGTCCTGCTGACAAAAAGGTCTTCGTGGCCCGTGACACAGCTCCATCTGTGATACTTGTCACCATTTTTCATTTTACCACAATTAGAGCTAGCCAGGGAGACTGCAACTAAATGGTTTCTTTTTTACAAGGGAGGGCTGGTTTAAAGGGAGGTCTTTTAGGAAGCTGTTCCATACACAGAAGGGAATTTCTGATCAGAGCGAGATCTTGGTGCTTTATGGGGAGGTTAATCTCACCTACTTCAGCCCTATAAAACTTACTCATGTCATCAGCCTCTGCAGGGATTGTAGCGGAGCAAGCAGCTTGTCTTTCGAGGGGTGTCTGTGGTGGTTTAGAGATGCCCTCCTTGGACAGCAGAGGAAAAGTAGGCTGCTAGCTCAGATACAGATGACTAGGCACCTAGGGCGAGATGGAGTCCTTCCCAGTCCCTCCGTATCGCACGGCTTTAAGGGTGATCCGAGCACAAGGAAATGCTATCTCACACGGCCGGGGGAGTTTTGAGGAGGCTGCCTTCCAGCCTGACCGCAGGAAAGCCTGGCCGCTGCGGCAGAGCTTGCTGTATCTTGCACCGAAGCTGTAATTAGCTCAATCGCAAAGCCGGCGGCTGTGATTTAGAACTGTATTTTTAACGCGTGTTCTCCACGGAGCACGTCGGGTTTGTTGTTCTCATGAGCATGGTGGCAGGTCACACCGCTGCAATAAGCCCCGTCGTTTACACAAGAGTAAAAGCAAAGTTTTTGACTGCTTACCACGTTCCAGACAGTTGTTTTTTATTTCTGCTGACAAAGGTGCTACTTTTAGTGTCCTGATTTTGCCATGGTTCATTTTTAATTCTTCCTTTGTGCCTTTCTGTTGGCTGTCCTAAATTGCAGTGGAGGTGGCATCAGGTTGTTAAATACTGGGACTTTCACCCCAGAGGTGGCTGCATGTCACTGACGGGTAAAGCAACTCACTGGTTTATTAGCTTGTGTTATTGGATCCGTCATGATGCGCAAATAGCAAATGGACTTAATTACAATTTTAACTGAAATTTAGGTATTGGGGTTGGAATAGTGGGCTGAGGACACGTGAAATAGGTACGGTGGGTGCCCAGCGGGTCTTCTCCAACTGCAGAGTCTCTTCTTCACGCAGAGCAAGTACGTTTGATTTATTACAACTGCAACTGAAAATAGTACTGGAGCAGTAGGAGAATTAAAAACATGCGCGGCATGTATATGATACAGAATAACTAATCTTTCCTGACATTTACTGTCAATCATGGGTAAGGAGAAGATAACTAACTCTGCCTCTCATGTTCTGTGGTCTGCAGTCTTCAATCATGAAGATAAATGTCAGGCATCAGCTGTCCTTTAGTGCAACCATATTCTGGCAGGCAGCAACGTGTCAACAAATTCTTGTGCTGGAAGGTGAATCTTTGTGGAGCTCAGATAACACATCCAAAATCCCATGGACTTTGTGTGAAAAGGTTTTGGTCCCGAAAGAGAGGGAGCCAAAGGGTCCCCTTCACCAAGAGCTGCCTTGGTGGCCGCGGTGCTTGTCCCCATGAGCCAGATGGAGCTTGGAGGAAGCCTTTGTGCTGCTCTAATTTCTGTGAAGTGTTTATGTCCTACATAGATCAGCCTTTGTAGTCAGTTGGACATGGGATCTCTCTTCTCGTGGCCGCCAGATCAAATACCACACGCATTTTTACTGAAGAAGTAATGATGGCCTTTTAGGCCATCTGAAATCATTTCCTCATTCATACCAGAGCTCTCACATTATCTGGGGGAAAGGGAAAGCGTGGAAAAAGATTAAACACAAAAAAGGCCTTTTATTTTTTGAGTGTGTCATTTGAAATGAGGAGGGACAAACACACAGTTCTCGTCGTTTTAAACTGAACTGCTTAAAGCAGAGTTACTGTGGAAGAAGCGTTAAGTGAAGGAGGTTCAAGTTCAGTCACCAAGTGGGAAAAAAAATATTTGGGGGGCTAGTCTGAAGGGATTTGGGTTTCTTCTGTGGGGGGCTTCTGTGGAAGCATCTACCCAACTATGTCCTCCATGCAAAAAGAACAAGAGAAAGGAAGTGAGGAGCAGAGGGGACAGAAACAGGGATGTGCCCCCGTTTAACTGTGCGGGGAAGGGGCACGGCTGCTTTGGGCACCTGGGCATTTTGAGAAGGTGCCTATTGACATTTACAAACACTGTTTCCTTCATAGAAGTGCCTGCAAGGGCAGAGTTAGCATTACTGTTATTAATAATAAATAACTGTAGTACACTAAAATGTGTACTTACATATTCTGTGTCATTCAGTGCATCTCCCCATGCTTTACAGAGGAAAAATTATAAACACGTGTGAGAAGGGTAAATACGAGACAGGGCGGCAAGGACTCATCGGGAGATGAGATGGAGATCAAGAGGTTCATCTTTTTCCTCTTCTTGTCCTTTTTCTTCTTGACTTATATATTATAATTGTGTAATTCCCAATTAACCGGGATCCAACCACTATCCGGGGCTCACTGAGGTTGGTCATTCCCGTACGCAGAGTAAGTCCAGGGCGGGTGATAAAGTGGAAGAAAAGGTCGTGTAACGCTCCCGTCAGACACAAATCTGCTGATGAGAGGGGAGAGAGCGGGGCTATCGCATCGCGAGCTACAAATAGAGCCGTTAGCGCGCCATCAGATAGCTGCCGGACATCGATAGCGCTTTATCAATGGGATAAAGATAAATGTGAAGATAAGAGAGTCGGTTTTGCCTTGCGGTTACCAAAAGGGTTTGTCTTCACGTTGATTTCTTCATTCTGCTCCTGTGGTAAATGCCAAGTCTTGAAATCTTATTTATGGTGAAGCTAATGAAAAAATGTCCAACCGAGCCGGTGTTTCACCCAAAGGATATGAAGATTTTCTGTGCTGTCTTAATTAAGTGAAGTTACAGGGAGACTTCTGAAGCCACCTGACAGTGTTTGGCTAGCTAATTCTCTGCAGCATTGAATTAAAAATTAGGAGCATTTAATAAGCGGGGTTAGGTGCCCCTTGAGTTACGGTTTCAGCAAGATGCGCTTGAGCTCAGTCTTCCTGCGTGTTTTCGAAAGTCTGACTCATATTTCCCAGCACTTCTCAGCAGCTGTGAGGGCATGAAGCTTTTTCAGTTGGGAGGTAAGATTCTTGTTGTAATCATATGATTCAGGGAGCTGGCGCTTTAAGGGGAAAGAGCGCTAAAAATAACCAGAATTGGTGACAAGATAGTAGCAATTTTGGCTTTTTGTACCGTGGAGGGCTGGTTGCCAGCCCTGTGGAAAGGAGTCAAGGACTTCGTTCTGCAGCGTGGCTCGGAAATGTCATTACTCCCCGTGATAAGTTTGGGGTAAAAAAGAAGAAAAGAAAAGAGAGAGGAAAGGATAGGGAGGAGAAAAGATGGAATGAAAGCAAGAGGAAATAACAAGGAGAATGGGAAAGGGTAAATATTGTGAAATATTTTAAAAAGGGAGCAAGGGAAGCAGGGCACAGCAGGTCTTGGACTAGCGCTGCATGGGCTAGGATGGTGCTAGACAAAAGGAGCGAGGCAGAGCGGGCAGCACAATGACTTTAATTTGTAGGCAGAAACTGCTAAGGGAGAGGAAGGGGGAAAAAAAAAGAAAAAAAAAGTGATTTGGGTACTTTTATTCATTACTGATCATAAAAGGCCAGTGTTGCCAGTGGCTTTAAAATGCAGGGCCCTATTAAACCTTCCTTGATAGTAACTCAGCACTTGGAAACAGAGTTAAAGAAGGAGCGAGCGAGTGCGGGTGGGAGGGAGAAGGGATGGGGGAGCCGGCAGAATTGAGGGGAGACTTAGGGTGAAGATCTCGCCTTTCTTCTGGCAATGCTTTTGGGCAATCAAGCGGCTCAGGCTGCCTGTTTGCCCGGGGAAGCCCAGTGGGACTGGCAGAATCCTGATGCCCCTTGCAAAGGAATCGCCCCGGCTGCAGCTCCCCAGAAAAGGATGCTGCCCCTCATTCCCAGGTATTAAATCAGGATTTATGCCTGCTGCTCACAAACCAGCTGCAGCTCAGGGGAGGCTGCACTGAATGCGAGATGAGATGGGAGAGATCAGCAGATAAATGCGATGGATAAAACCAGCAGCAAAAGGTTCTTTGGATTAAGTCCCTTTATGATAAATAGCAGGCGTGTTGCTGTCTTGTTTGAGGTTCACACCGGGGTAAGGAGACGCACTGGCTGCGCTGGCTGGCTGCTTTGCAAGATCAGATCTGGGCAGTCCCCAGGCGGGACTGGGACAGCACTGGGGCAAACGGCTAATAGCCCTCACTTCTGCCTCCAGCATCACCGACGGTCCCCTTGGCCCCTGTACATCCCCAGGGACCATCCTTCCCCGTGTGCCGCCGCAGGCGTCTCATTGCCAACCTGCAAACCCTGCCCCGCGTCCAGCTCGGGGGAGAGCTGTAATTAAAAGAGCTGTTCCCCGAGACCCAACGACTTATTGATTTTGTGTGTGTGTGTCTGGGCGGGTGTGCGCTCCTGGGGAGAAAATAGAAGAAACCATTCATTTTTAAGCGAGACTCGGACGTGCCATGCCACATCCTTTGCTCCCTTTGACACGTTGCAGAGCTGTGCAGCAGGGCGAGGAAATAGCTCCCTCGGGAGATGGTCGCCGTGTAGCCGAGGGTGATCTCAACCCCCTCGAGGATTTCCCTTCCCTGCTGGGGTTTTGGTTTGAAAAAGCTGAAATACAGAGATACCCGCTCAACAGCTTGTACCTAGGGTCTTCGGGCAGGGAGCCACAGGTTTGGGGAGTCTCTGCAGCCCTAATAGAGATGTCGCTTGGCTGGGAAAAGGGGAAGAGGAAACAGGGGTGCTCCCTCCCTCTTTGAGCATCCCTCCTCTGAGCTGACCCAGGGAAAATGGAGAGGCACGGGGAGCTGCTGTGCTTGGCTGCGGTTCGTGAAGTGGGTAATCAGCCCTTTTTATGAAGTCCAACTCCAACCTCTTTGAATTTCATCCCGTGTTCTCCCTGTTGCAGAATAGAAACGGCTGATAAAGGTCTTATCTGGTTGCTGTGTTTGAGGGAATTGGTGCTGCTGGAGGAGCGTGGCTGTGACCAAAGCCTCGTTGGGGATGCAGCATGCTGAACGTGGCGGGGGGATGGATGGAAGCCAGCGTAGGGTCAGAGCAGGAGGGAACAAACAGAGAGATGTTGCTGAAGTAGCCAAGAGGGATGGTGCAAGGAAATGTTTTGGGATGGGCTGCTTTCCCTGTGGGGTTTGGGAATTGCCTCCTGTAGCTGCATACCTTCGCCTTTCCCAGAAGGGTGTTTGCAGAGTGGTTCTTAGTCTGCCTTAAAAGGAAGGTGGCAAAATGCAAGATTAACCCAAAGAAATACGTGCTTCTGTCATCGCTTTCCCTTCCTAATGGAGACACAGAGGATCCTGCGTAGTAGCTAATCAGTCAGTGGGGGAGGAAGATCGTTAATGTGGCACTCATCTCAGTGGCTTGTCTGGGAGAGACTAGACAGCTTCATGCTTAGTTGTCGATACGAGAAGTGGAAGGAGATCCTGGCAGCTTTGCCATTTCTGTGGTGGAGGAGAACATCAGGGTGGACGGATTTGGGCATTTGTATCCCTGAAAAAAAGCTTGTAGAAGAATAAAGGGATTCTCGGGACCTCTCCCTCCTTATAATTGTAAGGAGGAGGAAATAAAAAAAGCTGCAGTCCACAAGGTCTCACCCTAAGTCAGGCGTTTTTGAAAGGGCTGAAAGGAGAGGAAGGAATCTCGTTAGCCACCCTTTGAAAGCTTAATTTCAGGAGAGCCTGTCACCGTGCCGGTTGCCCCTCGGAAAGGAAGCGTTCGCAAACTCCGACGGCAGCTTTCCGCGGTCAGAGCCGAACAGCCTCGGAGAATGTCTTTAAGTATTATTGGAGGATTTGGCCTGCTGGAACTGGGCAAGCTACAAAATCCAGATATTGTACTTGGCAAGAGCATCGCGCTCCTTGCAGAGGGGAAGGTTTTGTCCTTCGCTAAAGCTTGAACAAACTTCCATTAGGAATTAAGCGGAGTCCTCTGCATTTCAGCGGTCCCTCGCAGCAATCTCGGATGGCTTCCTTCACGTTTGCCCTGCTGAGCTCATGGACATCTGCAGAGCATCCGTTTTCCTAGAAAGCTTTGCATCCATCTGCTCTGCCGACTTTGGTAATGGAGTTAAGAACCCCCCCTCCTGCTTCCTGGGCCAGGGTGCAGAGATTATCCCTCTAATATAATTCAAGGAAACCCCTTAGCTCCCAGCTGGCTCAGGCAGTTGCTGGGTGATAGAATTTGATCCAGAAACCAAAACCTGGTCAATCTGGCCCGTGATGTAGCGCCTGTGATCGGAGACGACTCTGGAACAGCGGTTTAAATGGCTCCACCAAAATTTTTCTCATTTTCTTTCGATTACGAGGCTGAATGAGCTTTTTCACTGAGGATGCTGGTGTTTTGCAGAGAGGTCTGAGGAGGTGAAGTGTCTCTTTCCAGTTCATGGGGTCAGTCCTGCAATTGGACCAACGTGTAGGGGCTCTCTATGCCTCGCTTTTGGCCCAAAAACCTTCTCTGCTTTGCCATCACCATTTCCATCACGTTGTGGGGATGGACTTGGGAAAGCCCAAAGTATTGAGTTTTGAGGAGGGAGGGGTGCGAGTGATGGCACCCCCTTTCTGAAGCCTGTCCTGCAGCTCCAAGCGATGCTGGCTGAAAGCTTCCCATCACATAGAAAATTTTCCATGGGAGCATCTTTTTTATTTTTTTTAAGGGGAAATTTTGCTCTGTAAAAAATACCCTGGAAAAAAGAAAAAAAAAGAAAACAAAAAAAAGAAATACAAAACCATAGAGACAAAAGAAAAAGATATTGATTTTTAGTTTGGATCTTTCCAGAGAGGAGACTATGCAATCATGCAGCCCCTGTCTGTCTGCCTCACCCACTCCTTCCCTTCTATAGTTTTTGAGCCCTTTGGCCAATTTCTACCCAATTTGACAGAAGGAAAGAGGTCTCAGAGATATTAAATTTCTATAAATTTCATTAAAATAGGTGGCTGGGTAGAAGCGACCGGCTATTACAGCAGCCCCATGAGACTGGGGCTCCGGCATATGCAGAGCCTTTGTTAAACATCAAACAGTATCTGAGGAGAAAGACTTTCTGTGTAAGCAATTTCAGGGAAAAAAAATATAAAAATCTTTGACCGGCCCTTGCACCTTACCAGCCGCTGGGAAACCTGGCTGTAGAGCCCTTGAAGGCCGTGTTACATTTGTTCCACTGACTGTGGATGGCTTGTTCATTCAGAAATGAACTTGTAAGTCCTCAAAATAGGTCAGGAGCGAGATGGAAGAAGCGTACGGGTCTTGTTCGGTCGTCTCTGCACCAGAATAAATTTCAGCCATCAAGATCTGGCTGATTTCTCCCTTCCTCAACACGCTCTGCTTTCTTGCTTGGCTAAAAATGCTGAGCTCCAAATTGGGAATTGGTTCCGAGCAGAGCCCCGTGCGCCCGGCGGGGAGAGGGATGAGGAGCGGTGGGAGGAGGCAGCCGGGAAGGCCAACCAAAAGCTCTGTATTATTAAGATTTTTAGATATACAGTTTTGATAAAAGCTTGCAAGTAGCAAATTTGCTATCAAGCCTAATGTAGCATGGCAGATTTTGTCTGAGCTAGCAAAGGATCACATTTGCAGCTCCTCTGAGGCGGGGAAGTGGGCTCAATAGGCTATTTTCCACATCCATGCTCTGTTCCTAAAAAAAAAAAGGGGGGGAGGAGGGGGGAGAGGGGAGAAGGAAGGGAAAATAAAGGCAATTTTTCTTTCTACACTTTACCCTGATTTTGCATGTGTTGGCTGTGAATGTTAATAGCCAGTAACTTGCATGCTAAACGCAGGCTTTGCCATGGGATTTGGATTGGGTTTTTTTTGCTGGGTGTGCAAAGTTGCTTAGGAACCCTGACAGACGGATTGCAGCACTTTGGCAAGTCTGGCATGTTACCAATCTGTTGGCATTTTCATTTCAACCCTGGTTTCGTGGGATTAATACCTCTCTGCGTCTTTGTGCACCGTGCTGAAGCTGCAAGGCTGCTGGAGCAATGGAGGAAGGCAGGAACAGCCTGTTCTGAAATATCCATCAAAAGTTGGTTTTGTTCTTGGTTAGTGAGATTTCTGCTATCTGAGCTTGGGTTAAAAAGTATTTATTCAAAAAGCAAAGTTTTGGGAGAGATACTGTTTGTTCAGTGGTCACGTCGCTGGTCCCACCATCACCCAGGGAGGAAGCTGGTACAGATACTGTCACTGGAGTCCCATGAAAAAATTCCTGCTGGATTACAAAACCAACCAGTTTCAGCTCCGTGAGTTTGAGCGGGTTGTTCGTACGCTGGTCCTAGTTTTCCTAAATCCATTTTGTATTCAGCTCGTTTCGCTAGCTAGTCAGTTTTGGTTTGCAGTTCACTGAGAAATGCTGCAGAGCCACTGCCTGGGCACCAGCTCAGGCTGTACGTCGCTGAATGTGTGACCCAGGCAGGGATGGGTTTCCTCACTTACCTTCTCAGAGCAATAAAACAGATATTTAGACGTGGCATGTAGGAGACTGGAAGTTTATCTGTGCTGATATACTAGCATTTTTCTCATGCATGAAGCAACTCTTCTTATTCTAGGAGACTATGGCATATTTTCTTGCTCAGGAGAGCGTAGGGAGATGGCTTATTTTTTTATGGGATATCGGGCATGTGTTTTGTTAATGCCCTCTGCGACGTGCTACTGGTTTTATTTGCACCATTTGCTGTAGTTCTGTGGTTTAAGTGACCCCATGTGCTTCTGCCTCAGCTAAACCCAAGCATCCTGCAGCCTCTGGCTGTGTCCCTGGATCTTGTATTATCTTTTTTGCTCTTCATTCCTTTCCCCCATTTCTCTTTGGCTTTTTGTACCTTGTACAGTTTATTAATGCTCCTTTGTCACTGCCTGCCTGATGGGTTTTCTTTTTGCTTTCCTGCAGCATCCCTAATCTTACAGTCTTGGCTTTACCGAAGGGGAGGAGGGTGAAACAACACCCTGCTGCTTCTGCTAAATCAAGTGGTGTTTGTGTTGGGAAATGAGAGAGTGATGCCATCAAACTCACTTATTCTGGAGATTGGTTAGGTTCGCATCCCGGCTGCTTGCAAATCGCATTTTGTGGAGCCAGGGAGCTCGTTGCTCTGCAGTACGTCTCCCATGGCCTGCGCCCTGTCCCTGGCGGGAGGGCAGCTGCTTATTTTTCCTGATGTTTTAGGAAAACAGTGGCGTTCATCCTTCGAAGGGAGATGATAAACCTCTGCGGTGCTGCCCCTCGTCCCACACCCTCCTCGGCAGCACCCAGCAGCGGTTGTGGCAGAGCTGAGCCGGGGCGATGTCCCCGCGGGGCTTCCCTGCATTGTACCAACAGGTCTTGTAAATGTACAGGACCATTTAGGCTTTTAAGACATCTGAGGCCACTTTTCATTGCAGGCTAGGCTGCTGCACAGTTTTACAGGGTCATAAAAGCCCTGACAGGAGTCATAAAAGCCTCCAATTGCACTGCACAAACCCGTGGAGTATATTTTAAGGGCCCCTGAGTTTTCATTTTGCTGCTTTTATGGGAACTCATAAAAGCCTCGATGAGCACAGCCCCTGATTGGCTCCTCAGCACGGAGGTAGTTAAAATTACAGCCACCGACAAATTGTTCCAGTCTAAATAAATCAGGGCTTTGCATGTAGTATGAGAGAGGAGCCCCGCCAGGCTGCGTGCAGTCAGCCACACGCGTGCGCTCCTCATGCGTTTGTCCCTGGTGTCCGTGCGGGACCGGCGCGATCTCCCCTCTGTCCCCGGTGACCGTATAAACCGTCCTTACGGTCATGTCTCGGTTGTCGTGCTCCAAGACACGATGCATCTTGCCCAGCTTTCTGCTGGGCTGTAGGTACTGCTGCCTGCACGCTCGCTTCCCTCGGGCATGGTTTTCTGCTGCATCACTCATCTCGCGTTACGCACGCGCATGCTTACGCCGGCACTGCTCCCACCACATGCACGCGGAGGTATCCAGTCGCTCCGGCACTGTATTGCCCTGTAACTCTTTGGGATCGCTCATGTGCCCCAGGCTGAAACCCCGGTGGCATCACGGGGCTGTCTCTGCACAAACAGATGCTAGACTGGCTGTCACCGAGGCGGGGACAGACCCCGGTGCGCAGTAGCGGTTGCGGCGAGAGCTGCTGGGGTTTGGCAGGGTTTTCTGGCTGAATTGTATTTCTATTGAGCAATGTCAGTTTGTCAAAAGGGAAATATTTCATAGAAATAGCTTGTTGTGGTTTTTTTTTTTTAACATCACCTAGCTAGGCTAAAATAAATAGGAGTTGTTGAAATTCAAATGTGATGTTTAGAAGCTACAGACCTCTTGGTGTGGTGCGACTTGAAAACGGGAACGCTCGTGGTGGGTCCTGCCTTCCCTCGCTACCTGGGGCAGGGAAATGTTTCTCAGCCCCGGGTGTCTCATCTGCCCAGCTGCTGTGATGGAGCAGTTGCAAGCGAGGGGGACGCGGTGAAGGTCAGCGTAGCAGGAGGAAGGAGGCAAAACACACGTGGTCAGAGCCATGGAGCCATCGTGGCGGCAAGTCCGGGGCTCTAGATTTGCATTGGAAACTTCTTCGGCTGTTGTCCTCTTCTCTGCACCATGCAAGGTGAAGTGTTGCTTGCTGGCTCACCCTGAACCTTTCCCTGTCTCTCATTTCCATGAGCATCTCAGCAGAGGGAGGAAAATTCATTATCTGTGGTTTCCTCCATTGCAACCACCACCTCCTTTCCCCCAGCTACGTGCCCAGGCCATCGCCCAGCGTGCAAGCCCGTTGCTTGGCGTAGTCTGCAGGAGCTGTGATGGCTCCCAGGGGCCGTGTGAGCAAAGCCAAGCCCCAAGGGCCAGGTTTAGGTCCCACGTCCCCACGGAGAGGGACCGGCAAAATCTCAGCTGTGTGACCTTCTGGCCTGGAGTCTGTTTGTCACAGCTTGGGGAAGAAGGGAAGCGATCAGAAAGGTTCTCTTTGCTCTGCAAAGATAAATGTATCTTATTTCTGTCTTGCTGAAGCTTTATATAGTAATTATATCAACTACAGCTGATCAAAGCATTTGTTAAAGAGAAAACTATCTCTCCTTTGCTTTTGTTACTGTTTGCAGCCAATTTGACAGGCTTTATATCTCCGACTACATTTTCTTTTATTTTCCACGCTTGATTTCTCTTTTTCTCTTCCTTCCCCCTTGTTGGCACCTGGCACGTAGATGTATCTCCCTCCCCCCCGCCCTTTCCCTTCCCCCTCTCTCCATCTGGCTTAATAAAAATGGGTTTTAAGCCATCCCAGGGACTCGGGAGCAAATAGCAGCAGTCATGCGAGTGATCAATCTACCTGCGCCTCCTGCTCCGGCCGGGCAGGGAGGTGTGAGCGGGGCGGCTCAGCCAAGCAGGAGAGCGAGCAGAGCAGCTCCCTTCCCTCCTCTCCTCCCCTGGTTTTCTATTTTCTGCTGTTATTGTTTCTTCAGGTGTTTATAAGGGTTTAAACTCTGACCTCCGAGCGCTTTTCGTGAGGCTGGCACGAATGGGCTGCCCTTTTGTTCGAGCCATATCCACAAATCCCAGAAAGCACATCCTCGCCGCTGCTTTAATATTTTTTTTTTTAGGATTCCTTTTTTTCCCCGTTGACTTCCCATCTTTCTTTAATCTCATTTAAAAACCTCTTGCTCCTCCAGTGTCTGTGCTTCTTTCTCTCTGTCTCTCTGTTATTGGCTTTATGGCCAAACGCTTTAATTTATTTGCCATACAATATCTCTTTACCACCGTTCTGGGGATACAAATTGTTTGAAAGACGTTACAATAATATCAATGCCTCGCACATCTGTTTGTCAGCGCGCAGCGTTTCCAGCTCAGCCACTCAGGGACGGGGGGGAGGAAGGCATCTTCCTTTGCATGAGCGTCTGGGGAGATTGACTGTAATTCCCTGAGCTAAAACTTAGTTGGGATCTGGGGTTCCTAAGACTAAAAAGTGCCGGGCAGCCCCTCCTTTCCCAGGATTAGCACCGTGGTATTTGCATCAGCTAAAATAAGTCGCACCGCGGTGCTGGTTAGTAATTCATTGCACAAGAAAAAGCTTGAACCAACATCTGGAGGAAGAGTTTTAGACTTCAGTTTTGGGTCAAAATATGAGTCAAATTGGGGGGATTTGGGTCCAAATTGTTGGCAGTGGTTGTGAATTTGTTTGTTGCGGTGGTGATTTGGCTCTCACCCTGTTGGTGAGGGTGCTGTGGCCTTGTAGGCGGGTGCAGCTCCATGGAGGGAGGTGGCAATTCATTGCTTTGCATGGAGGACACCCCAACCAGGGGAACGGGAGCTGTCGCTGTACCCATTGCTCAGCTGGGAACAGAGCTGCAGAGGGGTGAAACGTCCTGGCCGGGGCTGCAGCAGACTCGAAGCCGATTTATTTCTGGTGATACCTTTTAGCAGGGAGAAAAACAGCTGCCTTGGGCTGGGCTGGGGTAAAGACACCAGCTTGCCTTGGGCTAGGCTGGGTCTAGTGCTGTTAAAATCACCTCCGCGGTTCTGCCAGCCAGCAATTGCCTCCCCTGTGGTGTTTTTAGCTTTCCTTATCAATGCACTTCATAACTTCTAATGTGCATTGATTGCTGTCTATTTCTCCTTTTATTTTTGCGTTATGCTTGATTGCTGCTTTAGCAATAAGAATAGGGCTTTTAGCCAAAATTGTCTTTTTTGGATTGTGGAGTCCTGACTTTTTGGCTCTCTAATAAGTTTTGTGTTACGAGCCCACATTTCTCTGTTGACATTTTTTCTTCCAACCAATTTCTCCCATAATTTTCCCCAGCGTTGGAAATGAGTCCTTTTGAAGCACTGAGTATATATATTACTGATTGGGGCAAGCCTTTATTATCCGTTGTGAATGTAATCAGGCCCTCATCACTAGTTTCTTGATAATCACTGAGCACCAGTTCAGTCATTAATTTTGTCTTTATCCATCATGTCTTCTTTCCACGTTATTTGCTAAATAGGTTGGACGTGATTGCGACACTCAACATCTGAGCTTGTAACTCTTTGCTTTCTTAATGTGTTTACATTGTCAGTGTAATGCTGTCCCCGGTACTCAGGTCTGCGGTATTTTATGATGAAGGATGCTCAGCCAAGTAGAGTGAGCCTGCGTGGAGGAGATGAATACTCCTTTGTTAGGCGATCACCATTGATGGTCTTTAGACCCTGATGTTTCAATACCGCTGCCTGTGAGCTCTAATTTATTATCTCCCCAAATCAAGCTCCTCAGGACCGAGCTGTTTATCTTTTCCCTCATTTGCAGCATGGTGCTCGTGTAGAAATTCATCCTGGTCTGTAGTTTCCCTTCATGGTCCGTGCCTGCCTGGGCTGGCTCCGTGCGTGTTGATAGGAATCCTAGGTGTATCCGATGGGTCTGAGAGATCAACAGCTCTAAAAGTAGGAAAGTAAATAAATTATAGCAAAGACTTTGACGGGCTTGTCATCCCGATCGCTCGGTAATGCCAATAATATCACCTTTCCTCTTGTCAAAGAGATTTTCCAGTTCCTGCTGCCGCTTAGGAAGTCCTGCGGCACGGATGGATGGAGAAGCAGCAGGTAAATGGCTCCTTTGGGTGGTATTTGCCAAGAAGGGGCTGCGTTTGCTCACCGAACAGCCTTTGAGTTTGTGCCCTGCTTGCACTTTTTTAAGCTTTCCCCTTGCATCTGGAGCGTAAAACCACTGCGGGCTGCGCAGATCTGTGATATTTTATGGTAGGAAAGGCGCTGCCCAGCAGTGAGCTGCATCGTGTCCGCAGGGTTGCAGGGCAGCCGTGGAAACCTCGGGGTCTCGCCTCGCTCCTCTCACCCGGGGCCGAGACATAGTGGGGTGTCGTGTGGTGGTCTGTGCGCATCCCTCATAGCCCTGTTAGCAGGGATACGGGGAAACTGGTTTAGCGGGGTATCCTCAACAAATTAACACGCCCTATTGATTGCAGGGGTTAATTAGCTGGGGCAGGGCTTAGTCTTGCCACGCTCTTAGCTTCTGGTACCCAAACTGGCTTCTTACAACTACCCTGGGCCTCTCTCTTCTAGTATCACATTGTGCCAATTAGAGAGACCTTCAGTGTCTTTCGAGAAGGGTTTTCGGAGCTCCTCTGTATTCTGCCAGGAGAAAACTAAGGCCGCAGGCATTAAAAAACCCCAGACTTCCAATTGCTGCTGATCCTCACGCTGGTATAAAATGAGCCGAGGGATGACAGGGGCCTCAGGGGGGAAGGCACAGTGACTTGCAGGATTGAGCTGAGTCCTGGAGACACCTCTGCTGTCCTCCTCCTCCCTTGGCGATGTGCTGCTGCTAACTTTTTTTACCTGACAAGCCGCCGGGCTCCTTCTTGGCCACTTTTGCCTTGCGCCGTGACTCAGTCTGGGGGGATTAGACACTAAACACAAGGAATGAGACTATCCACGACTACGTTAGGATGATAAAAATGTAAAAAAAACCTAACGCAAAAGGGCTGTGAAATCTGTTTCAAGCCCCAGACTGGTTTTCTAGTGATGGGGATTTGGAATAAACTTCCCCAGCAGTTGGTTCTTTGATATTTGTGGTTGGTAGCGGCTGCCCATGGGCAGAGGCAGGCACACAGTAATCACCCTGCTTTGGGAAGGGTGGCCGATTTTGTGTCTCCCCGTTCTTTAGTGCATTGGATTTTGGTCTCAGGGGAGGTGGCTGAGGGTGGTGGTGTTGTGCAGGTGATAATAGCAGAGAAGATGAAGCACCAGCTCTGGTGCTTGCTGCTTTTTCTGAGCCGGGCTGGAGACCGTGGTCTCGGATGGAGACCACGAAGGATGCGCCGTGAATTTTGGGAAGACAAATCCCACTTTTTAGGAAGCAATGCTCCTGCCTGGTGGTTGCAGCATAGGTAAAAAGCCTGATCCCCTCCCTGCTGAAGCAGCAGGTTGGTGTGTTGGCAGTCCGTCCGAAACCAAGCAACAAATCTCCAAAGGGATGTTAAAATTCTTGCTCGCGTCCTTCTCTCTTTTAATGCACATCTCGTTCGGCGGTCATCTCTCCTCGCTCTAGCTCATAGTTTCAACTTGCCTTTCTCCAGAGGCATCAGCCCCTCTGGATAATGTGCCCTGACAGCTCCTCTTACCAGAGCTTTCAACATCGGTGTGCAGGGCTCTGTGGAAATGGAAGAAAATCCACCTTGTAAGTGCTTTTACGGGCTGAAAACAAACTGCATCGAACAACGAGCCCTAGCATCTTCTGCCATCCCCGAAGCCGAGCAAAACCTCAAAAGGCTGAAAAACATATGGTGGCTAAGCTTTGGGATTTTTCTTCTCTTTCCCTCCTTCTCTTCCCCCCTGCCCTCCCGCCCCCGCTGTGAGAAATGAAGGGTGCAGGAGATTTTTAACCAAGAGAAAATTGGGTAGTCTCCCGGAGAAGCGGTGAGGAGCGAGGAGTGCGATAGCATCTGCTTCATCTCGTTTCTTAACCCACCGCCAAGTCCCTCAGCCCTCCTGGGACAGATAAATGGGCCAGAGAGCTGGGAG
>VWZZ01001049.1:238161-259731 GCA_013399095.1 Psophia crepitans
CTTCTCCCCTCCACTTTCTCTCCCCTCCATCTCCCCACTGCCATCCATCTCTCTGCTATACGCATATGGAGAGGATCCTTTCTTCTGGACAAGCCTCTGGAGCTTCTTTTGGTTTTAATTAAGAGTGAGTGAAGGCACCAAAGTGATTTGTAAGGGGCAGCATCCAGCGGTGGGATGCTGGAGCAGGGTTGCAGAGCCGTGCCGTGCCCATGCCACCAGGGAAAGAGCTGCGTACGTTCCATTTCGTTTTATGCTTTGTAATTTCATCTATTGTTTTAGGATAATTTCATTTACTTTGTTTTTAATACAAGGGCTGCATAAGCTACCATCTGTAATATTTTGTGGACCCTACCATAAATTTCCATTACGGCACTTATTAAAACCTTTATTGCCCTGAACATCCACAGCGCTCTGCAAATGTGTTTGGATATTTTTTTTTCCCCCACTGCCTTGTGAATTCACTAGATTTGTACTTGCCAGGAGTCGCTTGGAGGTAAGAAGCATCTTTTTTATCTCAGCCTGTCCAGTGGAGCTCATGTCCCTTGGAGGGGCTCCCAGGCCACCTTGGCATAAGTAAGCAGGGGAGAGCAGCAAGTCCTGCTGAGACTACACAGCCGTGGAACATGCCAGGATTAAAAGCTGGAAAAGCTTTTATGAAGTGTGCGTCTGTCTCTCTCCTTACCCTGCCTCCAAAATCAAAATATTTCCCGCAAGTGCTGCTGTTTAATCAGTGCAGGGCTTTTCCTAGAAGGGACCTTTTTATTCTGCTCAGTGTTTGTGCAGTGTCTAGCCTTGCAAGATCCCGTTCTCCGTGTATTCGTAGGCATCCTTCTAATAACCATGATTAATAATGAATGACAACCATTAAATCACTTTAAATATCTACGAGCAGCACGATGGAGACCCCTTGCTTCCCGGCAGTGGTAATGCCATCCAGATGTGGCTACGCACGTCACGCTCTCTTGTACCACGGCCACAAAAGGGGGGACCCTGTAGAGGACCGGGGTAAATTGTGCGGTTGTTATTTTATTTAGCAGTAATGCCTGGAAACGTGGGGCGTGACTCAGGAGAGGGATTCCCACGTCAGCTCTATGGGTCTGGGGTGCGTTTGTTCATCGCAGTGTTGCCGGAGATGGTGTGAGGCAGCAGCTGCTCTGCCTTTGCAGGCTTCAGCCGGGTCGAGCTCGATTTATGGCAGCTTTATGCCTGGAGAGCTGGTTTCCTGCGGGCAGAAATAATCCAGATTATGGGAACCTGCTGTGCTTGTGTAAGATGGTGAACCGCCGTCCAGGAAAATCTCTGTGAGCCTGGACTTTGTATCTGATTAGGGGCTGTGCCATATCAGGGCTAGAATACCTCCCTTGCCATGGTCCCCGTCTCCTGCTCTGATGATGGACCATCTCTCTGTGGCAGGATCCAAGTGATGCTTTAGCCCTGTCTGGTTGAGCCTGGATCACCTCTGCCTCTGCTCCAACAAAACTGTGCCATGCTTTCTGGCTTTATCCCATAAATCTGCCCATATGGATGGCAATAGGATGAAGGACAGCCGTCGGCAGAGGTGTTAGGACCCCGAGGGGGACATGTGTCCTGTTTCTTCTCATTCAGGGTGGTGAGGCTGGCATCTCCATGCGGTGGGTGCTTCCCAACCCTCTCCAAGCTTCCTACACCCGTCACAAAAGCCAGTGCGAAATCAAGCAAACGCTCCTCTTTTGCACCCATGCCAACCCCGCGCTGGCGAAGCACAAAGAGGAGAATTTGCTCCTCTCGGCTGCCGGGAAGCCAGGGCTTGCATGCTCACGTGCCTGAAGACAACAGCCGGGATTTTCCACTGCCCTGCACCTTGTCTCTCTCACTCCTGTCATCACGCTCATTTGGTCTTAGCATCCCGCTGAAGTTCAAAGGAGGCTTCCGAAAACAAGGCACAAATGGTACCCAGATGCTTAACTGGCGGTGACTTTCGGAGGTGTCTCCGTGCCGCGTGCGCCCAGGGGAACAGCAGAATTGACTGCGTGGGGCGGGAGACGATAAAAATAAGAAGCTGTTGTTCCTAGATGCTCAGTGGAGTAGAATGAGATGAAAAGCCTGTCCCGCTGTGATGAATTCCCCTGGTCATCGTTTCTGACCACGAGCGGTAGCTGAAGTGGGGCAGAAGGAGAAATGCTGAAGCACGCTTAGGTAATGGTGAGTGAAGGGCGGGAGTACAGAAGAGGAGCGGATAAATTATTTAAGGTACAATCATTAAAGCAACGGGGCGGAGGGGGAAAAGCAAATTTTTTTGCTTTTTGCTTCGCTTGCAATATTGAAAATGGGAAAAAAAAATCATTTTGGATCAAGCTGCAATGAAACCTTAATAACTGACGGCTGAAGGAAAATAGGGGAATTGATGCTGGGTTGGCTGTTCCTCGTTCAGTGAGAGCTGAGAAAAGCTTTGCTCGAGTATTTTCGTAGCGAGGCAGGACAGAAAGCCAAGAGAGCAGCAAAGTCCTCTGAGATCGTGCCTGCAGCAGTCTGCTTCTGCTGCTGCTCTCGGTCTGGAAAAGCAGGGAGAAGAGCAAACTCCTATTGCCTCTCCTTCAGGTGGCACCTCATGCTTTGCTGCACAAATCCCACAGGTTTCGGGCAGCATCCTGAGGCAGAGGACGCACCTGGGATGTGGCTCAGCAGGGAGAGCATTGCTTCTGTCCCTGCTTCGTTGGTGGTGGGCTTCCCTTCCTCGTGCCACGTAGCAGGGCTGTCTGCATCTGGCTTTCCCCTTCCTTCGCCCCTGCCGTGGTGGGAGACTTCCCAATGAGGACTCTCCCCCTTTTCTGGACTCCTCTTTTAAGGGGTGAAGCCACTACAGTCTCCTGAAAAGCACGTGATGCTCCTTCCCATGCCCTGGCGAGGCGATACCGCACGCTCTGGACAAGTGCATTTATAGTCTTTTAAGATTTCCAGAGCCACTCTTGGAGGGCCGTTAAGACCTTCGGCTGGTGATAATTGGATTTGTAAGACAGTGCAACATGTGATAAAGTGCTCTTGTTGGACAGGATCCCAGTTTTCTTCTATCATTCCTATTAATGTGATAAATGTCGCTGTCTCAGCTGATAGGGCCGTGTTGGATAATAAGATTGGAATCAGCTTTGATTTCTCCAGCTCAGTTCTGCATCACGGCTCAGCAAGAGCAGGCAGGGAGAGACCCAGTAGAGGTGCCCGTTGGTGGGGCAGGGGGATATATGTCTTCACACCGTGCTGTTTCCTAGCTGGCAGGCCAGGAGATGAGGAGATGGGTCCAAGGCAGCGGTTGCAAGCTTTGGAGCCACTCGGCAGGGAATGGGTGAGGAAGGTGGCCTTGGAGGAGCTGGAGCAGACAGTTGGATGTGTCAGGCAATGAAACCTCTCCTAATTAAAGCTGATGGCAAACAAATGCGGGAGTCCGAGTACAGCTGGGAAGCAAAAGTCCAATTTGGAACTGAGCAGCTGTGAAATTGGACCCATCGACCACAGCTGGGGCTGGAGGAGGAGAAACGGGGACTATGGCTGGCTGAGGGGTGAAACTGGGGCTGGGAGAAAGCCGTTATGGCTAGAGGTGGTATTATTTCCCCCCATATGTCTTGATGTACCATAGTTTATAAGAGGTCCTACTTATTCTGCTCCTTGGGAGTTAATGTAGCTAGCCAGGCCCTGGACAATGGAGGAGTAGAAGGAGAGGTGGCATTTTGGTAGCCCACCGTGCTCCATCTCCTCTGAAATGGTGGTGATGGCCGAAATGGGCAAAAGCTTTCCTGACGTGAAGGCTGTGCTCCAAGGCATCGTGCTGAGGCAGAAAAAGGGGGACAAAATGGGGTGTTTTTTCCACATCAAACCTCCCATCTGTCTGAGAAGTAATGGTTAGTTGTCTTCTTTGTGTGAATACAGCAGAGATTTCTTTATAAATCAAATAGTCCTCTAGTTGGAGATGGTTTTTCCCCTGGTCCTTCTCTTTGTGTCTCTCCCCTTGTTCCTCTGAAGATGTGTTGTGCTTTTGTCTGGCTATTCCGTGGGGATGGGATATGTGTGGTGGGGAGGGTGCTTAATAATCCTGCAGTAGCAATCCAGTGGGCGTCGTGCTGTGGGTGAGCAGTAAACGGCTACGACATTCTGCTCCTGTTTTTTTTTTGTAGGACCCATGCTTTTTCTTGCTAAACGAATGCCAAATTAAGCCTCCTTTCTCTACAAGGGTGGTTTGAAGAGGTAGCTGGAGGCACCAGCCTTTGAAATTAGGTGGCAAACTGAGCCACAGTCCATTTCTGCTTAATATTTTGTGCAAAACGATGGCAGCAGGAGGAGAGTGCAATGAGGGTGCTGTGTCCAGCCTCCTGCCTGCCCCTTGCAGAGCAGATAGCCCTTCCACAAGCCACGTACGGGGACAGAGAGCTGCTCGAGGTCCTTCAAACATGACTGAGGTTTGGCGCGGAGGTAGCTAGCGGACAGAGGCAAATTGTTAAACCCCATCCCTGTGTACAAATTCAGCCGCACGGACTTTGCTAGCCACGCAAGCAGAAATCACAGTCGAAGCCCAAGGAGGTTACTGCAGCGATCATCACCGGCATTATTATCCTCAGGTACCCTTTCTTAGAGACCGGCTGTTTGCTGCACTCGAAGGGAAAGAGGAGCACACACTGTTCAAACAGCCAGGCAAAATACCCTGGGCCTGCTGAGTCCCAGTTTTGTAAATGTTATTTCCAATCTTCATTGACTTCCCGGCGTGTCCTTTCCACTAGCACTGATTGCTTGCCTCTCCCGCTTTGGGAAGCTGGGGTTTTGTCCTCTTCGCTGATTGCTCTCATCTACGCAAAAAAAAAAACCCATGGAGGGGGGAGGCCAGCAGGCAGCAATGTAGAAAATCAATAATAATACTACCAACAACAATAATAATATTAATAATTAAAGCCCTAAATGATTTGCCGTGTTTCGTACCCTCCACAGCTTGGAAGTGATGTACTTGAGCACTTGAACCGAAGCGAAACGGGCTTGTGCAGGGTAAGAATTGGAGCGAACTGCTCCAGTTCTGGGGCTTTGGAGGCGAACTCTGGCTCGTGGGTTTGTTCCAGCGCTGGGAGAAACCTGGCGAGGCTTGCAAAGGTCGCAAGAGCTGCTAGGGAGAACTGAGATGTTTGGGGTTTGACAGCATCAGCGTGGCCTGACGTGTGTTGCGGCAGGAGATAAAAAGACTGAGAAGAGGAAGGTTTTTCTCTTCCTCCTTATCTTGTTGAAGGTGCATCCCTTATATATACATCGGATAGGCTTCAGCCAGCCCATGTTAGAGGTCCTGCGTCGTCACGACAGGGCAACCAGAAGGATTTGGAGTTTGGTTGTGTGTTGGGTTGCGTTTGGACCCTGCTGCGAGCGAGCAGGGTAGCAGCATCAGCCCCGGGGCCTGCCTCGTGCTGCGGCCGAGCAGAACCGACCCCGGGTCTCTTATCGCTGCAGGGCCTTATCTCCGCTGCGCGTGCTCCGCTCATCCCTCACTGTCAGCTCTGGCGGTTTTTGCTTGGGGAACGAGCGTCATGTATCCCCCAGAAATGTGTTCTGCAAGGACGAGAGATTCCAGAGCAGAATCGAAAAGCAGCTGCTTCCTTATTACACCTGCCCTTGTACCCAGCGAGTCCATCATCGTGTTGGTGGGGCTCTGACGCTGGGTGTAGCACAGTAAACCCTGCCGGGGGTGATCAGTGCTAGGCAAGCAAAGGTATTTGCAAGTGCTACTCCAACCCATCGCGATTTGCACCGGCTTCCCCTCGCCCTCCTGCGTGTTGCAAGGCTGCGCGGGCTCAGCGTCCCCTCGGAGAGCTGCGTGTCGGAGCGTGCGTGCACCCGGCTTGGGGGCCTGGCTGCTGAGCACCAACCCCTGGTCACTTTATTTGAAGTTTTCTGGGGTCTAGTGTGTTTTATTGCAGCCTTGGAGCAAAGGAGTGTTCTTTCATGTAGCACTTTATGTGCCAGAGTGCAGTCGCCTTTATTATTATTATATTATTATTATTATTATTAAACGGAGGATTTTTAATCTTGAGAGAACAGATATTTATAATTTACCACCTAGGGCTTGGTAATTAATATTTGTGTAGAGCTCTCAGCGATGCCTTGGATGTGAAATGTATTATATAAATAAAGACCGTCTTGCAAGCAGCGGGGGAAGAGGGGAATTAAAAAAAAAAAACAAAACAGGTTTCTGTGGGAATAGGTGAAGCTGTGAAGTGATTCAAAATCCTCGGCACCCAAAGGGGCTACGGGGAAAAGCTGACGGGGACGCTGAGCACAGAGGTCAGAAGCTCCCATCGCTCCAGGCCGGCAAGCTTTTCAATCTGGAGGCTGTTCACCACACGTGAAATGAATTTGTGTTCTTACACCGGTTCCTAGCAGACCATAAAATATGATGCACTCGCAGGGTCTTTGGCTGCTTGTACAGAAAGGCCGGTGATTAAATGGGCTGTGGAGATTGAGCTGCAGCAAGGGGACCGTCACCGCCGCTGCCGGGATGCCGGCCTGGTGAACGGGTCCCTTCTCCCCACCCCCGCGTCCCTGCGAGCTGCCAAAACCTGCTCTGCCAAATCCGTGGGAGGAGAGGGGGTACCGCGGAGGAGAGAAGCGGGACAGCATCCCTCAGGGCAATGAACCTCGCTGTCTCTACCAAATTTCCACCCTTGCCAGGTCAAATTGTCCTGGAGCCACCCACGGAGGTGGTTAAAAACTTCCACGCAGTAGATCCCATTACAGGTTTTCATTGCCCTGGAAAAGGGAGATCTGGATCTACTGAAAGTATTACTGAGCTAAGCTCAGGCTGGCGATTTGGGGTTGGGGAAAGGAACAAGTAATCTAGAAAAACTTGGTTTGTTTTCCAGAAAAACATTTGGATGTTTGTTTCAATTATCTTTTTTTTTTTTGCTTAAAAAAAAATGTAGCAAACTGTTGTTATTAAGGTTAAACAAGCGCGCTGACTAAAGAGACAGAACCTGACAATGCAGCAAACCCTTTATTTTCTGGTTCAACAAAATATTTAATTTGACCCAAACCATTTTTCACCTGATTTTTCACTTCTGGCATAAAATCAATTTCCTGCATCGCTCTGTTCTCCCACGCTGCCGGCATGATGGGGTCGGGGAATCCTTTCTTTGTGGTGTGTATTCCTTCCCCTCCCTTTTTTTTCCTTTTCTATTTTGTCTTTTTTCTTCTTTTTTTCTTTTTTTTTTTACTTTTCCACCCCTTTTTTTCTTTTTTTCTTTTCTATTTTTCCTTTTTGTTTGGTCGTGTGCCCCCACACCCCCCCCCGCCTTTCCTCTTTTCCTTTCCACCAGGCTTTGAACCTCTTTGAACTGCGCTAATTATAACGTAGCTCTTAGGTAACTAATATGTGCAGGTAATATTGTGATTATATATAGAGAGCCATATGGTCCTGTGCAGTCACTTTCAGTGTTGTTAAACCGCTGAAGCGGATAAACTCCATGTCCATGCACAAAGTAATTGCACAAAACTAATTTGTGTTTGCAAACAGAACTGAAATTAAGTATGTAAATAAGCAGAGCTGCAGACTAAATATTATAGTAGGGAAGGAGGGGGGTGGGGAGGAGAAAGTGGAAACAACTTCATAACTGCAAAGTACAATCAGTGCACGAGATGGAAATGGTAAGTGTTTATAATGTGCAGAGAGCTAATGCTGTGAACAACTGTTAGAGGGTTTCAGGCTATAAATCCCGTGTGTGTCTCCTTCCCCAGCCCTGCCTCCAGCTGCAGCACCAGCTCCGTCATTCGGCGGGGAATATATATATATATATGGCATAATTTAATGGGGTTTTGCTGGGAAATATAGACATAGTTTAACCCCGTGTCATTCGTCTAGAGACTCCGTTTTACTTAAAAACTTTTAAAAAGAAACATCTTACAGCCTAGCATGAATAATAGATGCAGGCATACACTTCTGCAACACATAAATTTGGGGTTGAGGCAGCAGCTCCCTCCCTCCCGACAGGCAGAGACCCCCTGCCCACGGCGTACGCTCACCCCAACCTGGGCAAGAGGCTGCTTTTTATTTTGGGAGCTGCTGGGGGCCTCCTGGGTATCAGTTACGATGTCGAGCGATAGGTAGCGTGGGCTCTGCGGGGACGTGCGCTGGAGGGATGTGACTGGCTCTTTGCAAGGGAGATTTGCGCACGGGGCTGCGTTCATCGCCTGTGCGCACCCCAAGCAGGGGTTTTGCAGCAGGCGGGCACTTTGCACCGACTCGAAATGCATCGGGGCGCTCGAGCGGGACCCAAGCCATCCTTGCGCGTGTCCGCGGCCCCAGAGCTGGGAGAAGCGATGCTGGCTGCTGCAGAGCAGCTCTGAAGGGTCCCTCCGCCTCCCAGCCAGCAATGGGAAGGTTCCCTCTGCTGGCAAACACCAGGCTCTGGCCCCTGAAAAGCTCTCGGTGATTATACCGAGCCGGTGTAAAGGCAGAGAAAGGGTTTAATTGCAGAAGTGCTTGGGAAAATGTCACTGGGCGTACACACACGTGATATCCTGTATTTACCAGGAGAAAAGGTGCTGGCAGTCCTGGCTCCTATTTCTAACCCTGGTAAAGACTTGTCTTGGGACTGGAGGAAGCGCTCGGCTCCTCTGTTCAAGTTTTCCCTTCTTCTAAAATTAGCATCGTGTTTGGCTCCCTCAGATGGGGGCTTGCAGGTGACTGTAAAATGGGTTGAAATCTGCCGGCGGAGGCAGGCTGCGCGAGTGCAATGTCATTATTCCTGCTATCATCATTAATGGTGATGTCCTTGTCATGAAATTGGTGGATTTCAGCTCTGTTAGAAGCCGGAGAGCTTAAAAAAAAAAAAGCTACCAAGAAAATAAAGCGGAATGGTTGTTTACCAGATGGATAAGGGGTAGAATTGCTTGAGGGATATTATGACTCCTTGTTTTCAAGATGGTGCAAAAGCACAAGGTAAAATAGATACATTAATTGATAAATAAATAAATACTCCTCCAAAACAGATGGGTCCCCTTGAGCCCAAAGCCATCTCTCTCTTTGTTTCTTTTCCAAGCTCGTACCTCAGAACAGCACACCAGTTGTGCACGCCACGCACACGTGCTCTCCTCTGCCGCAGTGGGTTGTCAGCGCGCGGCGTGTGCCGGGTGGTTTTGCCACAGGTAATACATCGGAATTGGCTACAAGTCAACGAGTTTCTCTTCATCATGTGAGGAAAATGCCCCTGCAGCAGGCTTGCACGCCTGCTTCTGCTTGGGTTCCCTTGCCCTGCTGCAAAACTCTGCTTTTGTCTGCAAATAGGATGCGAAGCTGCAGGTTGTGGGGGGGGGGAACCGTGGTGCTGTTCCTCAAAGCTCTGCCGTGCATGTGTAATGGGCTTTTGCAGGACTTCTGCGGTGTGATCTGTTACTGGGAACAGCCCGTTTGATGGTTCATTTTTAGGATGTATGGCTCGCCGCGCTGGGTCATCTCTCAGGCTCCTGTCTCCTTGCAGTGAATCACCAAGGGAGGACTGGGATGGCGTCTGGGGCACCCACAGGAGCTTTTCCAAGAGGGCACGCTGGCCCTTTCCTAGTGGCAGATTTGGGGGGTTAACCTAACCCTGCACAAGCTTTGCCTTGGGAAGGTTTATCTTTCAGTGGGCGTGAGGATGGGTGGCTCTCTGGTGTGGCAGAAACCAGAGGAGGGTCTGGTTCTGTTGAAACTTGTGGAGCATCCTCAGGTTTAGCTGCTAAATTGGAGATCTTGTGCAAGAGCCGCAAAGCTCATGCCCACCCTTCGGTGTCACTCTGAACTGCTGCACATCACCAAGGCTGAAATTAGGCTTTGGCTTGGCTGAATTTAGGGAACTCAGGCAGATTTGCCGCTGTAGGACGGGGATCAGGCTCCTCGCCTTGACCTAAGCTGAACCCCAGCCTGTGGTAGGCAAGGCTTGGGGTTCAGTAAATGGGAAGGTAAAATTTCCAGAACTGCTGGGAGATGCTGCTGTGAGGCTGATTTCTACCCTTAGCCGTGATCATTTTGTTCTGTTGTTGTGCAAATGTTTTAAAAATAACTAGGGGAGGGAAAAAAATGCAAGTGCAGGGGGAAAGCACTGATAAACACAGCCTGAAATGCTGTTACAGGCAGACTTTAGAGCCTGAAATCACCTCAAATGTATTCTGAATTACCTTGAGCATATTTAGACAGATCTATTTTTCATTGCAGGACATTAATGTACTGACTTGGGGGATTTTTTTTTTTCTTCTCTGCAAAAACATTTCTGTCACATGCTGTGAGGAAGCAGTAATAACCCTTAGCACCAGGACAAGAAGGAAGACTGGGTGAGGGAACGGCTGGGGAGATAGTTGAGGGCATGGCTGCAAGTCTGGACTCTGGGGAGTTATTTTTTGCAGTGCAACCCAAGGCAAGCTGGAGCTTCAGAGCTGACTTGGGCTCTGGAGCCTCCTCGGACGAGCCTGGGAGTTTTCGTACCCATCTTGTACAGTTAGTGAGGCTGTCATGCTCTGTGCAGTATTTGTATCCCTAAAGGTTTGTGAATTCCTGTGATCACCTTTCCACGAGTTAGGATTCGAGGCAGAGATTGTATGAATTAATATAAACAGTGGCAAGTTAGCTTTTTTCTCCCAAACTCTGTGCTATTAGGGCACCCCCCCCACCAGGCAGGGGCTTTATGCAGATATCTGGACGAATTGAATAGAAGCTTGAGCATCGTGTCTCCCAAATCCTGGTTTTGCAGCTGAATAAGCGGATTGAGGTTGCAGCCCCTCCAGCTCTCGCTGTGTCCAGCAGCAGGAGGACGTGGGAACAGAGATGCTCTGCAGGGTTGGATGCAGGAGGAGGAGGAGGAGGTTGCTGGAAAAAACCAGTGCAGCTGGCCAGCCGAAGGTGGGTGGGAAGGTCTGTCTGAACAGCAGGTGAGGGGCAAGAGGAGCAGCATGGCAGATGTTGAGGGGCTGGCCCAGGCAGGTTTTAGGAGAGGAGGAAGCAAAGGCATGCGGGCGAGACGGGCTTCTCCAGCGAGCAGCTCCTCCCTGCGCAGCCTCCTGCCAGGCTGGCTCTGCCGTGCCTGGAGGAGTTTTGCAGGGGGGAAGAAAGGAGGAAGATTTCTCCCGTTTCGTTTGGTAGCTGCAGCTCCTGGGCTTTGCTGCAGTGGCTTGAGGGAGGGGATGGAGCCAAAGGCTTCTGGCGTTTCCAGAAGTAACCCTGAAGGAGACGAGCTGAAAGGGATATCTCCCTCCTCTGTGACTGGCTCGCTGCCTGCTTGGAGGAGCTGTAAACCTTCCCTGTGTCCTCATGATTAATGACTAGAGGCAAAGAAACACCACGGCTGCTGCTCAGCTCCTGTGGTCAACAGCCTCCCACCCATGCTGTGCCCGACCCTGGGGAGAGCATCCTCTCCTCAGATACGGGACCTGGGGTTTTCCTTGGGTGACATCCTTGGAAGCCCAGCGGCTTGTCCCTCTGGAGAGCTGGGAGTTAGAAATTGCCCTTTCCAGCAAGGATGTAGGTGTGAAATCAGAGCAGCCCCTGAGCAAAGGCTGTAGCTGGGGGTGAATGCCACAGGAAATGGCTTGGTGCATCCGTGATGTCCCCAGCGCCGGGCAGGTGTCCAAGCAGATGACTTTACAGCAGTGATGCTCTGGTCCCTAGATGAAATGGGGCAGAAGCAAGGTGAAAAATCTCTCCCTACTTTTTCCTCTTCCACTGTTGCTACTCCCTCTCCTGTTCCTGAGGTTGTACTGCATTTCCGTACTCCCTCGCCCACGGCTCGGCTGTGTCCTGTAGTTCGTCATGTAAATGCTTGGTTTCTCTCTGTGGAGAGTTGAGGAACAGTATCAATGGTAAAAGTGGGGGATTTCCCCCTCATCTAGATATTTTCCCAATTAGAAAAAAAGATGGAGATGTAGAGCATTAGGTAGGTTTAGTATTCTGCTAAAAAACCCTCCTAAATATAGAAGTGTAAGTTTAAAGCAAGTGTAGTTTAAAGAATGAATGGCAAGTAAAAGCTTTTCCCATCTTTTAATCAGTTGTGCTGTTCATTGGCCAAAAGTTGGGGTCTCTGGTTGGTTCCAGCCCAAAACAAGGCTTGTCCTTTGCATTGTCCTTAGCTCCAGCTTTCCCATGCATGAACCTCCGTGGCTGCTGCCGTTGAGCTCTGTCGGATCTCGTCTCCTGCATGGAGCCACATCCATCACAGGGCTAATGGGGTCCTCTGGACATGATGGCCGTTAGCTAGAGAGGCTGTTGGATGGAGATCCAGCTCCCTGGCTTTGCAGATTTGAAACAGGCCTGCAAATAAGTTTGCGGATGAACTCAAAAAACAACGAAAAAAGAAAGATTTTTTGGTTTTGAGTCAATAAAGCCTTGGTTGTCAGAGAGGAGCGTGCCCTTAAGCTGGTGACCTTGGCGGTTATCAGTGCTGTCGGAGATCTTTATTGCTTCCATCATGCTTGCCGGGGATGAAGTTTTACTTGTGTTGGTGGCGTGACTGCTCCCGACGTGACTCGTCTGGGCGCTGCGGGGATCGAGCTGCCGAGCGCTGCTTTGGGAGTGGTTTTGCAGCACATCCTAGTGCTGCAGCAGCATCCTTACTACATCCCCAGCCCCTTGGTCCCTCCCTGGGGATGGCTCTGTGCCTTGCAATCCCTCTTCTCTTCACTCATGGGACAAAATGAGGTCAACTGGAGCAGAAGGATGTGTGGATCACTCTCTCCCTTAAGCATTGAGGGGTCCAGCTTGGCTGGGGCAGAAGGAAGGAGAACTTGGAGGTGTAGGGTGGAAGGAGACTGATGGCAAAGGCATGTGTCTCGACCACAGATTTTCCCCAGCCCCCCCCCAGGTTTCCCTTGTGGGAACTGGCCTCTAGTTGTTCCTGCCTAAAGAAGGCAACGATTTGCGAAGTAAAAGGCAAAGAAAAGCGGTAGTGTCAGGAAGACAAAAGGGAACATTAAAAACCAACCAGCTCCTCCAGAAGAAAGCAGTGTGGTCTAAAGAAGGATCCTTGAAAAATATAAGGCATGAGTCCGAAGGAAGGAAAAAGGGAGCATGCCAAATTCCTCTCTAATCCCCTCGACAACAGCCAGATATAATGGGTTGCCAGACTTTCCCCTGAGCTTGTTTTGCTTTGGTCCGGAGATTTTTGCAAACTCTGGCATGCTGGGAATGTTAAGCAGGGCCAGGGCCTTGTTCATGGTGGTGTTTATAAATCTGAGTGGAGGAGAAGGTCCAGATTTTGCCCTTAAAAAAAAACAAAAACAACAAAACAACAAAAACAACAACAACAACAAAAAGACAAACCACCAACCAACAACCAAAAAAAAAAATCAAACTGGGGAAAAAAGAAAAGCGCTGCTCCAGAGGGGAAGCTTACAAGCTGTTCCCATCCTCATTCTGTCCCGGCTGATGGAAAATCACCAGCGCTTGCCTCATGTAAATGGCACTTTACCCACTGGAAATGTGAATGCTGTCACCAGTGCCCAGGTCTGTCAAGCTTATCAGCTGAGCTAGTGAGACGGAGAGATGCACCCAGCCCTGTTCACACCAGGAGAGTGATAGATAATAACATTTTGAGGGGAGAAAAGGCAGCGAGGCTGACGGACGGGAATTAAGGCGCCCTGTAGAAGTCCATCGCTTATTCACTCCTAGTTTCATATTCAGGGGAAATGGCGTTTGCCTTTCCGGTTAGTTTTCTTTCTTCCTTTCATGCTTTTTAAAAGTCAACCCGGCAGAATTAATTCTCTTCTCCCCTCGCTCCCGTCTCTGCATGTGTCACTCCTCATTTTCACCTGTAATAGGGTCTGGCAGATTTGCATTTGGGGCTTTGGGTGCTGAGAAACAGAGGGATTTTTTGCAGGCAAAGCAAAGAACGGTGTGGGAGCAAGGGATGCCCGAGGAGACATCTGCAATGGGCAGCCTGAATCCTCCTCCAGACGCTCTAGTGGAGGTGTCTGGGCTTGAAGGTGTCTGGGTACGAGGAATTGCCACCGTGCTGGCAGCCAGAAATCTGGTGATGGAGCTCCCACCGAGGACTTCCAAGGCAGCACCGTGGAGGTGGGCTGGAAAGTGGGTCTGGCAGTGGCTTGCAGGGGGTCAAGGAGATGTTTTTCCAGCCCTAAAAGAGGGAATATGAGAGGAAAGAGAGCTTGGAGATGGCTCATTGCAAAAGAAGGCAGCTGGGCAATGAAGCCCAGAAAAAGAGGGGTGTAAAAGTTGGTTTTATGGAAGCTAAACATCAACTTGGAGTCAATGCAGTGTTAGAAAGGAGGTTTCCAGTCCGCTAAGGAAAGATCTAGGAGGAAGGGTCTGTTCCCGTGCAGCTCGCAGGGAGAGCCATGGGATCTGTCCTTAACTAGCCTCGTGCCCCAGCCCTCTGAGGGATTATTAATGCAGATCAGAGCTGTTTTCCATATGTATGATCCTGAAATATCTCCTTCCAGAGTGAACCTTAAGCACGAGCGCTATAATGTAATGAGTTAAACTGCTTGTTCGCAGTTCCACTAAAAGCAAATGGACTGGGAATTTGTTTTAAAAAACTGGACAGAGCTTTATCGGCCAATTAATCAGAATGTATAATGGATAAATTAAAGGGCAGAGTCAAGCGCGGCTGCCAAATAAAAACCAATAAAGTGCAATCTGCAAATGGACATGACATTATGGGATGCCACACAACAGAAGCAGAGAAGGGAAAACAGCGCACGGCCTCGGGTCTGATGTGCATGTCAGGCTCCCCAGATCCTCTTGGCTTCCCAGCCCACATCTCTGCAGGCTTGGAGGACATCCCATCTTGTGCGGGTACTTGTCGTTCAAGGCGTGAGAAGCGTTGCCCTTGTAAACTGGGAGTTGAACAAGCCACCGGCTGGGTCCAACGCTGCTGGAGATTTGAGAGCCTTTGCAGAAATTTAAATTAGTTTAGGGCTGGGCACCTTTCGGGCAGCCCTATGGGCCCGAGGGTTGAATTCTGCAGTGCCCACAGGACCAATTTTTTGCCTTTTTTTATTGACAGCATCGGTTGTAGCGACATTTGGGGTCCCTGGACATTACAATAACTGCTCCACTGCTTTTATGGGCAAACCCGGTTCTTCCAAGGAGCTCAGGCAGGGGGCTAAAAGGAAGAGCTGGCAATCGTAGAAATGAGTTGGAAGAGCTAATTTCCTCCCAAGCTGTGCAAACTCTCCACAGTTGATCAGACATTCGAACGACCGCGCAGAGCTGCGTGTGGCTCCCTAGGCAGCACAGACCCCCTCCGACTGCGGCCGGCCCCAGGGTGGCGGTGGGAGCAGCAGCTGGCAGATTTATGATCCTCCTCCCTACACGCTTCCATGGATGGGGAATTTTCTCCCCAACAAATAAACCCAAGCAGTAAATTGACTTTTGCAGGTAGGGTTGGGGGCTTGGCTGAGGGATGGGGGGTACTTTCCTTCTAGGCTGAGCTCCCTGGCTGTGCTCAACCAAGTTGCGTTTGTCCTCTAGGTTTAGGAAAAAAATTAAAAAAAAAATAAAAAAAATTAGATTTTGCTTGCTAGCTGTCATGCAGTACTTCTCAAGAGCATAAAAATCATCCTACTTCCTCAGGCTTTGCATCGTGCCGGTCGTAAAATCAGGCTGCCGGCGCTCGCTGGGAGCCCTCCCCTCCAGGTGAATGCGGCTCCGTCGTGCTTCCCGGGAAAAAGAGGCTGCAGCTGCTTCTCATGCACTAGGTATCATCTCACAGCACAAGCTGGGGCTGCTTCCAGGTCACTTGGCACATCACAAGTGTTTGATGCATCCTCTGAAGGGACAACAAAGGTGTGAACCTGTCAGGAAGCAAAAACACAAATAACCAGAAATAGATTTTTAGTTGTTTCAGGTTTTGGGGGGAGTTTGTGGTTTGGTTTTTTTATGAGTGGAAGTATAAAAAAAATGAAAGCACTTCTTGTGGGCCCTCACTAGTTCGGTATCAGCAGGGTAATAGCAGCATCGGGGCACTGTGGGCAAGAAGGGAAAAACACTGAAATGATTTGAAGCAACATTTAGTTTACTGAGAGGTGGATCTGATGGAGAGGAGGTGACTAGAGCGCTGGCTGTGCCTTTTCTTTGTGAGCTTTGGATGCCAGACTGATGCCGTCGTGCGTGTTCTGTGGCATTGCTCCCTGCAGAGAAACTTCCATAAGGAAATCTTCTAGTTGAGAGACGAGGCCAAATCCTGACGAACATATTGTTTGTGAGCAAACACCAACAGCTAGCTTCTCAGCTGCTGCAAATGACATAGCCATGTGGTGACTTCCACCGAGCTATATCAAATCCTTGCTTGTCTTTGTACGCATCAGCTATTAACATGTTGCTCCTGACGATGCCGTTACGAGTTGAGCCGGGGCTGTATCTGCATGGTGCCGGTGGAGCTGAGGGTCGGGTTGGGGAAGCTGTTTAGACGTTCCCTAGTCCCCTAAGTCTCGTGGGCATTATGTCTTCTTTTGAAAATCCCCCTGGGTGCGTGTCTGCTTCTCCAGGGCCATAAATACTTGTGCCAATCCTCCTTTCTCTGCCTTGCCTCCAAAACCGTAGGGAATCCAAGCTAAGCAGGGATTTGGGCATGCATTTGTAGGATCCAGACTTCCCATCGGAGGTATGGATAAACGCTCCTCATTTCACTAGTTGGGGATCAGGGGCTGAGCGTTATCTCAGTAGAAGATCAGGATTAGGTCTGGTGGGTGATCTGTTCATCAGAGGGGCTGGGTGCTGAGGAGAGGCAGAGGACCATTCACGGTCCCTCTGTACCCCGTTGCCAACTATCCCCATCGTCCTTTTTGCTACAGAAAGCAGCAAGGTCATGGCATCATGGCTTTGGGGGTTGCAGCATGAGGAGGGAGTTGGACTGCCTTTGGGATTGCAGCATTGCGATGGTAAGGGGAGCTGCTGCATCCCTGTCCTGCAGGTCCCCACGGTGCTGGTCCCCATGGTGCTGGTTGCCTGCTGCCTGCACACGGCAGAATGGCAGCACTTCCTGCTCTCCTTTGCTGCCGTGGGCTGCAAAGAGCTTCCCAAGTGGCACTAAAAAGCATCTCCTGGCTCTCCTTGAGGTGCTCAGAAAGCAGGGCAAACTACATCCTGATGGGTGCCAAGCACCCACATCTCGCTGAGCGTCAACCCCTGCAGACAGCTTCAATGCTGAGCTTGCCTGAATAGGGACTCTCAGGATTAGTCTCCTCGACTGGCTCTGCTTCCAGAGGCTCAGAATCAAAGAGGATTTGCCCAGCGATAGAGCAAATCTTAAGCAGTACATTTGTTTACTTGCGAATCACGACCGTTTCTGCGTGCCCAGGCCCAGCTTTGCATCGCGGTTGCGGGCAGCAGAGACCAAAGGGAACTTACTGAGCAAGGAAATAGCCCTGGTGGGTGCAAATATCCTTCCTCATTAAGAGCAGGAAGAAGCAAAGTGCAAAAAAGCGTTGGGTGCTGTTGCATCTTCCACTGTTGACAGCAGAAGATGCTCTTTGCAAGAGATGCTCTTTGCAAGAGATTCTTTTTGCCCATCTGCACCCATCTGCTGATGAAGGACTAGCTCCTCGCCTGCTCTAGACGAGCTTTCCTCTTGCTGGAGCCTCTGGCATGGGGTGGGCGAGCGGACGGCTGCAGCGGCTGGGAGAGCAGCGTGGGAGAGGGTTGGAACCTAGCAAATCTGGGCATGTTTTCTTCTTTTGGACAAATAGCCTATTCTCTGGAAATTCAGTTGTGGGTCGGCCAGTGCCATCTGTGAAGCCCTGCCAAATCTGGTGAAGAGTTTCAGCCAAGAAAGAAAGAAAGAAAAGGAAAAATTAAAAAGCCTGGAAAACGTCCACTTTCAAAACCACTTTTCAAAACAAACATTTCAGGTCTTTCTTTCCAAATTACGTTTTCTGTTGACATTTGCCTGTTTAATAATATATATTTTTAAAGGGTTTGGAGATGACCTCAGCTGCTTAGATTATTTGACTTGTTGCTTCCGTGTGAGAAGTATTTTTGCTCCCTGGACACAAAGCTAGGGGAAAAGCAGCCCTTGTCTGCTCAGGGACCTGTTTGACGCTTGTAGTGACTATTGCAAGCTGGCCCTCTCCATGGCAGGGTCGACACGCTGCCGATGAATCCAAGGTGGTGGGAGGCCTTAAGGACTGACTTCTCTTGAGGAAGGGACACAGTCTCAGGGAGCAAATAGTCTAGCGTTTGCTCCAGCTTTTAAGCTGAAAATGGAAATTGAGAGCCATGGGTTGCAAAAGTGACTGGGTTTGCCACTTCAAAGGGAACTGGCCTTTCTGGAAGAGTTGAGCTCTACCTGCTTGTGTTTCTACTCCCCCTTTCAATACTGCTTTTCCCTGGCTTCTCCTCTTCCTCGGCAGCCTTGGTTTCTCATCTGCTTTTCTGCAAGAGCTGCGAGCCCCAGAACAGTGTCACCAGTCCTTTCACACTATCAGATTTTAACGGGGAAGAAGGAATAACTGGGGGTGGTGCCAACATCTGGGGCCATGCTCTCGTGACTGTGAGTGGGCAAGAATCATGTAATAATTTAAGTTGGATGAAACTTCTTGGATGTCAGCTGGTTGAAGCTCCTGCTGAAGTGGAAGTCTGGTCCATAGCACCAGCGTTAGTTTGCTTTGTGCTTTTAAAACCGGTTTACCTGCAAACCACAGGGCATTCCAGTAAAATATACCTCCAGACCGGTGAATACATGGAGGCCTTGGAGTCATTCGCTCGCTCGAGCAGTTTATTTGGCTAAATGCGCCATTGATTTGTTTGGGCTGCATTCCGACTGTGTAGGCTTTGTAAGTCAATACAACTCCAGTCCTACTCTCTACACTCGGTAATTGCTAGGTAGTAGTTTATATTTAGAAAGTGCAATGCTGAGTGTGCGTGTGTGCTTGAATAACAGGCGACGGGAGGGTCATCACCGAGAGGAGAGAGTGCTGAAGGCTTGTTGGGTTGTGGCACAGGTTGGAAAACAAGAAGGATGCAAGAGAGGGTACCCCATTTCCAAGTTGTTCAAGGAAGGTCAGGGGGAGATGTGGTTGTGCCTGCTCTTGCTGGTCATGTCTATGAGTCGGTGCTCTCTAGATCTTGCAAGTCCCATCAGCTGCGGCTCTGCCCCACCTTGGTTGGACCCGTGAGGGCATCACCTATCCCTCTGATAGTTTTAGGCATTGGCTGAAGAGGCAATGGTGGAGGAGACCGACCCTGCCTTGGAAACAAAGAGCTCTGGGCTCTGTCTCCACTTGTTTTCCCTTTCTTCTGTTGTGCCATGCTGAGCCTGATGGAGTTTAGTCCCCAGTCTGGGCGTTGTCCTGCTCCCCAGGGTGAATGCATTCCCAGTATCGCGGTTAACAGCGCTGTAGTTGATGCAATATATGGCTATACACTTATAAATGCCTACACTCACCCCTAGTAAAACATTATGGGTGACAGAGGGGTTAAATAGCAACCTGCTGGAGCCAAGGGCATGGTCAAGGGGGATTTGTTGGGGTTTTTTTTTCCCTTTCTCTTAAGAAAATGCTCTGAAAGCAGACAATTGTAAATAGTCATTTAAATTTTTCCCATCGAAATGCAGGGTTTTCTTCAGACACCTGAAAGTCCTCCGGCCCCAAACCTGTTCAAAACTGAAGCAGAAGTATTTAAGAGGTCTGTTTCTCAAATGAGAAATCAAATATTGCTTCAAAAGTAATTCTTCAGTGAAAGAAAGGCACACAGGCAGGTTGTACATGCACCCCCTACGCACGCGTTTTCTTAGCTAATCATGAGAGTAACCTTGGTGTCCCTGCTTGCGGGCAAGGGCCGACTGATTTCACAGGGAGCCTCTAATGCGCCTTAATCCCGAGCCTGGGTGCTCCCAGCCAGCCCCCCCAAAAAAAACAACCCATCTTCCCATCAGCAAACACGCCGCACACCTCTCTGTACGCAGAGAGCTTCGTGATGGGACGTTGGGTGCCGAGGCTCTTACCCACCCAGCCCCTGATTTACAGCACTCTGCGTCCGCACGCGGGTTGGGTTTGGCTTTTTTTTAATGCCGGTACTTATTAACTGCCTTCCATCTAGTGTCACTGTCACTTCCACGTCTGCCACTGATTCCTGAGGAAGAAATACAATTAAAAAATGAATTGAATCAGCATCTCCCTAGGACGGAGAGAAAGAAAAAGCGGCGCGTGTGCTGCTTCTCCCCCCTCTTGCTGGGTCTGCTGCATCCCTTTGCCATCTGAATCTATTCCCCCAGCAGCTTTTAGTCTATCTTCGCTGGTGCCAGAGCACAAATAAAGTATGTAACAAGAGTCTTTCAGGTCCATTAGAAACACAGAGGGAAGTAGTCAATGTTAGCTGAAGGAAGCCAGCAAAGGATGAAACCGTCAGGGTTGAAAAAATAAAAGCCATTTCCAGGCAGGGAGGAGGTGCTAATTAAATTAAATTTGAGATTTCTGCCACTCATTCCTGAGCAGATCTGAAAAAAAAAAACCAAAAACCAACCCCAAATTTTAAAAATAAAAATAATGTTTTAAAAAAAAAATACAAAAATCCCCAAAAGCAGGTGGGGAGGAGGGGGTTGAGGCGACATGATTTGCTGCAGGCTCCTACCCGGCTCCTCTATCCGAGCACGTGCGTTTCTGCATCTGCCGGAGCCCTTTGGAGATGCCTTCCCTTTGATGCCGTGATTGATTCCCCCCAGGGACAGGCGAACATTACCTGGGGAAGCAATTTATGATTATTTTTAGCTTTGCTAGCACAGAGGGGGATTCCACAGGCAGGGCTGAGCCCTGCCTCCCTTAACCCCTCGCAGCCCACCCCATCCCCGGCGCCGAAGGTTTGGTGAGAGGATGTCAGAATGATGAAAATGGGATAGTTTTAATAAAATTGGGGATCCTTACAGCTCGCCCTAAGCAGCCGTGATCCGTCAGGAATCGCAGCGTATTTGCAGGCAGCAGTGCTGCCCTGAGAGAGAACTTAGAGGCACTGATGCCATGCAGGTAAGAGGAGGGATGGAGGAAATCTGCTCTCGTAGAGGGCAGAGCAAATTGTTTAGAGCAAAAACAGGAGTTGAGGTTGGAAGTGATGGCAGTATCAAAAAAAAAATAAATCATTCAGGTTCAGCTCGCAAACAAAACAGTTCAAAATGTCACTGGATTTAAAATCTGGGAAAATATTCGGACTGGATTTCACTCTTTTGCCTCCACAAAATCAAAATAGTCTTCTGTTTGCTTTTGAGCTTTCAGATTTAAGGCTGATATAAAGCAAATGTAAAGGAAAGGTTGCAGCAAAAGACTGTTTTAAACGCAAGAGTTTGGAATTAAAGCCCAGAACAAAAAGGCGGGCGAATTGGCCTGTCCGTGGAAATACATCGGTGCTTCTCCATTTTCCAAACCAGGATGAAATAACAAAAATAGGGCTTTCTGCGGAGCATCCCATCCATCCCTAATGATGAGCTGGGGAGAGAGGGAGCCAGGGTGCTTCTCCAAACTCTGGGAAAAGCCTGGGCTTGGGCCAGGGCTTTTGGATGGGTTTTTGAGCTCTTGTCAGCTAACAGACACGATTCCCATCGCCCGGCACGACGCAGGAGCATGGGGAGGAGCTCTCTGGGTGCAGGGGAGATGCCTGGCTCC
>VWZZ01001049.1:259773-334590 GCA_013399095.1 Psophia crepitans
GCTGCCCTCTCCCAAAGCAACGCTCCGTCTCGCCTCCGGATGGATTTTCCCATCCTGCGGGGTTGGCCTTTGTCGCAGCGAGCTCGCTTATGGTGTGAGCCGGCGCACTCTAATTGGCGAGGAATCGGTCCCGAAATGTCACGGGAAGATTTATATCGCAGCGCAGCCTCTCCAGGTGCTAATTGTGCAATAGGCCCTTGGGTAATGGCTCCCGGAGAAAATAATCCCCAGCTCTCCCGCGCTCTCTTCCTTCCCTCCCCAGCCTTCTTTTTCTCTTTTTATTCTCCAAACTCTGATCCCAGAGGCGGGGGAGGCTTTGTGAGGGACATCTAGCGATGTCTGCGGTCCACCGTGTAGGGAGAGGTGATGCTGTCTGCAGCAGAAAGTGGGAGCAGGTTTAGTAGGAGCGGGGAATAATAGAAAATTCCGTTGCAGATGTGGCTTAGGGGTGGGATGCAGCTTTTAGAGTATTGCTGGCACGGGAAAACTGCTGGATGGATTAGAAATGCAGCTGCGTGGTTGCAGGGGGACTTCCCAGCAAGCGCCCTGCTGTGGAACACGGAGCTTCGTAGCCCTGGCAAGGGGAGGAACCCCAAATTTCTTCCGCCCAAGAAAGAACAAACCTCAGTTAGCCCCTGGAGTGGCAGTAGGTTATGGGAACGAGCCACCTCTCATGGTTCTGATCTAGCCAGCCTAATTTCAGTGGTCCTGAGCAAGGTAGCCCTGATGGAGATCACGGTATGTAATCTATGGTCTGGGTTGGATGGGACAGTAAAGCCCATCTAGTTCCAATCCCCCACCATGGACAGGGACACCTTCCACTAGCCCAGGTTGCTCAAATGATATGTTTTTGTCAAACAGGACAAGTTTTTTTTTCTTCCCCAACTGAAACAACAATATTGATCTTCTTGGTCAGTTACATAAAGACCATCTGCATTAATCTGATTTAATGGGGATTTAGCTGGCACGGGAGTGAACCTGTTACTGTTCTAATCTCATTTCAGCAACACACCGCTGCTTTTTTTAATACTGTTTTCCTTTCCCCCATCTCTGCTGTCCCAGTCTATTTGGATCAGACTTTTCCTGGCCAGTTCTTTTCTTAGTTTTACAGCTTGTCCATGTTTTTTGCTGTTCCTTTTTTTCCACGCTGGGCCTGCTCCCCAGCGGTTCAGCCATCCAAACCAGCAGTCTCCAAACCCTTCTGCTTTCAGGCTTGCCTCTCCAAATTTAAACCACATCCACATGTTTCTCCCTCATTTACACGAGGTCCGGTGGCATTCCTGGATGCTGCTGCACGAAAAGAAGATGCTGGCAGCTGCTGTGGCCATGTAAGCCCTGCGCTACCAACCTCTTCTGCTCCCAGACCTTTCCCAGAAGCTGCTGCAGCACACGCTGAGGTCTACAAATTCAACCTCTTCTGCACCCTGGGAGGCGAGGGTGACCTGGGACAGCCGGGGCTCGCGCTGTGGCTGCAGCACCAGATTGCTTGATTATCGGTGCTGCAGCGGAGCCGGGAGCCCTGATGGGTTTTCTCACCTCCAGATGGTGAAATGTATGAAAAGTACATGAGTATCAGGGGAGGGAAGATCAAACACCATATTTTTGGCGTCTCTGCCGGAGGCTGGGGAGTTACTAGGACCGAGCAGCAAGAGGCAAATTAAAACCTTGCATTAATTCCATTAACTATGATCATCTTCTCACCAGGGATGAATTTAACCGCTCACCATTAGTATTATGACAGACAAAAAAGTTGTGTCAAGAAGCCCCACGCAACATTAACTCGGCCCCACAGCGGAGACGCGTTGCGAGCCAGCCTGCGTGCCCGCTTTCCCTCTCAAGCCTTCCCCGTGTTGCTCTGACTGCGTGATGAACCCGCAGATCCTCCATCCCTTCTCCTGCTGCCTCCCCGGACGTGCGAGCGAGGAAGGTGTTAAAAGGCGACGCGAGGCACCAGTTTAATTTGCCAAGCGACTGGTTCTGCCGTCACTGCGGAGCGCGGCGCCAGCTGTGCCATTAGTGCCTGCACAGCTGGACTGCTGTGCTCATGGCAGGCAGGGGCTGCTCCCCCTTGATCTTGCTGTTGAACCAAGTGCAAATACATCATAAAGGCGCGGTTGCCGTTTGTAGCTCAACTTTCTGTTTCAAAGTGGGCGGTGGGTGAGAACTTTGGGGGTTTGGGTCTTTGCTGAGCTCAGGTTTTGTGCTAGTTGGTGTGTTTTATACATGCTGACACCTGCTTTCTGCCGTGGTCTTAGCTTTTTGTTCCGTTCTTTTCCTCTGGAGGGGTGGGTAGGACTACTTCTTATTTCACAATCGATCTGTAAGGTAGAGCCAGGCTTTTCGCGCCGTGCAAAGACACCAAGGAGCTGGCGCAGAGGGTATGTCCACCCTGTGGCTGCACAGGTTCCTAGGAACCACGTAGTGTGAGATGTCCAAGCCAGGAGGTGCCATGCAGTTGAGATTTCTGATCCATGCTCAAAACATGATGCAGTGCTGAGCTTGGTGCTCACCTGCCTTGTCTGAGCTCCCATGACAGGTCTTTGGATGGAGCAAATCCCTCTGCTCGGTTGGGAGGTGGTAGATTTGGGATCATCTTCTCTTTCTTGGGTTCAGTTCTGTTTCAATCCTCTTTTTCCCTATTGCCCTGGAAACATTACAGAGGCCAGTGATGGGAGGAGGGAGGGCCAGGTGACCGGGCAGTTCCTGTGCGTAGGGTGGCTGTGGGAGCGTCTCATGGTGGATGGATGGCCGGGGGGCGGTTATCCGCAGCGCCGGTTATGGGGCTGGGAGGTTATTTGCAACCTTTAGCGATTAGGAAGCGTCTGTAAGGACAGCTTCGGCCCATGGGTGGAGGAGGAGACAGAGAGGTGCAAAATCAGCCGGACAAGCACTAGCGAAGGAGAAATGGCTCAGAAGGGGCTTCCTCTTGGTTTTACTGTGGGGAAGCTGTTTCTCTTGTTGAACAAGAAGAAATTGCTGCCTTTTTTTCCCTCTGGCCATCTCCCATGTCCCCCTCATCCATCTGCCTTGCCCACGCCCTCCCTGTGCGCTAGTGGGGCTTGTTTTGCATTCCTGTGTCTCATAGTGGCCAGCTGCAGGGATTTGGGGCTGGTGAAGCAGGTTTCTGGTCTGTCCCACCCCACGCTGGATGTAGGCATCCTCAGATCCTCCTGGGGTCTTTCTTGTCCCCTCTGGGGTGTCTCAGAGCTGTCACCGCTTACTGCACAGCCTACGCAAGGTCTAGCCCAGCTCCATCAGCCAGATCCTCGCTGCCTGGTCAAAAAGGTCAAAAGCTTTGGGACCATGCTGGGACATGTCTGTCACCAGCCAGGCCCCCTTCTTTGGCTTTGTATCAATGCCTTGTGCTCTGTATCTGCAGACATGTGCAGCTCAGGGTTTGCAGGCAAAATCGAGATCTTGGACAAGCGCAGGGCTCTGAGATGACACTGACAATGGGAGAGGAGCGGGATGGGGCTGACGGCACGAAGATCAGCAGCTTTTTTTGCTCCATGCCCCATGGCCTTGGGGTCAGAGGGAACTTGCTGCTGCTGGCCCAGGCAGCTCTTTGCAGCAGGGTGCATAACTTGTCGGGGAGCGCTGGCGAGTTACAAGTCTGCAGCGGGTAATTTTTCCTTCTCTTTCACATGGATTACACTTGTTCTCTGCTTGGCCTTTTCAGCAGGGAGAGCAGTTTGGATACACATTACCTACCCTGCAAAGTGTGCTCTAATTGGCCAAGAATTGGTCCCAAAATGTCAGGGAAAGATTTATTTCCCAGTGCAGCCTCTCCAGGTACTAATTTTTCTATGGACCGCCAGATAATGGCTCCAGCGCACAATAGCTCAGAGTCCCTTATCAGGATACAGAGCTGTAATTGGGTTGAAGGGATTTAAAATCATTAAAACCGCATTCAAGGGGAATAAAAAAGGAACCCCCACCTTTCTTTTCTCCCCCCTTAACCCCCCAAGAACGAGTGACTGTGTTTAATGAGCAGCTCCTGGCATATCGCTTATGATATTCTGGTAATTGTGCTGGTAGCAAAGCAGCCCAAGAGGAGGTTACTGAGCATCTAGAGGTGTGAAAGTCTCAGATCCTGCCATTTTGGTGATTTTTCTGGTCCAGCACCCAGCCCTGCATTGCTGGTGGGTGCAATGAGATGTACTGTGGATCTCCAGGTCCCTCATTACTGCTGGACTCGGGTGTCCCTTCGGTGCAGAGTGAGGTCAAGGTTGTTGTCCCCATTTTATGGACCATTCTGAGTCCATACTGGTGTTTTGCTGTTGTCCTGTTGGTGAAATCGGTGCGAACTGGTAAAAAATCAGTGGTTCTGCAGTGGGTGTAGAGTGGCAGGTAGGAAGCCGAGCAAAGATCTCCCACTCTGAGCAGAGCAAAATGGTTTGGTTTCACGTTGATTTTTTCCCTGCTCCATGTTTTTCCTAGTTCAATTTCCTCCTTTTCACATCAGGCCATTTCTCTAGTGTTTTGAAACCTTTGGAATTCCTGATCTGTCCCTCTTGCAAACCCACCCAGCCCTTGCAAAACGTGTGTCGCCTCCGATAGCTGGTGAAAACGGGGATGGCTGCTGGCGCCGGGCAGAGCCCAGCCTGACGGGTCCCGCTTTGACAGCGGCTGCCGAGAGCTGCCTTCACCCACCTCTGAGACGGTGTCAGAGTATAAATGCAAAAATACGCGTTTTGTTTGGGTCAAATGAAACATTTTGCTTGACCCTGCAGGATTTTTAATTATATTTTTTTTAATCCCTGGCATTTTCTTTGTTTTTTTCCCTTCCATTTGTTCACCCACCAAAACCACGTTATTGACACAACTCTACTGGAAATGCGATGGCTTTTGTCTTTTCAGCAGCACAGCTGCACTGCCGTTGAATTAACACCGTTATCTGGCGTACTACAACTTCAGGTATTAATTTCCCCTAAGCCGTGCAGTACACCGCTGCACCCTCGACTCCCCTGGAAGGATCATGGGGAAGGTGACGTCAAGAGCCTCACCGATGGTGGGGAAAATAGGATGTCCAGGTTTAATTGGCAATGATTGTTTTGTCTTCTGTACAAAAGCAGCAAATCCCCAGAAACTGGTCAGGAGCGCAGCTGTTTATGGCGAACAGAAGCTGCTGCTTATCTCCTTGTAGCAACCTGTCTCCAGGAGATCACGGCTTAATTAACTCGCGTGTTATCGAGAGTGAAATTGTACAGACATTGTTTAAAAAAAAATAAATAAATAAAAAAATTAAAAAATAAAACCTAAGAGATAAAGTGGGAAGGAAGGAGGTGACCTGGGAGCCAAGTGGAGTGAACTCTATAGAGAGCCAAGGCACGTGGCTGATGGTGGCAGCAGCGGGTGAATTTGGATGTGATGGATGAACTGGACTGTCCGGGCTTGGGAGAGCCATTCCCTGGCCCCAGACATGGTGTGAGGGTGCAGGGCAGTGACAGGCTTGCCCAAAAAACCATGTGAGGGTTTCCACCAGAGGGGTTTTGCATCTGAGCTCTGCTCACTGGTTTAAGGGACCGTGGTGCCCAGGTGGGAGCTGGAGCCTCCCAGGCTGCCTGTGCATCAGCCCGGGGGCTGTCACACCTCGTCCAGGCTGTCTGAAGGACAAGGGCACCGTGCTTCTAGTCCGGGCCTCTCTGCCCCATCGATCTGGAGATGGGCAACAACCCCCACCTCAGGTTTCCTAGACCGAGCAGCCGCTGCAGTCAACGGTAGGGGAGAGCCAAGGCCTTCCCAAAGATGTTTTGCAGTGGGCAAAGCTGAGTCCTGGCTCTTGGATCCAAAGCTCGGTTAAAAGGCTGGGTCAGGCCGCTTTATCCCCCGCTTCACCATGCTTTCTGTCGGTCCCAAGTGTGGGCACATGCAGGTGCCTGCTCTTTCTCCCAAACAGTTCACCTCCCAACTGGCCTTGTGCCTTGCAGCAGGCAGGGCAGGCAGGGCAGGCAGGAGAGGAGCTTGGCCCCGGGGCTGCATGCACGCTCCTCCCCGGTGCCGCAGGGCACGGCTGCGGCGTGCAGATCTTCCTGGGGCTGTGATGAGAGGTATTGCTGAAGGAAATGGCAAAGCGGCGTTTCGGCGAGGGATGCAGAGTCACTTAGAGCGCGCGCGGAGGGAAATTTGACAACCTTTCCCATTCATCGCTCAAAGTGCTCTGCAGATCAAAGCCAGAGAGACAATAATACATTTTGAACTAAGAACATTAATTTGTATCCAGAGCATTTTAATAAATAATTTTTTTAAATCCAGTTCAGCCCTGTCATCTCAAGCCAATTCCATTTAATATCCAGCCCTTCGACTGACAGATTTTTAACACCGTAATTAGCATGTACGGCTCTTAAAAGCCTTCGCCAGTATCTCAGGCCCTCTCTGCATTACGGCGCCTTCTCTTCCCTCCTCCCGGCCCCCTTTTTCGATATTGTTATTCCATTTGTAGTTGTTTATTGTGCCTGCTGAGACAGATTAAAGACAGGAAGGAGCCTGAGAGTTGCTCTTAGCGGCTCCTGCACGGTACAGAGTAAGCACGGCGGAGCTCACGGATTCAAAACCCGGAGCCTTGCTTTTAAAACCGTGTGTCTGAAGAGTGGAGGTGGTTTCCGAAGCATTTCACTGTTGCTTTGTTGGGTCTTTTTTTTTGTTTGATTTGAGTGGGTTTGGTGGGGTGATTTTTTGGAAGGGGAAGAGGGAGGAGTGTGAAGGGTTTCTTTTTCCTTAATGAAAGCTGAGGTTCTTGTATAACCGCATACAGCTGAGAGCTGGTGGTTAAAAGGGAAACGGGAGAGGTTACGAAATACCTGGTCATACTGTAAGGTTTGGCAGCGCCGAGAAATATCCTCGTGTGTAATTGCATAGAACAAAGCTCCGCGTGCTCCATCTGAGGATGAAAGCGGGTCCAGCAGAAGGCAAACACAGCACAGTCCCCTTATTTCCTCTTCTAAGTCTTTAAGTGGGATATAAATTGTGTATATCTCTGGCGTGCTTAGATCTTAAGCCTCCTTCCTCGAGCAAAAATTGCCGGTGAGCAACGGAGACGTTTGCCAGTTCCCATTTGTGTGTGCGATCTGATACACAGAAGGAGCGCGATTTTGTTTTCCTAAGCCACTCGAGTGTGAGCGAGGGGGAACCAGACCTTGTCCAGAGAAACAGAGAAGCCAAATGCTTTCTTGTAGTGATTTTGTTCCACTTCACTGTTGGCTAAAGCTGGGCCCAAAGCAAAATCTCAGCTTTGAACACAAGCCTGAAAGCTGAACCCGCTCCCAGACTGCGGCTGCTGCTTATCTCAGCTGCGATAGGAATCAAACCTGGAAACCTGTGTCTCTCCTCCATCACAGCCCCTGACCTTTGGAGCGTAATAGCCCTGTCCTGCAGGGGTGTAAGCCTCGGGGGCTTTCGTCCGTCTCTAAAATCCGCGAGCACTTCTGTGCTGGAAGACTAACACTTAATGCTGTGCAGCAAGCACTGCATAACTAACGTTTCTGGGTACCTGGGTGCTAGGCAGCCGTTATCCTTCCCGTTTTGCCACGGGATGAAAATCAAAGCAAGGAGAGCCAGCACCTGGCTTTCGGGCAAAGCAGTACCAAGCCCTGTTTTACCATTCAAGACGTGCTCGTGCAGACCGGCGTTATGCGAGTAGCCGGTGGGGATGGTGTTGAAGCCAGCAAGCTGCCTGCCTGGTCCGGTTCAGGATGCCCCCCTGCAGCCCGCAGACATGCCTTGTGCTGCCCAGCAGCGAGCACACAGTGGGGCAGGGGTGCTCAGAGCTCCCAAAATCCCTGGTGGACACCCAGCTTCTGCAGCAGTTACAGGTCCTCTGGATGTAGCAGGGGTCAATGCATTAAAGCACAGCACCAGCTTCTCACCACTCCGAAGCACAGCAGAGCCAATTTGGATTGCAAAGACCCAGGACCCCGCTCAGCTCCGGGGAGCCCGTAGCTTATGCAATGTAAATCTGTGGAAGACCGGAGTGAAACGCTTGCTCCAAGTCCTTATTCCTACCGCGGCACCTCAGCAGCAGATGCTTTGCGGGAGGACATTGGCCGTCCCCCGGCCGCGGTGCGGGGCCACCCGCCCTAGCGTGCTGCAGCAGCCCTGCCAGCTGACGGCTTTGACAGGATGATGGGCTTTGGCACCTTCCCTTTGCCAGCTTGGAGCTGGCCCACGGAGCGCCTGCCGGGTCCGCGGGGGCTTGCAATAAAGTTTAGGGCTTCTGCCTGGCTTGTTGTCGGCACTTTCTGCTTCTTCTCGCTGCTCCGACGGTATTTCTCGTCTCTGGCTTGCGGCTGGCTTGCAGCTGCAGCGTGCTAACCTTCACCCTGATGGATGGGGGTAATCACTCTGCGAGCCCCAGAAGTTGGTGTAGAGTTAAAGCTGTGTGGCAATTTGCTTGCAGAGCGACACTAAAATCCTCCCCTCCTCTCTGCTTTTCATGTTAAGGATTGCGTTGAGCGGCTGGGTTTGGTGCCGGCTTTGCAGGAGACAGCTGCGGTTCCTTGCAGTCTATTGTTTTCAGATTGCCTTTTTGGAGATAAATACTAACATCCACCGGGGAACCATGGGCCATCTCTTCTTTGTAAAGCCTTGCTTTCTTTTCTTTCTGGAGTCCCTGCAAAATGTCAAGCGCTCTTTTGCTGCGTCCTAAGTGCACCCACTTACCCAGGTTCCTGGTATTTTGGGTGCAAATCCATTTACTTGCAGTTAGGCTGAGCAGGAGGCTGGCTGCCTGGGTTAGAGGAGGGTGTCCCTGCCCATGGCAGAGGGGTTGGGACCAGATGATCTTTAAGGTCCCTTCCAACACAAACCAGTGTATGATTCCATGCCCATTTCCCACTGTTTGCTCTGTGCTGGTCTGGAGCCCTTGGAAAACTGGACTCTTAGACCTACAAGGAGTTATCTGCAATTGCAGATTGCAAAAAGTTGGCAGTTTTTGATGCGGGAACCCAACCAACCAGTTCTGAAAGTTGAGCAGGACAAGGAAAGTTCAGGCTGCTCTGTAATGTCAAGGTGAGCAAGGCGATGGCATTTATGTCGGAGATATCCGGGACTCAGGATCTGGGATTAGTGTCAGCTCTCCTGTGGCAAGCTAAATTAGGAATGCAGAGGCTGTCTCTGTTTGTGATACGGGGTTGTTAGGCGCTTCAGGTACTGTCATTCTTATTTAAGGATATATTTAAGGATTAACAGTAAGAAGTCCAGCATTAACAGGAGAGAAATGAATGTTAGTGAGCTTAGGCTTGGAGGGCTTATTTTTGATCACCATCATGTGAGCTGCTTTAGGAGAGATGAGCTCCGAGATGGGGAGGGGGAAGATTCTCGTATTTTTGCAGGAAAAGAAAACCTTTTGCAAGTTTAAATAGAGATCAGAACTTAGCAACAATGGTGGCTGCATGGGTAAAGCCGCGTAACTCCGCGAAGCCGGTGTCTTTGCTGGGCTGAGGATCTGGCTCACAGCATGCAGCCTATTTTTAGCCTCTTTTTTTTTGGTCGTTGTTTTGTTTTGTTTCTTTTTTTTTTTTTTTTCCTCATGCAGAATAGGCACGATCAAACAATGTCCACAGATTTCTTTGTTCTTTGAAATCATTCAGTGTTTTTAATTGGCAACCTTTCTGTTTCTCCTTAATCACAGTTGACTGCAAGTAGGTTACATTTGCTATGCGTGCTGTCTCAGGCACTTGGGCTGGCTTGGAGAAGTTATCTCCTGACGCTGCTCCTTTCAACTCAGCGCGGGCACAAAGATTTTTCTTGCTGCAAAACATTTTCCTACTTGTAAACTCCACGTTTCACTTTCCCCGGCGTTGGCTTTGATATCAGCTGCCCACAAGCACTGGCACCGCTGAAAAGCTGTTGAAGCTTCACAGCTCTTCACATCCCAAGATTAGAAAGGCTCATCTTAAAACAGGAACGGGCACAAGGAGCGTTTCCTTTGTGCGATGAGTTTAGTCGGTTCTGATGGCTGAGAGGCAGAGAAAGGGAAGTTTCATGATGCTTTCATCTCTGTTTCAAGGTTTATCTTAAAATGTTCATCACGAGCTCCTGTCTTTGACGTCTCCACAATTCTCGTCTGTTTGGATTTATCATTTTTTTAATTATTACTTCTAAATATCAACATTTTCAGGTCTAATTTGTCGTTCGGAGTGAGTTTGGGTGTGCTTCAACCTGGTGTATCTGCACCTTTTGCAAAACCTTTGCTGGCTGCTGGGGTGGGGACCACAGGGCTCTGGTCCAGCGCTCCTTGGGTGCAAGAGAAGAGGGTGGCCAGGCTGAAGGCAGGGGACAGAAGTCGAAAGCGTACCCTGTTTTGTGTTAAAAGCCAATGCCAGAGCAAACAGCCTGCCGGGTGCATGTGTCCAATGCTTAAGCAAGCCGGACAACCAGTGAGTCTCCATTACTTATGCGCTTCCTGAAGCTGAAACAATTGCTATTATCCCACAGAATATCGCATGACCTACATTTTTACTTGAAAGCCTCCAGCTAATAATTAGTTTGAATTTCGATTTATAAATAAACACATTCATATTCTACTTTTTAAAACAGGGGAAGAAAGCAAGCCTCTCAATAGATGAACTCTCCATCTCTCCCTGACGGTCTCTACTTTCCCCCCGATCCTCTGACTTTCGGGGCAGGCGGGGGGAAAGGAGTGGATTTGCTGGGCTGGATGAAGGAGGAGGGTTTAGATGTAACGAGACCGCTGGGCTTTTTCCTGGAAAACTGCAGGAGCCTCAGTGCATGGGAGATTTGGGCCATCTGGATAAATAGGGTCAAGCTCCACGTTGGCAGTGATGAGGCGGCGCGGTGCGGTGGGGCAGCTTGGCCTCGCCAAAGGAGCTGCGGAGAGCAGCAGATCGGTGCACAAAAGCACCTAGCAGAAGGCGCCTCCCTTCCCTTTCCCGGTTCTCCCGGCACGGTTGGTGTTGCTACCGCTTCTCCTCCTCCTCGCCATCCATCTGCCTGCCCGTTCATTCTGGCAGTGGCGATGCAGCCGCATCCGAATGCACAGGAGACAACATTGGCCTTGGGTCAACGCCTGGGACTTGGCATGCATGCATGGGCAGGGGATCGTTAGGCGTGAAACGGGTCGGGTGTTAATTAGCAGTCATGGGGAAGAGAGGACTGTGGCTTGGGGAGATGTTATCTCCCACTCTCAGCTCCAGGAGGTGGAAGCTTGCCCCGTAAGGTCTGTGATGATTGTGGTGTGGAGTCAGGCAGCAAACACCGCGTCATCTGCCTTTCTCCATGCACCTCGGGGCTTTCTATTGCCGGAGGTAGGAAATGCAGAAAGCTGTCATGGTCATAATGCTCCTACAAAATCGCGGTGTCCTCATTCAGTCATTTGTTGTCCGAGCTTTCTCCTGTATTTTGACTTGGCCTCTGGTCTCCTTATTTTTTGGCATGATACCACATGCGCAGATCTGGTGGGGTTTTGGGGTTTGGGGTTTTTTTTGGTGGTTGCTTTTCTTTTTTTTTGCTTTTAAGAGAAAGAGTGAATGGTAAAACTCATAGAGCTGCATCTCTGGGAGATGCATCTTTTACCTGGACCAGATGGTCCCTTCCTACCTAGTACCTATCCCCACCCATCCCTCGCGCTCTTGCATTCAGCAGCGGTAGCCCGGTGCAGCCATGGGTTGGATCATTGGAATGTGGCTGTGCCTCAGATTAGATCCAAGAGGGTGAAAAAAACCCAACCCCTGCCCATCTGCTTAATACAAAAATCCCCTAACACACCTAGCTGTACAGTGCGGGAGCCCACGGGCGAGTTTCGGCGTGCCGTGGGAAGGTTTGCGTTCTCCGGTTGCTTCGGTAACACTTGCCCATAAGGTGTCATCCTAAGCGATGCCACTTCAGGTGCTATTTTTATTCAGGAAAATGTCAAATCCTTTCTCGGAACTCAGTGACTTGTTGTCTTGGTAATTTCTTTCAGAAACAAGATCTATAAAAATCCTCTATTTTCTTGGCACTAGGCTTTTCTTGTCTGTTTTGGATATAAATATTTTTTAGAATCGGAAAAAAATAAATGGGAACGGCTTTAATAGGACACGAGTAGTGTAATTTCTCCCCCAGGATGGCTCTTGTAGGGCTTCTCAAGGCACAGATATAAGCGGGGAAGTAGTTTTGTGCACTTTTATTTGCTCTGCTGGCCCAGTGTCCTTTGACTAGGAAGCCTTGTATGCCGAGATCATATCTGGCCCCGTTCTTTCTTCATGCGCCGTTTCCTAATCTGAAGCCTGGCACTCTGGGAGCTGGAAATCCAGTGATGAGCAGGGTTCTATTCATTTTGATTTGAAAGTGACAGTCAGGGAGGGGGGGGAACCTACAATAAATCATATGGTGATAACATTGAGATACTCCGCTCCTGCTTCTGCACTTAGGGGAGGTTGGGGTGGATTGGTGCAATACCTCAGCCAGCTCCAGAGAGGAGATTTCTGCTCCTGCTTGGTGGCTTCCCGCAGAGGATGGCAGGCTCTGCCCTGTCCTAGCAGGGTTGGAAGCTCAGGCTGTTGTGGTGGCTTCTTTGGTTGTGATGGAACAGGTGCTTTGATGAAGGCAGGAGCTGTTTTGGGGCCGCTTGTGGCATCGTTCAGGGCTCTAATGTGCTTAAAGTGTGATGCGAGGGAAAAGCAAGGCAGGAGCTGCACGGCCCTTCTTGGGAGAGAGGGAGATGATGAGCAGTGTCTCACCAATCACAACAAGATCCCCGGAGTCCAAAAGGAGCAAGGCTTGGGCACGAAAGCCAGAGCTGCCCTAATAAAACATTTACTGGGGTTTGGAGACCTGTTCGCTCCGACACGGCGCATACATATTAAACGATCAAAGTTTCCATGCCTTCGGAGGAGCCGACTGCTAATCGAATGCAACCCTTGGGCTTTGCTCACCACTGACTCTGTGTGAAGGCAAACTGCAGCTCTGTTTTCCTATTTAAAAGATTTCTGAGCTGAGCTGGGCGGGTCACAGTTCAGGAGGCAATAGGATCTGGCCTCTTAAAGGTTTTGGTGAGGAGGGGCTTGGGAAGCTGGGTTAGGGGTTGAGGATGGATCAGTCTCCATCTCTCAAGTCCTGCGCACCTTTGACTCTGCTGCAGGCTGTCTCGGTGCTGCTGTGGTCTCTCCTCCCTCTTATTCTTGCTCACCCCCTCTCTAAATCGCTCTGCCCCGTATCCCGTTGCCTGACCCACAAAAGGCTCCGCTGGCTCTTCAGATCCCAGCTTGAGTTGCGAAGTGCTGCCAGTGGATTCAAACCAAATCAAAGGGGAAAAAAAAGAAACCCCAAACCAAGCAACAAAACCAAACCAAAACCCAAATCCCACCCTCTTCAGATTTATAAACCGAGCACACTTGAGCTGGAAGGTGCCGAGGAGGAAAAGGAAAACACAAAGCCCCCGGGGTGCCGTTTTTCAAAGCAATGCAGCCCTTTATTTGACTGCCTACACTTGTTTTAGCTATGCAGGGAAGCGAGCAGGTAAAAAGCCTGCCGGGGCTGCTCTTGCAGAGGCACTGGGCTCCCTAGGGAAGCCGCTGGGGCTGAGCCGGCTCAGCACCTCTGCAAACCACTGGCTATCCCATCGTCTGCTGCTTTTGCAGAGCAAATACTTCACCTACTGATCCTCGCTGCTCCAGTGGTTTGGGACTGATGGGTTTGGCTTTCCGCTTGGTTACAGCATCTTTTCTGCTTCTCGAACGTCTCCCGTGTCTTTCATGTAATTCCTTAACTAGTTTCCATTTACTGGCAGTCCCTTTCTTTTAAGGTATTTGAATCTGTTTGATCATCAACAAATTTCTCTTTCTGTTCCTCTGATAAAAAATTAAATCTGGGCACTTTTTGAAGGTTTCCTCCCCACCTCCCTTTCTCTTTCTCTTTCTGTGCTCGGTGGGGAGTCAGTCCTTTTCTAGGAAAATAAAATAAATAAAAATTAGAGTTCAAAGCTTGACTTCTCCTCTCAAAAAGAAGAAGAGGGTGAGGAGAAGGAAAAAAAAAAAACCCAACCACAAAACCCCACCATATATTCTTACAGATGTGACATCAAAATGGAAAACTATAAAGGATGCGTTTTTCAAAGACTCGTACAGGGACTGAGTTGGTTCAGTGGGAAATGGGCGAGCAGAGTCTCTCCTGGCGCTTTGAAAGCGTGTCCCCGAGCAACCGCAAGCCCGTTGTTTTAGCTGGAGCGCGGGTGCTTCTCCACCTGCCAAAGCTGCACTGCAGCCAGTTGTATGGGGAGCTGCTGAAAGGTGGGTGGTGGGAATGATTTTGGGACAAAGAGGGTGAAATGGTGGAAGAAGTTGGGTGCTGGTGTTGCCAGCGCCTGCCGTGTCCTTGGGTCACCCTGTGGGTCTGCTCTCGCAGCTGGGTGGCATCTGGGAAGTCCCGCGGGGTGGCAGATGTGTTAATGGCACACTGTTACCCGGGTACCTGCCTTTCCTCCCCTGAATCCTGATGATCTGGTTTCTTGCCATGCCCCGTGGCGACTTATTTCATCCCATCCAAATCTACTGGTGCCTTGGCAGAGAGCGGGCTCCTCTTCTGCAAGCGCAGCCTCCCAGCCTGCCTCCCTTCCTCCCCTAAAGGCTTTTTTTACCCCATGGGTCAGTACCTGGGCACAGTTGAGGCTGAGACATCGTGTTCGTGGGGAGGTGGAGATCTTTCCCACCATGCTGGGACCCATCAAACAAGCTACCGTGGGGCTTAGAGCAGCCACGATGTTCTCCAGGGGTGTCATCCAGCCCAGCAACTGTGCATAAAGGGTCCACTGTGCCGGTGGTTGTGCTGTAGCTTCAGGTTGACATCTGCTTTGCCTTCAGCTGGCTTCCTGGAGGCAAAGGCTGTTGGACTCAAGCAGCAGCAATTGTATTGCATTAATTGAAATAAAGGGAGTTCCCAAATGTGTTCCCAGCGTCACAGTGAGGCAGTCGTGTACAGAGCAAGCTCATCTCCAGGTTTGTGTGTGTTTAAGGTCAGCAGAGCATCTCTGCTGTAGGCAAAATACCCATGGGTGTGGAGACCAGCCCCATGCTATCCAAGCCTGGATTTCACCTCCCTGTTTTCATGAGAACGCATATCAGCCAGGCAAAAAAATGCCCAGCACTAAGTCCCAGAGCTCTTAGCATGCAAAAGCCTTCCTCCAGCTCTAGGCAGGTCACTTGCACAGGCGCAGAAGGCTTTAGGAAGTTGAGTAGTGTTTCAGACAATAGTTTTTCCTCTATCACTTCATCAACTTCTGCACCTTTCCTGAATTCTCCTCAGGGCAAACTCCTTGCCCAAAGATTTACTCCAGCAAAACTCACTAACCTCATCCTGTCTCTTCCATTGGTGCTCATGGGGCATCCTGGCTGTCCGATGTGGGACACAAATATCTGGGGACCCCCCGCTGTAGCCCACGGCCATGATGTCTGAGTGATTTCAGCAGCAGTATAGAGAGCTGCCTGATGCAATTGATTATTTCCTTTGGGGAGGGAGAGCTGCGGTTAATCTCTTCTTGCCTTCATGGCTTTTTGTTGGAAATCTTTTGCTTCTGAGATGCTCATATAAAGACCTGTTATCCAACATGCCTCTGGTGTCCAGCACTCGGTGGGTGGCACGAAGAGGGACTTTTCTTGGTTCGTAGCTGATGGAGCTTGGGCTGCAGGGTGGGCTTGCGCCCAGCGACGTGCTGAAGTTTTGGGGCTGGTTGTCTCGCCCTGAGTCAGTCCCTTCCTTGCTCCGTCTGCCTCTGCGTCACCTTGGATTAATTACAGTACAATGCAATATACATTTATATGGTGTCTGCACAAGTGTCTCAGGGCCCTTTGCAATCTGAAAAATCTAATTAAGGTGCAGCCTCCAACATGAATGCTTATCACCGGAATGTGTACAGCGAGGCAGAGGCGGCATGCCTCCACGGCTCAACCAGGAGCTGAATCCACACTCTCGTGGCGTTATTAATTACTCAAAGCTTGGTGTCCGAGATGCCAATCGATACCGTGGGTCTGGCCTAGATAGCGAGCTCTAAGTGAGCGTGTGGGAGCAGAAGATAACCATCAGCTAGAAACCTGGCGGAGGCTGTTCTTGGCCTGGGAGGAGGAGGAGGAGTCGCTTTGCAGAGCCACGTGCGGTAGCAGCACACGTTCCAGCGACTTGGACGCTGGAAGGTTATTTACTTGATGTTGAAAGACATTGGCAGTACTAAATTTTGGACTGAGGAAGGTCCTGCCTTGGGGACCAGGGGGTGATGGGCACAGCATCGTTCTGCAAGGTTTGCTGCAAAACTTAGTTGGCTTTTTTAGTTGGTCTCACGAGTGGTACCAGCTGGTGGGAACGCTGGGAAGGGAGGGAGGGAGCACCCACAAGTGCGACGAAAGTGTAAATAACCAGGGGAAAAGGGAAAGGAAATGTGAAGTGGCCCTTTAAATATGAGCCTCCAGAGCCTGGAGCCCAACTAGCGTTCCCTCAAGTATTCAAATGAGATTGCAGCATCAGATTGGTATGCATTAGGCTGGTCTCAATGAAAATTAACATGTAATTGCTTCAAATGAAGTAAGTGAGGAGGTAATCTGTTCTTAAATTGGATTCTCAGGATTTTGTGGTACCATAATGCAGCTGTGAAATGAAATATATTTTAAGGATGATGTCCTCAAGGGGAGAGGGGAGGAAAGGGGGGGTCTGTACTGGGAAGGGTCCTTTCCCTCCCTCCTTGTCTTGTTTTTGCTCTCATTAGTGCCATTGTATATGTGGGGAGAGGGTACTGGTATGAGTGGCATGGCTGAGGGAAGCCCTGTTGCTTTTGACTCCATCATGTTTCCTTCCTTGACATCTCTCCTGTCCATCCTTTTCCTTCTGGCTCCAGCATCTCCTCCAACACCTGCTCTTTCAAGGACACGTCCCCATCCCATCGTGACGAGGCACTTGCACTTTGTTCTTGCACTTTGTTCATGTGGCAAAAGACCTTCTGGTTATGTGATGGGGAAGATCTGGCGATGTGGTGGGTTTTGAGTGTCTGTAAGAAGCTGCATAGGTTCTTGCTAGGGAGCTGGTTTCCATGAGGAGAGAGATGTCAGAGCAAGAGGCACCGGTTACCTTCTTCTCTCAGTCTCTTGTGAGCTTGGATGGGGAAACCTCTTCTTCTGCCAAAGGGGAAGGTCCTCTCCCTGTCACTCTGGGACCCCAAGTGGCACTGCAAGGCCTGGGGACTTATCCCTAAAAGCTTGAGGTGCCCTTTTGCCTGGACCACCCCTCTCTCTTCATTTTAAGGGTTTGCTCGTCATTCTCTTTCCATCCATCTCTGACCATCTGCCAGCAGGAGCAATGTAAGCTTGGGTATTGTGATGAAATTGCAGTTAGGAGCGTGAGGGAGAACTGGAGTAGGAAGGTGACACGGTAACCTGCAATTATTCTCAGACTACGAATACACAGGTAGTGTGTAGCAGAATATATTCACTACAGGTAGATCCAGTTGGTCAGCCACAGCCAGTACCGGTGCACGTTCCCCCCATCTCCCCATCTCAGCCCTCCATTAGTAGCCCAGGGTACTGGAGAGCTCTGCCAGTGCCTTGGAATCCTGATACCCCATCCTGTGCTCTGCCCTGGGTTGATTTCCCTGTGTTGTCCCCATCAGTGCCCCCAGCCCTCTGCAGCACTCCCGCTTGCCCCCTGCCTCTCCTGTCGCAGGCTGCCTCCTGACCCACAGCATCCTCGAGCAGGCAGCTCCTGCTCACTCCTCACTCCTCTCCGCAGTCCTGGCAGAGAGCCCTCACCCCTCGCCGCTCCTGTTTTGTGCCTCAACTTCTACGGAAAAGCCACTTTAGTGATAATTTCCCACTTGTAATAAGTTAAGTGCATCGCTTCCTCTCGAATACATTTTCAGTGCAGTTAAGCTCAGCAGTGCCTTGCCCGTGTGCTTAGTTAAACGCGCTCCTTTGCGGACCGTTGGGGTGGATGGCATCGCTTTATTCCTGGGCCATTAGTGTCAATTGTGCAAAGCAGAACCAGGATTTATTCAGGGGGCACGGCTCGTAATTGAGTGAGTTCAGCGCCGGGGATCGGCACTAACTGCTGGGAGTGCAGCCTGGAGGAACTTCCATGCTGGGCTGCAGGAGGAGAGCGGGAGCTGCCAGGGGGGTGGTGAGAAGGGTGGGGTGTTGGGGTGTCTTGAGTGGCTCAACCTGGGGCTTGTAGGTGGCAAAGGGGTGTTTTTCTAGGAAAAAAGTGCATAGCAGGGAGAGATCTCTCCAGGTTTTTGAAAGCAGAGAGAGGAGACTTCTCCACACCTCCTCAGATGAAGGGACCTTATTTTTACAGACATTAAACTGCTCTGTAATGCTTAGGGCTGCAGGATGGGATCATTATGGAATTATTTTTCTCCTGTGGCATTTCCCACACCTCCTTTTGGAGCCTCTCAAGACCTCGTGCAGGCAGCCGCCAGAGCCTGGACCTGGTCTGGGGTGGTCCCCTCCCTTCAAAAGAGATAAATCTTTCACAGACAACCCTGGAAGCCTGCTGGGGAAGGGGCGACTGCCACCCAGGGCTGTTTGCCTCCTGGCATCCAGGCACCCCCCTGAGCAATTACTTGGGCTGTGGGAATGCAAAAAAAGGATAAAATCAGGAGGAACAAACTGTCCCTCAAGCTCAGGGTGGGATCCCAGCGCTGCAGGAGCTCCCCGACAGGGTGGCATTTCATTAGTAAACCAGCCGTGTCCCTGCACAGCTGCCTACGGGAGGTTTGGTGCTGGCGTCACCCCCATTCCCCGGTGCCGTTGGCCCTTTTGGAGGGCACCCAAGCAGATGGGCCAGCTCCAGTGCCGCCCCGTGGGGTCAGCCGCAGGGCTGGGAGCCCAGGTTAGGGACACGTTTCCTCGCTGTGCGATCTTGGGGCAGCTGCCCTCATTGATGTTTTGTGGCACGCTCTGAGATGCTGAGATGGAAGATTCTATAGATGTGCAGAGCCCTGTTGTTAGCAGAGACAATAGGAGGATAAATAGAAAGGCTGGATGAGCCGAGCACGGGAGCAGGGGACTTGGAAAGGTGCTAGTGCTCTGCTGCATTGCAGAGAGATAAAGACTTTTCCAGACAAGCCATCCCTGCCTGCTGCATCGCGACCTGCCTGCTTTGCACCACTCCTCGGTGCCGCTGCAGGGGTCTACCGGGACCGGCGGGGTGTTGGGTGCAGGCAGAGGTGCTTGCGTGACTCATGGCTGCTCGGCCCCCTGCCTTTTGCTTGGTCAGCAGGCTGCAAAGTGGGAGCTCCGGCTCTTTTCGCAGCTCTTCCGTCCTCCCCAGGCTGGTTTCCTCCTGTTTCCTTGGCATTTGCCGATAAGCTCGGCTAAGGCGGCATACCGGGAGTTGTTTGCAGCTCTGCAAATCCCGGGCAGTGAACCAAGGCGGATCTTTTTGAGCCCGGTATATTATTATTAACGTAATTAGTGCGAATCATTTGCATGTATAAACTTTCAATTGAGGAGATCAGGTACTTTACAAACATGCATTAACTCACCCTTCCTGGCAAAGGGGTGCCAAATATCCTCAAAGCCTTGCGGAGGGCGGAAGAGAAGGGCAGGGACTTGCAAGGACTTGCTGCAGGTTGCAGCGTGAGCCGGTGGGAAAGGCAGGACCTCCCGGACCAGAGCCCCCGACTCCCTCTGCTGCAACTAAGATGAAACTCCGGGCAGGGAAGAGAGGGGGAAGCACAAACGGGTTTAATTTCCCACTTCTGAGCGCTGCCTTTGACCAGCTCAGCATGATTTTGAAGATGCACCAGGGTGCCAGCTGATCTGAGGGCACCTCCTCACCCCACAGCCTTTGGAGATGCTCCGCCTGCTGCAGAGGGGGGGACTGGAGGTAGATGCCAGCCCCAGCGGGGTCCCCCCTTTCCTGCTGGACCCCGCTGCAGAGTTAATCACTCGGTCAGCTCCTGCCTGGCAGGCAGCAGGCTCCCCATGCAGGGAAGCGGTTTCTCGGCCCTGACAGCCACGCTGCGCTGCGAAGAAGTCCTCGGGCTGCGTCTTTGGTGGTGTCAGATGAGGGTGAGCTCAAGTGATGCCCTCCAGCTGATCTTGCAGTTAAGGCTGAGGCTGGCTGGGGTGGTCCTGGGGCACAGGGGAGGATGGTCAACAACAAGAAGCCCACCGCTGTGTAAGCGTACGCGGTCTGTATGTGCACGGAGAGCGAGCAGATGCTGTAAATCCTGCTGAAGAAGGGATGGATCGGTAGAGATTGCTAGTGCACGACTTAACCCAATACTGCAAGGAATAAGGAGAGGGAAACCAGGCTGGGTTGTGGCAACCAGGGGTTTGGCTTAATATTTATTAGTAAAAAAGCTTCCAGACCACCTTTTCCATGATAATCACCCCTTGGGCTGTCCGTGGTATGTGCATCCCAGCCTCACGGGGTGGTGGGCGACACGTGTCCCTAGGAGCATGGAACAACCTGACCCCAGCTTTCCTTTCACTCAAGAATTGAAGGCCAAACTTGTCACCAGAGCGTAAACATCATAGGAAAGTCTATGAGAGCAGTGGGACTGTGCTTGAATGGGATTGAGTTGTTCACAGCCCGGCCTTTAATTAATCCTAATAAATAACAATAAAATGTGATAATCACAGAAATAAATCTGAAATGAGAAGCTCCTGCCTCCGGCAGTGGTCTAGTTTAGTTGATCATTTATAGCACAGCTGATGGTGCAGAGGCTGGAAGAGTCATGAGATGCTGGGGACAAGGCAGAGCTGGAGCAGCCTGTCTCCTTGCCCAGCCTCAATGAGAGGTTTTTGCACCTAGTTTTAAACTAAACCCCAAGCTGGTTCCTCCAAATTGGATTTCCACCTTGGTCTGGCCCGTAGCAGAGACGAAACAGTGCTGGTGTGGAAGGGATTGCTTCAAAATCCAGAGGTGACTGGGAATTGTTGGGTTAGACCTGGAAGAAAAAGACAAAGACATCTAGAGATGCTTGATGGTGGGTCGGTGCTGTGCATGAGAAACTCCATCAGGTGGCCTGCATTTTGGAAGGGGGTTTCTCTAGGGTGAGCACGCAGTGAAAATTAGTTGGTGGTGGATGGAGAAGTGAGCCCAGGGGGTTGTCAAATGTGGGGGAGGGGGTCAGCTTGGTCACGGCCCCAAGGTTGGGCCGCCAAATTTGCTGGGGTGAGCCAGGCTTAAGCCCCATCCCTGCCTCCCCATGGTGGAGTTTGTACCCTGATAATTGCCATGAAAGCAGCAATCAGGTTGGTAATTTCACTGAGCTCTTTTCAGTTCTAATTAACATTATTCATTTCTTGTGTGTCCTGCTGGGTTGAGACAATCTGTGCTCTCCAGCCCAGCCCTTTGGAACACCAGCGTTCTGCATAAGAGGCAACAAAAAAGTGTTGTGTGCCAATTACTCCACTTCAGTAATTAAAAACCTCCTTCCCCCCACTGCTGGGCCACCTCCTCTGCCGTCATTTTCTGTGTGCAAACTCGCGAAAGCAGGGAGAGAAATTCAGGAGGGCATGTCATTGCTGGCTTGCACCATCTGTGTCGGCGCCGAAGAGGCAGGGAGGTACCGGGGGCTGTATGAAGCGCAGGCAGGATCAGTGGTCAGGGCGCTCAGCTTTGGCACCCTGTTGCTTATTTGTTCCCGATAAACTTGATTGTGGCGGGTGCAGTTTGGTTGTGGGCTCTTCGGGAGCAGGTCTGTGCAAAGCAGCCTGCTCCCTTCTGGCTGCTGAGTGCTCACCGAGGGCTTTGTTGGCATTTTCAGCCCCGCTCATCTTTGGTCTTGTGTCACCTGAGGTGGCTGAAACCTGAAGATGATGCTTTCCCAGTTCCAATTCCTATCTTTGACTGGTGTCCTTGCAGCTGGGTGGGCTGTCGGCTGCACCCATGGGCTCTTTGCGCGGAGATGCTGGGTGGTTTGGGGGAGAGCACCAGTGGTGGATAGCAAAGCCAAGAAGCTTTGGCTGAAGAAACGCTAATGGGTCTGGAAAGGGCAGAACCAGCCTGCACCTGTGTCCCCTTTGCACCCACTACGTGTCATTGCCCAGGGAGTGTGGGACAAGGGCACGAGTCGGCTGGTTGGAACAAGTAGGGAAGATGTATGCACACAGCTATCACCTTTTATCGGTCCACGCAACTGTCTTAAAATGCCCGAACTCCATCACTCGTGGTCATTTTGAGGTGCCCTCAGTGACAGCAGGGTCTGGTGCAGCATGAGGAGCTACATCTCTCTGCAAGCCATCACTACCTACCCCCAGGATGATGCAGCAGTGGTGTGCTAGCAGTGTTTCCACCGCCCGGAGGAAAAACCCTGAGGCTTGGGACTCTGGACTTAAAGGAAAGAAACAGCAGAGAGACAGAGCAGCAACAGCACTCTCCTCCTTGTGCTGACAGTCGGCAGTTTTTCATCTTCCTGGAGAAGAAGGCCTTGCCTTCTGAGCAGGAACATAACAAGAATTAAGGATCTTGAGAGAGAAAATTACCTCATCTGCTCTTAATTATTTTTACATCATCTTTTTGGAGGCAAGTGCTGTTTTCCAGCACCCCCGGGACATCTCTATCCCCTCCCTCCCTGGCACATCTTGGAGCGAGGGGGAGGACAAGAGCCTCCAGCGAGGTGGAGGAAACATCTCTGGGATTCGCACCTTGCCAGGAGCAGGGTGGGAAGGGGGAGGTTGTAGGCTCAGCGGTGGTTTTGCTTTCTACCTGTGCTTGGAGCCTGGCTTCTCAACCGAATCCAAATGCTTTCCGCTCTGCTGCTTGCGTGCAGGAAAGGAGGGCTTCCAACCCTTGTATCGGGTTTGAGGAGAGGAGAGCTGCTGCAGGAGGGAAGGGGGAGCAGATGGAGGGGCTGGAAGAGCATCGGGTCGCTGCAGCGAGCCTCGGCCGCAGGGACCCCGACCGGTGCTTGCGTGAGGAGGAGCAGGGTTGGCACGGTGCTTGGAAGGAGCTCGGGTAGGAGCACAACCTGCCGCTCCCTAAACAGCACACCGTATCCAGAGGTCAAAGTGTGTCTTTCCTGGATGCTCTTTCTGCACTTTATTATATATATTTTGGCTTGGGAGCTTTAAGAGGCCGGGAAGGAAATAAAATAACAACTTTAAACTTGCCGATCCCAGGGACAGAGAAGCGTGTCTAGGTGATAAGAGGAGATTGTGACCGGGTGCTGTGAAGGGCGAAAGCACTTATTTCACTGTTGCCTCATGCATTACCTGAGCCCCGTTGCTTTTCAAAAGCACTTAAATGCCCATATGATAGAGGGAATGCTTGGATTACACACTGTCTGGCTCCATTATTATCCAGGGATCTCCAGGCTGATGCATTTCACAAAAAAACTGGTGTGGAGGAGGAGAGAGGAAATATATATTTTTAGTTCAGCCTGCTTACGGGCCCTCAGGGATAATCTCTGCAGAAGGGACCGGTCCGAGAAATTCAAGCCACGTCTGGCTTCTCATCACCCAGCGCTTCTCCGCAATACGGCTTTGGCAGGGAGGGTGGACACCCCGGCCTTTGTGCAGACATGCTGCTCGCTGCAACCGCGGGAGCCTGTTTCATGGCATCGCGACGGGCAGGCCAGAGCCAAGCACCAAATATCCACCTGCATTTTATTCAAACCCCGTAGACCTAAGCTACCAGCAGAGTTGAGGTCTGGAGTATAATATACTAAAACCATCCTCTGGGAAGAAATCTCAAGTTTTGTTCAACTTGAGCAACTCAACTTTCAGGTTTTGCTCAAGTTGTAATGAAGCTGAGAGCAAGAGCCGAGTTCTTGGTGTTCAGCCCAGGCTGAATCTATTGCTTTTTTTATGTAGATAATAAAAAATCTGCTCGCATTTAATTTATTATTATCGTAATATCGTTATGGAACTGCAGTAAAATTGTTTAATTTATCGGATGTTTTTCACACCAGAGAAGGAGGATGGTGCAGGAGCTTGGGTACTTGCCTAGCAAATCAGCAGGGGAGTCCTGGGCTGCGGACTACCTGTCTCGCCTTGGGCAAGTCACCTTACAGGGATCATCTCTAACCTCCAGATGTTGTGTGTTGATGCTGAGGGGGTTATCTAGGCTTCTCCTGTAGTCATCAGGGCCAAAGAGACCTCCAAAAAGAGACTAGATGAGCCAGCTTGCCCTTGGGTGGGTACCTGTGTCTTCACTGGCATCAGTATGGACATGAGAAGAGAAGTCACCTACCAGTAAGGAGACAGCTCACCCTGAGAAAGGACACAATCCCTAATAGGTCAGTGTGCATGCCATGGGTGTGCTTATCCTCGCCATTAACTCCCCTGCTACAGTGGTCTGGCACGTATAACCAGTTAAGCCCCTTGCGTTCCTTGCGGTTACCCCCTGCGAGCTCTCCCAGGGGGCTGCCGTCCTCTTTTCTGGTGCCTCCAAAGTGAATTTGCATCCCAGCCACTGCACGAGTAATGAAGTAGATTGAGGAGAATATGAACAGTGGATCTGAGGCTGAGTGGTTTTATGGAGGGACATTATCCTCCATCTCCAGCATCCAGCAAAGCGAGGATAAATCGTAACGGCTCCGTAATCCCAAACTTGCTCGGAGAAAAGCAGGGTTTTAACCGGTGGGGGAAGGGCTTCTTCCTTTGGGACCTGGGGACGGAGGGTTACAGAGGCTGGTGGAAACCTTGAGGAGGAGCAAGACGGGAAAATAATCTCCTTCAGGATTTGTGCTGTGTTGTCTTCTGGTGGGGGGAAGAATCAGGTTGTTAATGAGGTTGGAAATATAAGATTTCTACTTCCAAAACATCACTCGATAGTTGAAATGCTCAGCTGGGGTAAGGCACAGTAAGCGGAGGAGAAGCAGCGATGCAGATGATGGGAAGGGAAAGAAGAGCTGACAGAAGGGACAAATGGTAGGAAGCTCAAGGTTTCTCTTTAGAGGTGTGTCAGAACTGGCTTTCTCCTGAGATAAATTTTCCTCGCTCCTTTGTGAAGCAGAGCGAGCCGCTCTCCCGCCTCTGCTTTGCATTTCTTTGCCTGGCTGCAGGAATATGAAGGTCTGCAGAGAGAATGACAAGTGATGGGCTTGAGCAGGAGGTAGCAACCTGCATCCCCCCTTAAAAGTCTGCTTTGGACTCAGGATGGAGGTTTTGGCTCAGCTCCGGTTGTCTCCGAGTTTGCAGAGGAGCAAATGGGAAAGGAGGGGTGAAAGGTCATTTGGTGACCGGTGCTGGGTTGCTCTGACCTCTCTACATCTGAAATCATTGTGAAGCTCGTGGTAAAATCTCTAGAGCCAGCAGTCTAGATGGGTATCGGTGCTCTGAGCAGCACAGGTAAAATGCTGACCTTGTTCTCTTTGGACACTGAAAGCACTTGGTTTCTGAAACTGCTGCTGGCAGCAAAGCTGAAAGTAGTACCAGGAGGATGAGGAGGGGCTGGGGAAGGGAGGGCAGAGCACGCAAGAGCAGCACACCAATGGGTCACCTCTCTCCTTCTCCCCAGGTGCTCCGTGGATAACCGAGTCACTCGAGTGGCCTGGCTGAACCGCAGCAGCATCCTCTATGCCGGCAATGACAAGTGGTGCTTGGACCCTCGGGTGGTGCTTTTGGCCAACACCAAAACCCAGTACAGCATCCAGATCCAAGATGTGGACGTGTACGATGAGGGTCCCTACACGTGCTCCGTGCAGACAGACAATCACCCCAAGACATCGCGTGTCCATCTCATCGTGCAAGGTAAGAGGAAGGGAATTCGTAGAGGGGTTGGACTTGGCGCTTTGATTTCTGTTTGTCCCTTTTGCCCTGGTGTCTTCTCCTCCCCTTTCTCCTACATCAAGCCTACTGCATGTAAGACAACGTGGTGCAAACTTAGAGGCTTATCAACAGGCTTGGAGAGTCCCAGTGACGCTGGGCAGTGCCCAAGCGTTTGCAGTTGTATTTATCCAACTTTCCAGGCGTCGTCACGGGGCTCTGGTACAGGCAGTTCTGCCTCCCAAAGTAGTCACTGGCAAACCCATGTTGCTGTTTGTTGTTGTTGTATTTTGATGGACTTTGGGTTTTTTTTGTGTTTTCCATGCTGGAGGCAATGCTTGAAGTAAAACTTGTTTTGGGGGAAAAAAAGAGAGCTGGCAGATTTGTGTACTCTGCGGGGGTGTGTGTATGCCTAGCAACAATACGTGTTTGTGTGTTGAAACTCTATACTTCTGTGAGGAGGAGGAGGAGGAGGAAGGCCGGCATGGGGTGGCAGAGCGCTTGCGGTGGCCAAGCATATGTTCACTAGCATGTGAGCACGCCTCGCCGAGGCTGCACGGTCCGCGGGATATGTTTGTGTGCTCTTCAGCAAACACGCCCGGGCTCTTGAGAGGGGACGTGCAAGTGTCCACACACAATGCTCAAGCAGATGAATGTTCAGGCGAGATAGCTCCCGTATCGGTGCTGCAGGGCATGTGCTGGGCAAGGGGGAGCCTGCGTGGTGGGACGTATGGGGCTCGATGTACTCTCAGGGAGGCAGCCTCAAGGAAGATTGATGGAAAATTTCTAATCCCTTGCTAGCAACCCTTTTTCCTTCTTCTTCTTCTGTGATTTGGCCAGGAGCCCTCTTAGCATGACACACCAGCTTTAGTATTGGAATCTCGTCTCGGGCTAATTTTCGAATGCTGATGGGTGTATTGATTTGGAAACAAGCTGGGTTAAAAAGGCATTGGTCTTGTACAGAGTCGGGTTGAGCTAATCCGACGTCGATATGCCAGGCCTGAGTATTATTGACAGCCTAATGAATAGAAGGGGGGGGGGGGAAACCCAAACCCAGGGCCTTTATTTTTCCCCCTCCCTCTCTTTCCGTTTTCTCTTTCCCCTTCGAGCAATCAAGCAAACTAAACAAAGCCGGACTTTCTCCATCTCCATTAACCGCGGAGAGAAAGCGGATGCATTGCCAGCCCGGGTCCTTGCTGTTTATCTTGCAATCTGTTATTACCTGCCTGAGTTTCTTAAGCCAAAGTCGATCACCCGCAAGTTCTGAAGTCGCTATCAGGCACCGGGGTGATGCAGGACAATTTCTATCTGTTCTCTTCTGATTCCCATTTCCTGACCTAAATTTCCCGTATCACCAGGCATCCAGGTCCGTCCCTCCTGTGTCTTGCTGTATCATTAGGAAGAGACATTTCGGTACTGAAGGAAAAGGTCGTCTCCTAACTTCTTGCAACAGTAGAGTTAAATACCGGAGGGTTCGGTGATGGACTCTCAGTCCTGTAATGCGCTGAACATCCTCGCTGCTGCTGACAGAGATACTGACCCCCTAATTTCAAGAGCTATCGCTTGGCTCACCCAATCCTTCCTCGGGTGGAAGGTGGCAAGAGCATAATGTGCAGCAATATGCTGGAGCAGGACATGAAAGTGAATATCGTGTCCAATTAAAGGGAGGCCTGCCTTAATGACCCTGATAAAATTTGGCTGGGGTGCCAGGATTAACTCTCCTGCCTTGGAAAATGGGCCAAATAAAAACGCAGGCTGGTATAATCCTGTCCTAAGAGGCGTTCAGCTTGCGGGAGGCAGTGCTTACCCCTCCCTCCTGGGAAAGCAGGGTGTCCGAGCGCCAGATTTCAGGGATGTGCCAAGTTCAGCGCGTGGCTGTGGGGCCTCTTGCCCCTTCCCGCAGCCCGAAAGGGAAGGAGCAGCAGTGAGAGGAGGTGGGAAAGGGGCTCTCCCCTTTTCCAACAGGGTTAGTCCAGGTGCAGCCAGAAAGAGGGAGGTGTGCAGGTTGCTCTAAGCCCATCCTGGCTTTCCCCTTGCTGCACCAGGAAAGGGCCTGGGGGCACAGCTCTGGAGGCAGGAGCACTCCAGCCTCTCAGGATGCAATTAAATCGTGCCCTGGGGCAGGTTGCGCTCTCCAAAGGGACTGACCCCAGGGGGCACGGAACTCTTCCTTTCCCTTCCAGCCAGGGTTTCAGCAGCCCGCTGCTCCCCCAGCCAGGCAATGGGTGCATATTGGCCAGGGTCCAGATACCCTCAGCCCACGCCGTGCATCCCTCCCTCTCCCCAAATTTAGGGGGTATCGCTGGGAAACAGCCATGGATAGATGGCGTGAGGAGCTGGGGCAACCAGCTGTCTGCCAAGGGCTGCTGGAGGAAGAGGTGCTGAGGGGGAAAGAGCAAAAACCAGGAGAAAGAGAGGGGTGGGAAAAGGAGCTTTCCTTAAGGGGATGAGGATTGGGGATGGTCCCCCAAGGCAGTGGGAGAGAATCAGCTAGAAACCACCAGGAACCAAAGATGCCCATGCTGCACATTTATTCCTAGGTTGACTGTACTGATGGCTGAGATCCCAAAATAAGTGGGTAGAAGGCACCTCAAGAGCTAATTTAGCCCGTCCCCTTGCAATGAGGCAGAGGCTTCGCTGGCAAATGTGTGTGAAAGCTATTCTTGAAAATCTTTAACAAAGCAGGTTCTTCAGTCTCCCTAGACGATCTATTCTACTGCTCCGCTCCCTTTATAATTAGAAAATGTATAGCTAATATCTAACTTACACCTTCTTTGTCGCAAATGAAGTGGAGTTTTTCTCAGCCTGCTCCCAGCGGACCTGGGGAACAATTGATCAATGTCCTCTTTGTAACAACCTTTAGCTTTTGGGAAGGTTGTTATCGTGTTGCCCCTTAGCCACCTTCTTTCTGAAACGATGCAGTCCTCGTTTCTTCCACCTTTCCTCGTCGGTCAGGCTTTCAGAAACCCTTGTCAGTCTTGAAATCCTGGTACAAAAGGCAAAAGGTGATTGCTGCCGATCCAGGAATAGCAGGTCGGTGCATCTCTCCTTCCCGCTGCCTCCACGCTAACGCGGGACAAATGAGCCTGGAAAGGAGACAACAGACCCTTGGCATTGAATGCTTCAAAGTTCAGACCTGCTATTTCGGGGACTGCTTTAAATGGGGTCAGGCTCAGCCGTTGGTAATGCCAAGGTGATGTGAGCCAACAAGATAGCTGCAAAAGGTACAAGGAGGTTCTTAGCACCTGGATCTCTCCAGGGAAGAAGCTGCTGGACCTAAAATGAACAACAGAGGGAGTGTCTGTGTCATCTGCTACATTTGGAAGGTGGTCCCTGCCTGTCCTGCTCTCTCAGCCCTCATTTCTTCTTAGGAACTGTCCTAAGACCAGGCAAAGCACAGGGAAGCAGCACTTCCCTTGTTTGCAGGAGTTCGCTTTGGGAAAAGTGAGGCATTTCTGGGTGAAAATCCCTAAGAGACAAAATCCAGGGAAGCTCCACTTGCAATAGGCAAGGCCTGAACATGGAGGGAGGTGGAGGAGAGCGAGAAAGAGGACCTGAGCCCCGCTGCCATGTGAGGAGGGATGCTTTCCCTTCCGCTCCTGTATCCCACTCTGCTTTCGTTAGCAAGTCCCACTCCTTGCCCCTGCAGCAGCATCTCAGGCGCAGCCTCCCCCTTTCTCCCAGCAGGACACTTCAGCTATTTAAGCTGTTCTCCGGGTTCCTGGGTTTAAAAAAGAGAGATGAGGGAGGAGGAGGAGGAGGAGGACGGTGTCTGGAAAGCTCTTATTTGTATTGATAATAAGCCATCTCCGACGTGTGCCTGCGAAACACTCCCACTGCCTTGTAAGATGCATTAAGGAAAGTTGGCCTTATCTCGGAGCGGGAAATGGACTTGGGGAAGGAGGCACCGCGCCTGCCTGCCAGAGTTTAATCTCACTTAGGCACACAAATTTGCATGATAGAAAATGGTGGAATTTTAGTGCTTAGAAAGAAAGAAAGAAAGAAAGAAAGAAGGGGGGGGGGCGGAAAGCAGCAGCAACTGGGGGATATTAGGTTTTCTCGCTTCTTTATCAGTTTTCCTGGCCCTATCTGACTCTTTCTGTTGTCACTGGAGCAACTAATCACCCCTCCCCTTTTGTTTGGTGTAAATGAGTTTTCCCACACTTTCCCCGGCCCGGGTTAATCTGCAAATCCCTGCCTTTGTTTGGGAGTTAATTACCTGCTCGCCGGAGTCAGGGCGCAGGTGGCATGGGGCCACCCCAGCGGCAGGGGACAGACGTGGCGTGCCGGTGGCACCTCGCCCCACGCCGGGGCCGCCCTGGGAGCATCCCTGCCAAGGTGTGCATGGGCGAGATAAAGCCGCCAGTGGGGCTGCGGTGCCTGAGACAGCTTTGTTTCAAGCGCCGAACTCTGCCCAATTAATTTTTCTTTGATGCCATAAGCCCCTTTCGCTCGTGGGAGAATAAGGATAACTTTTTTTTTGCGGCCGCTTTTGTGCCTTGCGCTGAGGTGCGGTGGGGAACGTTCGCCTCGCCAAGGAGCTGGGAGGAAGGATCAGTCCCTGCAGTCATCATCACCCTTGTCCAAAGGCCTCAAGGTGGCTTGCAGGGAGAACAGAGTAGATGGGAAAGTGTTGCTCCAGTTTCAGATTCTCAGAGCTTTCCCAACCACCCTCCACCCAGGAGTTTTGGCACCGCTGCCAGAGCCCAGGCTGAGCCCGTCCCTGCTCTGCCAAAGCCACCGGTGCTGGGGTAAGGAGGGACAGGGGGATTTGCCCAGGGCTGTTTGGTTACTCAGTGGCAGGGAGGGTGTGTAGATGTTGGCCGTGTTATGAAGCCATGGGCTGGAGTTCCACGCTGGATAGGATACTTCCCAGCAGAAACCACAGGGTTTTTCTGCTCTGTCTACACCTTTCACCTGTGAAAGCAGCTGTCCCTTCTACAAGCAAAAGCAGGTTTAGATAATGCCTTCTAAAAAGTGTGCGGAGGGCTGGGAGAGCCTCCCCAAACCGGTGGGAAGGAGGAAACCAGCGGCATGAAATCGAAATCCTCCCTCGCTTCGCCTGCGCTCTCAGCTCCTTTGACTGATGCGTTCCTTCCCCGTCTCTCTTTTGTTGCTAATCACCGTCCGCCCATCAAAGCGTCTTTTCCTTTTGTATCAGGGCTGCTGTTGAGGACTGAAGGTCTCCCACGCGTTCTCGCATGCTCTCCTCGTTGTTGGCTTTGCATCCCTGTTTTGCTGTCCGCCATGGGAGCGTCCCCTGCTCTCTGCCACTCCTGCATCCATTGCTGCCCCCAGACCTCTCCATCTCCCTCCCAACGTTACCAGCCCTCCCTTCTGCACAGGCACCCATCAACTCATCCGTGCTCCCTTGCGGTGTGACCACATACCCCCTCCAGCCTCCCCCAAGTCACTTGACCTCTTTGCAAATCAATTTAACATCTGTGAGGCAGAGATAATAATTGTCACCTACTTCACAGGGGGGTTGATGAGGATTAATTCATTAATGTCGACAGAGGTCTTTGAAGATGGAATGCGCTATCTGAGAGCTAAACGTTATTATTAATTAGCAATTATATCGTGGGGTGGGAAGGGAGGGCTGAAAGCAGAGACTCCAGGACCCGCACTGGAAGCGCTTTCTCCAGGCTCGCACGTCTGCCCTCGCTGCAGCTTTGGGCTGCCCCAGTTACGTGCCCGCTCTGCTGCTGGAGGGAGCCAGGCGTGCTGCATCCCGCCGGGGACATGTCCCCCTCCTTAAAAAGACAGCACGTTGGTAACGGAGAAGTAGTGGAGAAGGGAAGGCGTTCTCCGTGCTTGCCTGGTACCCCAGCGATTCTGGCGGGCCAAGCACCGCCGGACCCATGGGAGAGGATGTATCGTGTTCCCGAGGAGAAATAACTGGCAGGAGAATGAGTGGGGGGAAGGAAGAGCCAGTGATTCATAGGACACACAGATAGTTTTCATTTCCTTCGTGTTTTTCTTTTTCGCGTACACCAAGCCTGTGGCTAATATCTCTGGTTTTCTCCCCCGGTGAGCTGCTAATGCTGCAATCCGGTGTGGTGCGGGGTTCCGCTAAGCAGCGCCCACACGAACCCTTTGCGGTCCTCGCCGGCTGCCTCATGCCCTGGTGCGATGCCCGCTGGGGCCATTTCCACCTCCGACACCCCCATGGCTCCTCTATTTCCACCCTCCCCAGCTGCAGCCACGTGTGCTTTCGTAGCGACAAAGCGAGCTCGGTGGAAGAGTTGTCTGCAGGTCTCATGCTCACCCTCTGCACGGCAGGTCCCCCTCCTTCCCCAAGGACTTTGCCAGACGAAGGGGTGGCACGGCAGCCCCCGGGATGCGCGTCGGGCATCTCCCCGCCGCCGCGTACTGTTTCCAAAGCCCCGGTGTTCGGCGTGATAAAGCCGGTGGTGGTTTAATGAGGTCACTGCAGTTTAATGTTACTGCAGTAATCTCTTTTGTTTTACTACATTAAAATATTTGTGGTGGAACGGTTGGACCACTGTAATGCAATATCGCTACCTTAATGTTATTGTTACCATGGTAACGCTAATGGCGGCTCAATAACATTATTGCAATTTAATCTTATGACAATAAAATTAAGGGTAGAACAGTGAGACCTCAACAATGTAATGTTACTACAGTAACGGCATTGTTATCCTAATCGCGGGAGCAGAGTCAACTCGTTGGAGTGTAATATTGGTACCAGCACTTTATTGTTACTATAGTAACACGGAGCATCCTCCGAAAGTCGCGGCAGGGGATGAATGGGAGGAGACGTCGCTGGTGCACCGGTACTACAGCTACCCCAGGGCTGTCGGTACAGGAAGGTCACGCCGGTATAAAGTCCCCTTATTTGCTTAATTCCCTTATTTGCGTTTTTATCGGGGCCTTTCTTCTTCTCCCTCTGTCCTTTTTGGAGTGAGTCTGTTGTTTTAGCGGCAGTAACTCTGCAGGGAAGGATTTAAAGCATTGCCTCCATCTAGTTCCAGATCCTTCTGCCCGGCGTTTTATAGCATGTGGCTGTTATGGAGCGATAACGTTTTATATTTATATGTCATCTTTCATCGTGAAGGATCCCGGCACAAGCTACAAATTATTGCCGTGCTGCAACCCGACGCACGCTGCGTGCGGGAGGCGGGGGTTTCATCCAAGGGCACCGGCGCTCGCTTTCCTACCCTGGAGAGATACCGACTGAGATACCTAACCTGCTGCACACCAATACCTGTGCGAGTGAGGGTCTCCTTCATTTTGAGGGCTTATCCAGAGTCCTCAGACTCTGGAGACACGGCAGAGGGTCTTTGCGCATCCCAAGCCATGTGCCCCATCACCTAGGTGGGCACAGGGAAAATTGTCCCCCTTCCCAACTGGCTTGTATCAGGGCTGGAAGGGCTCGTGCAGGCGGTGGGCCAGGGGGACAGGGAGGGTTGCCTGTGGGATTGAACGTCTTGAAGCGTCTTGTTCCTCAGGCTCATTCCTTCAGCCTGGTTTCATGGGGCTCACCCCAAATCTGCCACATGCCTTGAGGGGACCCGTCTGCATTGGCAGCGCGTGGCTGCTGGGACGAGCGTTGGATCTGCACAAGGTGCAGGTGACATCTCTGTGGCACGCATGGGTTTGCTGCAGTTTTCTCCAGCCTCCAGGGGAGGGAGTCTGAGCTGCCGATCTGTCCCCAGCATCGCGGCCGCATCTCTGCCGCATCCCTGGTCCTGCCCGGGCCCAGCACACCCAGGGATGCGGTTCTGCCATGCCACTGCTTCTGCCAGACAGGTTTGATGTCCTGGTTGCTCTCTTGCACCCCTGAACTACCTACACCGCCTCCTCTCCTGCTTGGCAGGCAAGGATTTAACCTCTGCTTTGAGCTCCTGTGCTCCTTCCCGGCTTCTCAGGAGATCTCCATCCCTTGACATCTCTTTTGGGTGCATTTGAAACCTGAATTTGGGTGCACTGCTGCCTGCCTGCCCACGTTTTGCAAGCCCAGCCTCCAGCCCTAGCACAAATCTGGGCCTGTTCAGCACGGCAGCTGCTCAGCTCTCCTTGTGCAACAGCATTTGATCTCTGTCCATGGGTATTTGGACTCTGACCACCACAGTAATTCCTTGTTTGTCCTTTAATAAAAGACCCGTGAGCCCCCTTGACACCAGAGCTGGAATCGGTGGGACCTGGGGCATCCTGCGTGCCAGCTCTTCATGGCAATCTGGTACTGCATCCATCCTGCCAAACCGGCTCCTCCGGGAGTTACATGTTTGAAAACACGAGCAGCGGCTCATCTCCCATTCAGTGTTTTTCTCCATCATTTGCTTTATTAAATATTGATTTTCTGTTGCATTATTAAACCTTAAGTCCCAAGCATAAATTCAGAGTTGATACTTTAATCTGGCTCTTCTTTTTGGCCTTTAGAGCTGATTTTTCTGGCCAGTCTTCCCGGAGGGAGGCCAGAAGCAAAAGCCTGTTGCAAAGGCTCGAGGAGTCGGACAGAAGGAGCAGGGGGCTCTTCCCAAGAGAGTTTGGTCTGTTTGGTGCAGCCTTTGCCATCAAAGGGGGCATCCACGGGCATCCTGGCTTGCAATCCTGCAAAGACCATGGGTGGAAGGAGGTTGGGGAGGCAGCAGCCGAGTTTTTCAGGGAAGTTTGTGTGTTACTGGCTGGGCAGAAGGATATAGCCCTTTCTTTTTTAGCTAGTATGGACATGTTGCAATCGGAAAGGGGAATTCAGTCTGGAGTCACTGCGTGGCCAGGGTGGCAGCGAAGCATGTGCCCCGCTCTCTTTGCTCCCTAGGGTGTTTTGCTACCTTGCTCTGCCAAAATTGCCATGCTCAGGAGCAGTGCTCCCTGCTGGGGAAGGAAGCCACAGATGGCCATGTCTTGTCCTAAATGCATCTCTTCCAACGCGGCTCCTGGGCGATGCTGTACAAAGCTGTGCTTCTCTGCCGTACAAATCCCCAGCCAAACCAGAAGTTGGCCTCAGCCAAAATTCCAGGCAAAGCCAGAGGGATGCGGGCGGTGGGATTGCCGCCAGCGCTAGGCTGGAAAAAGCCACCAGCCAGGCAGGAGCGGTGCAAGTGGCCACCGGCACGTCCCTGATAGCCAAGGTTGGTCGTGCTGACCCGCACCGGCTGGGCTCCGCTCGCCTCCCCTTCCCTATCGGAGAGCTGCATGCAGCCGGCCGCTGCCAAAGCCCCACGCTGCCAGCAACCAGGTGTCTGAACATATTTCCAGAGCCAAGCTAACTCTGTGGCCAAAAGGGAGGAAGGGAAAGCAGTGTGGCAGTGCTGGCAGGTTCAGGAGGATAAAAAAAAAAAAAAGAGGGAGGAGGGGGAAAAAAAAAAGAAAGAAAAAAGCAAGGAGAGGCTTGCAAACAGCTTTTGGATACCCATCCAAACGGGGCACGCTGGGCGGCGTGAAACCCGCGCCTGGCAGCTGGCGAGCTGAGCAGTGATTTAAAACCAGGCTCCCAGCGGCAGGGAAAGAGGCAGAGGGGGAAGCAGATGTGAACACAATGCTGGAGATAAAGGAGAGGCCAAGGGAACAGCTGCCGAAGAGCCAGCCCAGCCCCGCCACGTCCCACGGCGGGCATCGACTGCTAGAAAACCTCCAGCAAATATCCACGAGCTTAAGGGTGGGCTGGAGGGGGTGATGGAGCCCGTGGAGAATGGAAGGGAGGACCCAGGGGGAAAATGTGGGGTTTTCTGCCCTGTTTTTTTCTTGGGTTTTGAAGGAGAGGTTGAAACGTGGAGAAGGGAGTTGCATTGAAAGATCAGGAGAGTTGTGATCTTGTTTTGCCCTTCTTTTCCTGTCTGTTCTGGTGCTGCGATGGAGATTTGGCAAAGGAGAAAGGGGAGGAAAAGTGGAGAGCGGAGAATAAATGGGCGAGGTCCTTCAGAAAAGTCGTGGAACTTTGGTCTTGAAAGATTTCTAGTTTGGGTTTTCTGGGTCTGGCTGGCTTTCCTTCTGGGAAGCTGATGCTGCAGGACAGCAGTGTGTCCCCTCTGCCCCGTCCCTTGGAAATGAGGTGGCTTTGTTCATCAGTCCAGAGCCAGATCCCTGGAAGAGCCCTACAGCACGGCCCCACCAGGTGCAGGTGAGAGGACAAGGAGGTCTCCTTGCTCCAGGTGGGCCCACATGCTTCTTTTTCATGTCTGGGTTGCTGGTCCAATCTAGCCAGCAATAGGCATGCCCAGAAGATTTCAGCTCTGGGTTCCTCTCCTTTCCTCCAGTAACGTCCAGTGTAAGCCTGGGACAAGGCAGCGAAGGTCGCAGACCCCGTCCCAGCTTGCTGTCCTACATGAGATGAGATGAACAGGTCTCAAACCACCCCCCTCGCTGCCAAAGCCTCCCCATCACCAAGCCCTTGCAGGGGACGGGCTCCCAGATTTGTACCCATGGCTGTTCTTGCCTGGACCAGCCTTGAGACGAAGGTTCAACAGAGATGTCTGCTCCATGCTTTGCCCTCCTTGTAATCCCTCCTCCTTGCAGCCAGCCCGACAGCTTCAGCCTTTGATCCTCCTCCTCTTTTGCAAACTCTTCTCTCCGCTTGTGGAATTAAATCCCTCTCGCGGTGTTTTCCTTCCCTATCTTTTCCTTTTCGGCCGAGTCTGTCTGAAATATTTATTTAATTAATTTTTTTTGCTCCTTCAGCAGCGGGGCTATATAATTGATGGCCTCACCAAGCTTTCCGAGCTGAACGCTAAACCCTTCCTGCCTTGGCTCCGACCGGAGTTCATTACTTTCTGAAAAGCTTCGTTGTCTGTTTGTGCTGGGATGATTGTTGTTGTGGAGGGGAGGATATTGTCAGCGGAGAGGAGGAGGAGGGGTTGGATTTGGCTAGGACTGCTTTGTAATCAAATCCCACTCTCTTTCTTTTTAGCAAATTTCCGAGTGGAAAAAGCCTCTTTTAGTGAAATTGAAATAGCAGCACCCTCCTGAAGGTGGGAGGAGAAAACTCAGGTCCCTCATTAACGTGCAGCAAAAGGGTGTCTCGGGGGCTGTGGGAAAACGGGGCTTTACAAATTGCCTGCGAGAGGGATGCTCAGCCCCGGGCAGGCGGGAGCAGGGGGCTGCTCCCATCACCATCGATTTTAGACCTGGGGTTCTTGGTGAACCCGCCGTGGTCATCCCTCCCAAACTTTTGCAGCCCAGGAGCTGTCCCGGGAAGGGTGAGCCCCATGCAGTGCTGGCAGGGTCCCTCCGTCACGGTGATTTCCTTATTCCGGCACTGGGGGTCGCAGGGCGGGGGTGGTTTTGCACGATGCAGTGTGTTTTCTGCATCTTTCAGCCTTTTCTGGCAAGCTGAAGCAGAAGTGCTTTCTCCGACTTGCCCTACGCCGCTGCTTCTTGTGGCTCCCCGCCTATCTCCGTGATTTTTCAGCACTTAAAACACAGCAAGGCTGAGGTGATTACAAGGATTGGAGATGCAGTGACACTTCCCTGCCAACAAGTAATTGATTTATTAAAGACATTACAATACATTCATGGTTGAGCGTAAGAGTTTCCTTTGAACTCGCTCAAAAATCCAAAGGGATTGTGCCTGTTTGCAAGTACCGCCGGCAGAANCCCTTTGACTGGCGCGAGTAAATATCACAGCTTGACAACTCCAGTCCAGTGACCGGTGTGATCCAATTTAATAGCATTTAAAAATTCAAAGTGATTGTTAGCCAAATGGAAATGTAAGATTTCATACCCAGCCTGCCTTGGGGAGGAAAGGAAGAATGAGGGCGGGTGCGGGGGATGTAGACAAATGGACTAGATAAAAAATAATGGAAAGTAACTTAATTAAAGAGGCTCGAGCCAAGTTAAAAACAGTAATGATTTTGAATCGGAGAACCACAGGTTTTAAAAATGAAAGAGAAAGAGGAAAGAAAGGAAAGGAAAGGAAACTGTGGATAAAGAGCCTCCAAAATGATTAAAAGGGAGGAGAAGGAGGCATAGGAAGGAAGGGGTAAAAATAGTCCTTCTGTGAAAAGCAGGAGCACATGGGGAATAGATGGTGCCGTTGATGAGGCTGGGCATTAGAAAGACAAATAGGGAAATTAAAGGATGCTCTGGGGGGGGAGATAACTCCCTGCGGCTTTTCTGGCGTTCTCGGAGGTGTGAGGGTGGCCGAGAAGAAGGCTTGAGGGCTTCGTTTAGGAGAAATGAAACATGTAGGAGCGGTCCTAATGGAAAAGGAGAACAGCCCCCGCGTACTCCGGGCACGCTGATACCCCTGCCTTGCGACAGCATCGCTTCCTCCTTTTCCTTTCCTCTTAACTCTGCCAAACACGGCCTGTTTGGGTTGAAATTTGGCAATGACATTTGAATTGCCCCTCTGAGTACGCGGATATCCTGCTGTGCTCTCTACAGCCCAATGACTAATTTTGAACTGCAGTGCTCTCGTCCCATGCGGCCCGTTGGAAATACCTGGCCTGGCAGCCGCCCGCGCTCTCCCGGTGCATTTTCCATGGAGAAAAGCCTGCAAGAGCAGAGCTGCCTAAAAAAAATTACTAAGGGGGAGGATGGAGCAGACCAGGGGATCTTTGGGAAGGTAGACTTGCCTCTGCCAGAGCAATGGATGGGGGCACAAGTTTTGTGCGAAGCGATGTGTTCCCATGGGGGACAGGAGAGGGGCAGCATCTGGAGGCATAAATCACCTCACCTGACATCCATTTTCAGCTGCTGGGTCTTGCTGATGTCCCACTTTTTAAGCAAACATACAAAGGATCTGGTCATAAGTAGCAGTCTCCAGACCACCTAACCAGAGAATAATAGGGTTGTGCTCCCTGTCTGATCCCTTAATTTTTCACCGGAGCCAAAGGCTACCACAGGAAGAAGCCCAAGCAGAAGTAAAGGCTCTGGCTGGAGCGTGAGGAGGCACCTGCAAGGGCTGGAGCTCAGTGTGCACAGGACAGAGGGAAAGGGCCTGTTTGGGGACAAGCAGGGGTGGCAATGACACCAGTGTTGTTAGACACGGTTTGCACCCAACCCTGCTCCCTGCACCAACAAGGGCAGCGCTCTGCGCATCCATCTCCTGCTCCCCATCGCGTCCCTCCCCTAAACTTGACGCTGGCACCATCCTTTAAGGTACTTTGCAAGTGGTGATGTCCAGGAAGGCTAAGGATGCAGCCTGCATTCATCTGCCGTCTCCTTTTTCATGTGTTTCTGTGTCTTAGTGGTACAGCACCCAGTGCCGTGGGGTCTGAGGGCGTCAAAGAAGCCATGGCGAGCTTGGGAGGAGAGGAGGGATGTAAATAGTTAGATAAATAGAGGCAAAAAGGACGCTGATAGACCCAAAAGATACAAAGAGACTTCACTTGCAATTCAACCACAACTTGGGACTTTCACTCAGCTCCACATCACCGCCACGAATCTCGATGGTTTTTGGAGTAAAACCATCAGGCGCCCAGCGTCCGTCGCAGCGTTTTGGGAAGCCGCCGCTCATCCTCCCGCAAGGGCGGGCGAGCCGCCGCGCTTTCCCCGGGCACGGGCTGCACAGCTCCTGGAATTAGATTAGTGTCAGTGTGGAAAGTGTAATCATAAACACTTACTTTGTGCTCGAGTCGGAGGAGAGGGAGCACGAGTGCGAGAGCGCGGAGATAAGAACAAATATGCAAGAGCGTAGTGTGTTTTTAATGGAAGGGAGATTTATTTCTCTCGGTGTCTTTTTAAGCCTCTAGATAGATCATAAAAAAAACCCAACCCAGCCCACACACAACCTGTCTGCCTGAAATAGCCGAAATGTAATTTAAAGAGCATCATTTTAACTAATACTTCACTTCAGAGACACCTGCCCTATATTCATTGGAGATGCAGGCTGCATTAGAGCATCTGATTTATCTTCGGAAAGGATGTTTGAGCTCTTTTATTCCTGCCGGGTCCCTTTTGACAAGCGAAGTGGCGTGGGGCTCATTCAGTGTCCTTGTCCCTCTGCGTGATGCTCGCTCCTCGTGGACAGAGAGCTTTGGAGGGGGGATGTGAAGAGACACCCCCCATTCTCCAGGAGTGGGGCTGGAAGCAGGACCCATACCGTCAGTGTGGGGCATGGTCCCTTGCCCTCTGGTTGGTTTTGGGGAGAGGAGCTGAGGTTTCATGCTGAGTTTAGCAGGACAGTGTCCGCTGACAGACCACATGAGGAATATCGTGTGAAATAGCCGCTCTTTGGTATGGGAGGCTCCAGGTTGACTGGGAAGTGCTGTTTGCATCCACTCAAGCTGCGTGCCCTAAAATAAATCTGTGTATCTCAGTTTATGAGAGTCCGAGCTACACATAGGCCATGGCTGGCAGGACTGTCCCCATGCAGAAATCTCCCCGCTGTGGTTCCTGTGACCATAGGCTCTGGGTATCTTATCATCTCTTAATGCTGTTGTCTTCATAAAAAGCATGCGAGGAAGAGAAATACATGTCACGGCGTTGATAGAGAGATGAGATCCAAAGAGACAGAGTGTTTTGCCCAGGACTAATCTGGCAGAGCGGGGATGGTGCAGGCATCAAGCCATCCTTCTCTGCAGCTTACTGACCTGCAGCAAGGAGGCTTTTTTTTTTTTTTTAATTAAAAAAAAACCCCACAACAAAACTGAAAAACCCAAATTCCACAAATCATGATTTTCTCCCAGGGTGTGACCCAGTGGAGGAAAGGATCCAACATTGTCCTGCATCCCGCAGGAGATAGCAGAGCAGGGGCTGGTCCCAGATAGCCCCAAAATCCCGGGCAGCTTGCTTCTTCTGGGGGACAGCTATTGAGGATGAGGGAGTGCGGGGACGAGCAGAAGCAAAGACGGGGAGAGGAGAGCTATTGTCAAATCCCTAGCTCGCCCTTTCTGATCTGAAGTTCACTTGTAATATTTTTCTCGACTTGAGTTGCTAATGCGTTTTGTTCTCCAGAGTGTGCGTGGCCCAACTTCCTGCGCAGCCTTTAATTAGTTTCTGGATGATGACATCTCCGCTGAGAATCATCTCGCCGTGTCCCTCCGATCTCGGGGGGAGATAAAGGAATCTAATAAAGACATTCAGCATTTCTAGGTGATGGGTTTGACAAGCTTTGTATTAACAAGAAGTCGTGTTCAAACTTTCTCGGGTACCCTCGGCACGCTGAGGTTTGTCCCCACACGGGAACTTTTCCCAGGAGATCTCATGGAGTCCGGGGCGATGACAGCAGCAGAGTTGGGGAACCTGCATCCCCCAGCAGGGTGGGACAGAGCCGTTGTCGGTTTGATGGTCACCGTTGGAGGTAGTTGTGACAGAGGCTGTCATGCCTTCAGGAGAGATGTCAGTAATGCTGGAAAGATGATGTAGGTGTCTTAAGGTTGCGAGATCCTTCAATTTTCTGCTTTTTATGAGGCGTTGCTTGATTTGCGGGGGGCAATCCCAGGTGGCTCAGGGTGCAGAAGCTGGAAACTGAGATTCTTCCTCCATGCAGCGTATGTGGAGCTGAAAATGAGAGCTGTCTAAATGGAGAGATGAGCCGCTGAACAGTCCTTGTTCAGTTGTATTTCTTCATGGGTGACAATGCCAAAACTTTTAATTTTACATCTTCTTTTTCTCTTGTCATTCATCACCAGTAGATTTGTTTTAGAGAAGGCAACAAAGTCCAAAGCAGTGACACGACTTCCTTCGGGCATCGTAACGTGGAAGCAGAACTTGGGTCTCCCAAACCTGAATGATCAATTCTGCCTGCTCCATAAAGCTCCTTATTAACAGTCATGCTAAGCAAACTCTTGCTTGATTCCCCAAAGGTGGGGGGCTTGGTGTCAGGTGTTTCTACCTTTTTGTGATAGGAAAAAAAGATGTAGATCCCTTCAGAGCCTTGAAGGGCAAGCTGGTCTAGTGGAAGATGTCCCTGCCCATGGCAGGGGGTTGGAACTAGATGGGCTTTGAGGTCGCTTCCAACCCAAACCAGTCTGTGATTCTATGAAAGCGGGGAACCAAATCTAGCCCCTACTCCTTAGGGCAGCAGCGGTCTGGATCCAGGTTGTTGACCTAGACCTGTCCAAAAAAGCCAGACAAAAGTCCTTGTGCTGGAGACTTGACTCTCCTTCCGTGCCACGTTTATTCTGGCGTATCCCTTGTTGACTGCGGTAGAAGTATTGCTGATTTATGCTGTCGTAAGTGGAATCAGATTGGGCTCCCTTTTGGCACTTAGCTATAAAGTTTGTCTGCAGAAACCCTGCTGCTTATGCGGTGAATTATACCCGCGTTCACAAATACTTTACTAATGAATGATTGGAAACGTCTTGTTTCCCCCCTCCTCCTCTGAATTATTACGATGCCTTGCCGTATAACCTGCTGCAGAGACGGGCGTAAAAAATTTTGTGTCCTCCAAGCTCGGGAGAGCTTTGCTGCAACAGGAGCCGTTACCTACTTGGGAAATCATTTAGACACATCTCCGTGCCGTATGACACATCTCATTACGCCTTGCTTTAGAACTAGCAATTGCCATTAGTTATTTATTAATTGCTTATTAAGGTCGTTACGTATGTCCTCTTCATTTCCAGGCTGCTTTCTTCACGTCTTCGGCTGCTGCCAGGTTTGCGCAGAAGGGACTCGGTCCTTCGGCAAAGCCGAGCCGAACCTGGCACGCCGGCGTGGAAGGGGGGGATGGTGCAAACCCAGGGCAGAGGCAGCCCCGGGGGGAAGGATCAGCTCCTGTGATTGTAAGGTTTTTGTATACAAGCCTACGTGCCCAAGCAGCGTAGCTCTAAGCCTGTGTTTGCCCTTCCTCGCACCCCGTGGGCTTCTTCGGTACGGCTCCTGCGCTGTGTTGATACGACGGAAGGATGAAGCCCTCTCTGCGTTTCCCTTAATTATGGTTGTGTTAGAGTGGCACAAACTCATTTCCAAGCCCATTATAATACACCTGTAATTGAAGGCACAGGTCTCTCGATTTGCTCTCTGCCTTCCTTAAAAAGCAGAAAGGTTTCCAACACAAAGGAAGGAAAAGGCACGACGGAGGTGCCTGGCACTGCGGCAGCGGGAGCGCTGTACCTTCTCCCAACGCGATGGCTGCGGCCAGAGGAGAGGCAAACTGCTCTGGAGGAGTTGGATGGAGAGTCAAATCTTGGGGTCCCTTCCCTGTGCCTAGTGCCAGCTGGATTTGGCAGATCCCTCCGTCGCTGGCTCGGGAGCGTGGGCTCAGCCTGACTTGTAGCGTCACCACGAGCAAGGCTGGGGCACGCAGGGCTCCCGCTCGCCGAGTCCCAGAAGCAGGACCCGCGGTAGCAGCGCTCTGTAAAACACGGGGAAGTCTGTGGGTGACAGCAGTAAGAGGCTGTTATTAAAAGCAGGAGCAGCGTCAGCCTGATGTTCAGGAAGCTGCCAGTGCACATCACCGATCGCCTGCAGAACGCAAGTCTGACTCTCCCTCTTTTTCTTTCTTCGAGACGCTTTTATAGTTGTTCTTTGTTGTTTCCTTTGATCTGAAGCAGATGTTGCTCGTGCTGGAAGATGGAGGTTTGCATGTTTTATGAGGGGCAAACAAAGCAGTGCTTACCAGGAGAACCTGCTCGCTCTCAGGCTGCTGCTGGGGGCTGCAAGCCCTGCAGAGCGCTGGGCGCTTTGCTGGGGCAAGCACCAGCTCTGCCCAGCTCCCACATGAGAAGGGATTTGCAGCTTTGGAAAGGTCACATGTGTATTTCTGCACTACTTGCTCAGCTTCCAAATCAGGGTAGAAAGGAGGTGGTTAAGGCAAAAAATGCAATTACCCCTTGCCGGCACCCAACTTGTTGAGGCTCATCTGCGGTCTCCTTCCCGGTCTCTGGTGGAGAGGTCGTTGCAGATCCACACTCCCCTAATACACAGGGGTCTCCTTGCCTCTTGGCTGAAATTTGGGGTGCCCAAGGAGCCCAGCTATGCTGCGAGGTGCGGCGAGGACACGGCGTTGAGGAGAGGAAAGCACAGACAAGCAGCATGGTCATTGCACGCAAAGATGATGGATGGGGAGGTAATGGTGGTGGCAGGATCACGGGGTACATGCATGGGACGTGTGAGATTTTGCACCAGCATTGGTTGTAGGACAGGTGTTTGGAGGTGAAAGCCTAGCGGGGAGATAGTCAGTGCCAGGGAATATATCTGTGTAGGCAAGCGCATATGCTTGGATCCGTAAAGACATATATCACCCGACTGAACACCCTCGAACGTGTAACGTGCCATATGGTTTGGTTAAATATTTAAGCAAGCTGCTTTCTGTCCTGGGGACTCCGTGTGTGCGAGCGGGCGCCAAATCCGGGCAAACTGGGGGCATGCCCTGGGCACCCGCGGAGGGCTGCAGCGGCTGAGAGCAGCCCAGAGACCTTTCCCATCATCGTGGCAAGGATAGGGGGGGAAAAAAAGAAGTCAGATCGATACCACACCAGCTCCTCTCCGGGGAAATCTGCGCTATGTCACTGGAGCAGCTTGGCCAACGCTGCCATGTTTAATCACTTCTGAGCAAGAGAGATGCTGAACACAAAAGGACTGCCCGCAAGGAGAGGGTTCCCGCCTGGGAAGCCTGCATTCATTTAGCTTTATTTATTTATTCATTCCCATAGGGGCACAGCTCCATCTGCGTCCCGCGTTCAGCATAAGAAATTTCTCCTCTGCCCCATTGCTGCAGCAATGCCAACTGATGGTGAAAGTGTTCTAACGCGGAGGGAGCGGAAGCTCTGCTGACTGTTAAATAATATTAAATAGACACTTGCAATCACTTATTTATTAAGGTTTCCCTCCTCAGTGTGGTAAAAGCCTTACAACATACCTGTTCAGTCTCCAGAAAGGCATTTTAAATAGTTCGTGTGGTTAATTATTCAAACGTTTAATTAGCATACAATAACTGTCGTGTTAAATCCTACCACTGCACATTTAATTTAAGGGTTAGCTAACGACTTCGCTGACGTTGTCGCTCCAGTTTACTTCCCGGCCATTCCTGCCTCATCTAAACCCATGTGGGCTGCGGTAAATTCTTTCTCCCCAAACCTGTCCCGGACCCGGTGGGTGTTTTCCCTGGTGCATGAGCAGCTCGAGCTGCTTTTGTGTTTGTCGGAGAGATGCAAAACCTCCCATTGCCCGACCAAGCAGCAACACAATCGCCTCTCCTCCCCTACCCAGTCTGAGCAAAACTTAAATCTCCTGTTGTATTGCTGAGGTCAGGTTTAATTTCTTTTAATTACGTTTTAGAGCCCGTTCAGCTGATTTGGTTACAGATTTTTGTCTCACGCCTGGGCAGGCGCAAACCCGGTCTGCGGTACCAGAGTTGCGGTGCAAAGCCTGCCTTGCTTCTTTTGAAGTCTCGGCGAGCTCTGCAAAACAAGCTAAACTGGGTTGATGTGTTCGGTAATTAAACACATCAGAAAGGTTCCTCTGTGATTTAGCGAGCATCACGTTGAAGATGATAGATCCTGCTCTAGTTTTGTCGGGACTTACAGCTGGAAGCTATTGCGCCTTCGCAGGCGATGGAGGGCAACTGCGCTTCCACCTCTCCAAAATGGCAACAGTAATACCTCCTTGGCCTGTTTTTGGTGTTGAGACTCTGAGTTTGGTCATTGCAAAGCACCCATGGGTTACCTGGCTAGCAGTCCCAGGTCCCATCGTAGCACTGTTGTAATTAATTGCATCTCCCGAATGAATTACCGGGCTATCGGCAGAGCATCTCCCAGCAGTGCCAGGAGGCATGCGCCGTCCCCTTACACTGCTCTTAATGACACTGATGCATATTAATCTTTCTTTTGGTGTCGTCTTCATGCCCTCCACTGTCCTGCCCCAGAGCCCCCTGCTGTTCTGGGAGCGTCTGATCCATAGTTGTCCTCCAGTGCATGATTAGCAGATTAGCCGTTGTGCCCAGAGCAGCAAAAAAATGAACTCCCAGAAGCCCTTCAAAACAGAGAATAATTCATTACCCACCTTGATTTCCACTTAAAATGTACTTTAACTACACTTCCAACTACAAACCCTAAATCACCCTCATGTTCACAAAAAATCCATCATTTTTTATTTTATTGCACGGCACTGGCATGACATAATCCCTTCCAGAGCGTCTTGGAGTGCTTTACGGATCAATAAATTACTTACCTGCACAGCAGAGGCAATGCGTGCAAGGCCATTGCAGTCATTCCGGCTCGGAGCAGCCCCAGGAAGGTGTGGGAGGTGGGGAGAGGCAGGGAAGGGGTGCTCAGGAGTGGGGTCCGGGTGAGAAATAGGGGTGTCGCAACGGTCTGGGCTGCAGCTTCAAGTGGGTCGATGAGCGGGGCTCGCCCGGGGAGGGTGGAAGGAGCAGGATGCTTTGCAAGTGATTTGTGGCTCTCCTGCGAAGCGCTGCAGCGGGGTGCCAATCCGCTGCTAGGCTCTGGAGAACGGCCTGAAAAAAAATAACCCAAGGAAGGTGATGGTCTTTATTATGTTCTGCAGGTGCAGGCTGATAACAGCAGCCGATCGTTTTTCTCGTACAGCCCTGCCGTAGAGCTCGTAGAAACCCCAGCCCTCCCTGGCAGCCGCATCTTGTCCTCTGCTCACGCAGCGGCAGGGGCTGAGCGCTCTCTGCTTACTCCTCATCCCTTCCCCTTCTCACCCCCCCGTCATTACCCCCCTGTCCTGTATGTGTACCCCCTCTTTGGGTCTTGGCCCCTTGTATCTGACCTGCTCCTGGACATTCACAAAGGCAGCGTCGATGCAGTGGTGTGGCTTTCATGCCGATTGGATTTCCCTTCCTTTGCCCAGTGGTGTACCTTAGAGGCTCCTCGATTGATCTGCAGTCTTCATGTCCAACCCCTCTTGTGCTTTTCTGGTTGCAAGGGCATGACAGAGAGCCTGCATGGCTGCAGCAAGAGCTGCAAGCCATGTGCATGCTTGGGGTGTTCTTCGGGACTGTTTGGAGCGGGTGGATGGCGTTTTCCCGGTAGGATGCAGCTCTGCTGGGAAGTCTTTACCATGACTGGAGGACAGGATAAGTACTGAAAGCAGAGTGGGGAAGAAGTACTGTCTCGCACACCATGGAGATGCTGAGGACGAGCTGTCTCGAACCTCCCTAAAATGACTGAATCCCCTCTGGCTATAATTTCTTCCCACATCAACCCCGTCTTCTCCACCCCCCGTTTCCCCTGTGTTTTTCTGTCAAGTCAAACGAGACTGCAGGGCTACTACATAGCTTGTTGAGTTGGAGGGAAGAAGGATATTCAGCTGCCTTCACCCACATTTTGAGATTTGAGTCAGAGCAGACCCGGTTGCATTTTCATTTCCCTCTTTGTGTCATTACAGTGTCTCCGAAAATCACCGAGATCTCTTCTGACATCTCCATCAACGAGGGCGGCAACGTCAGCCTCACCTGCATAGCCACGGGCAGGCCAGATCCAACAATCACCTGGAGACACATCTCGCCCAAAGGTAAGAGCCAAACGTTACCCAAAATATTCCAGAAAAGGCACAGCGTCATTTGCGAGCAGATGGAGAGGTGTCGTTGGCTGGTGATGCGCGCCGAAAAGATGTGACAGTGCAGGAGTTGATGACTCTGGTGGAGAAAGATCCATCGTGGTGCTCTGGGAGAGGGAGCTTATGGTTTTGCTCTTGTGGAGGATCGGGAGTAGGTACCAGGTTGGAGTTGTCATGCCTAGGGATTGAATGCGCTTTTCCAGACCTATTTTGAAAAGGTTTTGGGCAATTTTCTCATGTTGCTTCAAAGGAGGACTGTAAATAGTGCAAATGAGGAGGAAAGCACGCGGAGCATTAATTGGTGGCCTTGTTAATTGGTAAGCAAAACCTGAGCAGAACTGTGTGGGTGTGACTGCTGCGAAGCAAATCCCCATACGTGCCTATTTGGGAGCACATTATTTCAAAACCATTTCCCAGCTGCTTTTTGGCGTCTGCTTTGCATTTTGCTGCCCTGTTATTCCCAGTTGGCCCCGAGGCTCTCACCGGCGAGCTGGGGGTGAGATGCGGGGCCTTTGGGTGGGATGCGCCATCCAGCCGAGGGGCAGTGCCTGACACTGATCCCGCTTGTGTTCACCCTCATTTTCCCCCTGAGGGGGAAACCGATGCGGGCTGTTGTCCCAGACAAGCTCTCCTCAGGGATGCCCCAACTGGGTTGTCCGGTAGCCAAAGACAACGACACAGCGCGGCAGTGATGGATGGTGCTGTGTCTGCTCTCTCTGTTCAGCTGCCTCACGATGGCTGCGGCGTCTCAGTGCAGCTCCATTGATTTTTTTGTGACTTGTCTGCGCTGTAGCAAGCTGCTGGGCCAGATCCATCACTCTCCGTAGCCTTAGCAGAGAGGGAGCTGAGTCGGCGGCATCTCAGCCCCTTCCCTTGACAGGAGCCTCTGTAAAAACCATTGCCCCCCAGTGCATGCGTTGGCTTATCCACCTTAGGTGGTCGTGCCTCCAAGAAGGTGGCCTTCAGTCGGGGTCTGTGCGTGGATGAATGATGAAATCCATGTGCCCTTCTCTGGACCCGAGTGTCTATCCGTGGCATGGAAGTAGCTGTCACTGTACCTGTCACCAACAGGCAGCATTTATGGTTGAGGCAGTCCATGTGCCTCCCACCTTGAAGCCTTTTTATTCTTTCTCCTCTTCCCCTTGTCTGCCCTGACATTGTGGTTTTGTCTCGCTCAACCTCCACCCCACCCATTTTTCACATGCATCTTGTTTTCTCCACAGCCCTGCTCCCCTTCTCTCATCCCCTCCTGCTCCCCCAGGACCCCTCTCTCCCACTCCCGTGCCCCTCGCTGCCTTCTCCCGCACACCATCCATCCTCTCTTAACCAGGATCCCGGCTTACGATGCCTCTGCCTTTCGCGAGGGCTATTTTCTGTGTTTGCTGCCATCCAGCAGGTTTCTTTCCCCAGGGAATCTTTACCTGCGCTTGAACCAGATGTTTCCATTTTACTTAGGACTTAGCTGCTATGGAAACTGAGGATGCACCAGGAGAGGAAGAGTGAGCTAATCAGAAATTACCTGTGGCGCTGTGTAATTTGCAGCAGCAGCTTTTACCTGATTTTGGCCATGATTAGGCATTCTGCTTTCAAAACTCAAAGGGAACAAACGATCACAGAGATTTACTTGAGTCTAACCTCCTGCTGATGCAGGGTGCTGAGCCCAGAGGTGGCCCGAGACAACTTTGGTGGCTGCCCACCTCCATAGGCGGCTCCTCTGTTTCTCTCCCTGGGTCTGCCAAGCCACCAAGGGGGACCTCTACTTCTCCATTTTGCATTCAGCGCACGTAGGAGAGACGAGGACTGGAGGTGTGGGGACTGAAATAAGAGCCAGGGCAGGTGCGCAGAGGTGCTGTAGCAGATGCTGAGATGGTAACCCTTTCTCTAGTAGGATATACTCTAATTTGGAGAGCCAGGACAGAGCAGGGACCCAGAGCTAGCTGCCAGCCCCTCTCTCGCTTGTAGGTCTGCCTTGCCGCTCATCCCCGGGGAAGTCTCAAGCGAGCTGCCTCCTGTTCCTTCTCGTCGTCTTTCTCCATCTCACTTGGAGTGGTGGAGAAAAGGGACCGGGGAGAATTGGTCGAGGGAAAGCTGGTGCATAATTTAAAGGTTTACATAGCGGATGGGTAAGCGGCTCTCACCGGTGTCGCTGGGGAGAGGCTTTGATAGTGTTGTCTGTGCCAGGCACGGACAGACCGGTAGCTGAAGGAGCCCGTCCCCATGCTTACGCCGGTGAGTGTTCCTCTGTGCAAAGGCACTTCACGGGCTTTATTATTTTCTTGGCAGCTGTAAGCCTACTGTGAAGCTCTTGGTGGGAAATGGAGCAAATAAGAGTGTTTGCTCACCGGGGGAGCATGCGGACGGGTCCTTCAGAGGATTTATACCAAGAACGGTCCAGCTCCCCGGTGACTGATCTCACTCGAGACCCTTTTCCAGCCACTCTTAGCTCCCTTGACCTCTCGGCTGTTTTCTCTCCCATGCATTGCTCTGGTCTGGTGCAATACGCGTTTAGTGGCTTGGGCTGGTAAGCTCTGCTGAATTTTCACATCTGCAGTTGCTGCCATGTTACAGGAGCCATTAAGACTGGTTTAGAGGCTCTCTCTGGTTTGGGGGCTGTAAGACTTCCCCACAGCCAGGAGGAGGAGAGCATTTTCACTGAGTGAATCTGAGCAAGAGAGTTTTCTGGTAGTGAATCGCGCGAGCGCTGGCCCTGTCGGTGCCTCCATCACCATAGGGTTTTGTGAATTCCTGGCCAGTCCAACCAAAATGTGATACCAGCCTGTCTCCTGTACCTTCCCTCTTTGTCCTTTTTTATTTCTTCTCCCAGTAACACTGTACTAACCCACAGCAACTCCTGTTAGTGCAGCTGAGCAGGTCACGGTGGAACAAGAAGGGGAGCTGGGGTAGTCACAGCTGCTTCTGCCTCGGTGGATGAGGCTTAACTGCTTTGGGGTGCCAAGAACATTCGGATGGCAGTCAAGAGAGGTGTCCTCAGGAGGGTGAAGGGAGGAAGGAGGGCAAAGAGGGAGAGAAGGATGTAGATAACCATGGTCAGGATATAACATCCAACGTGAAGGCAACAGCATCTCTTCAGCAGAGGTGTAGGTTGTGCAGGAGACTTGGACATTGGGGTCTGACAGGCAGTGTTGTATGTGCCAACCCACGTTCATGTTTGCACCCATACGTGCCCAGCATCTGTTTGTTTTGAAGGCTTCGGATGTATTACGGTCCTCAGCCTCGCGGTGCTGATGCCATCTGTAAACTGCAGAGAGGTCTTCCAGTTAACAGTCTGATTTTGGTCACTCAGGTGTTTCCATAGTTACTGGGCTCTTTATTTATTTTTGGGGGTAACTCTGAAGTTGTCATGGCAATTGCCATGTTGTCAGGTTGGTTTTCATCTCTCAATGGATGAAAGTTGGAATTTTTCTTGGCTAGAAAAAAGCCAAGCTGCTGGGCACAGGGTGATGCCGAAGCGGCACCGTGTTGAGCTAACTGGGGGATATTTATCCATACTGCAGACACGAGACTCGTCATGCCTCCTGTTAAGCTCGGGAAATGTGCTGAGGAATCGCAGTGAGGGGTCTCCCAGGAGGAATGAGGGCTCGGCAGCCTCTGTCCAGGAGAAGCAGGCCTGGCTTGGCACTGATGATAACGAGGGCTGTGTGGTCAGATGGCAAGTGTGGTTATCCTGGTGTGACGGGGCCAGGGACACGAGGAAAGGGTGTAAAAACTAGGTGTGTGCACACAGATGCCTTCGCTGGCACATCTGCCTGGCCAGCACTGGTCTACCATGAGTGGACGTCCTGAGCCAGATGCTGCATCCAAGTCATCATCCTTAATGACCCTTGATGGACTTTTCTGCCATGGTTTTGTCTAATTGCTTTTTGATTATTGCTGTAGTATGATGGATTCTGGTGTAAGGCTTAAGACAGCGGCTGCCAAGATAGGAAAACATTACGGTTTGGCTTCATGGTGTATTTACTCATAAGAGGTCTGATCAAGAGGTCTTTATAGCGGGAATCCCACATTAATCTCAGGATTAGGCTCGGCGCTGAAAGCTAGATCCCATGTGGAGCCAAAGTCCTGAGCTGAGTCTGAACTTTGATCTGTGGGGTAGGTGCTTCCTGGGTGAGGTGCAGAGGCACAAGACAGGGGAGATGCTCAGAGGATGCACGGAGGATCCCGACGCTGCCGTGGCCCGGATGTCCCCAGTAATCGGTCCGTTTAACCTCCGCGTCCTCCCTGGAAGAGGTACAATAGCAGTCCCTTGTCTCACAGGACCGATGGGAGGATAAATACATTCAAGGCGTGAGGCGCTCAGATGCAGTAGTAATCACAGCTCATATATGCACTTAAGATAGATGAGACACGGTGGCCTAATGTGGCAGAGGTCTCATGAGATCATCTGTCTATACATCAGCAGCAAACCAGCGAAGGGACTCTGGGAGAAGTCCAGTATATTTGGATATATTGATTCTCTCTGGCTCTTGGTGGGGCTGAAAACAAGAGGACAAGTGACTGCAAAAAAAAAAAAAAATCCAGCTTGAAGAGTTGCTTGTCCCTGGGAAGGGGGCACGTCCTCCTTTCCCAGAGGTTTGTCCATTAAGCACATTGCTTGCTGTGCTTCATCTTTCCAGGACCCTTTCTGGATAGGAGGCAGGGGATATTTGTAGGTCAGATCTGGAGCCCAGCCCAGGGACACAGAGAGAAGGGAGATGGACTTAGGTGGTAAAATCTTTGGGATTTGCTTCTGTGCTGCCTTGTCCCTCGCAGTGATCAACTCAGAGTCCTGCGACATTGCTGCCTGTAACCCTGCCTCAAATCACCTAATTAACTTTAGACCAGAGTTCCATGCTCTCTGCTGATCACAGGGAAATTGCTCTCGGAGTGAGCAGATGTTTTGTGTAAGGCTGCTTCTGTGCTCATCCTGGGTCTCATACCTCTCAGTGTAGGCACTGTCTCTTGCCTTCTGTTGGTGTTTTGGGTGGTTTTCTGTTGGTGGGTTTGGGTGGTTTTGAAGGAGGCCAAGCACCTGCCTCACCTCTCTTCTTGGTGTTTGGGCAGCAGGGAGGGTTTGTCTGCATTGCCTCAGGCTGAACACATACCAAAGAGCCAGCCAAAGCTTGTAGAGCCTCGAAGGGATGAGGGGGTTGAGCCCTTCTTGAGGAAGAAGGATTGGGGGAGATGTGTGAGCCAACACAAGTGGTGTCTCGAAGGGCTGCGCGTCCTCCTAGCATGGCTGTATGATGGAGCACAGAGCCAGCCCTGAGCTGCAGCCTTGGGTTGGGTTGGTCACTGCGCAGTATGTGATGTCCCACCTCACCTCGTTGTATGCGTCCCTCCGGTCTTGTGGTGGCCGAGTGTCTCATGGAGACTCATCCGACTCATTCGGTGGCTGAACACCTCATCCTCCTTCCAGGAGGCCGTAGCAGGCCTGGGCTCCAGCTAAATTAACCGAAGCATTTCAACCGGCTCCAATCCTGTCGGCAGCTCAACCGTCCCCTTGTTTACTGTTGAAATAATTACTGCTTTGCCATAATATTAGCTCTGAGCCGTGACTCCATTACCATTATCGCCGGAATATTACCCATTTATTATCTCCCAGCAACCCTGGAAGATGAACACTAGGCTTCAGAGACCAATTGTTTTACAACAGACAGGATCTTGGTGTGCATTGTTTAATGAGGTAAACTACATTATAGCCGGCATTAATTTGGCTGTGGTGCACTCCACTAAATCATTGTTAACCTGTAAATCTGCCACTGGTTTTGATGCACGCTTAATCGGTGCACGCTGGACAGATTGGCCAGGAAAAGAGTCACCGGTGGCCTGGCTCCGTTTGCACCCTGTGGGGTGGAAATAAATAGGTTGCAGAGCTCTTGGTTAAGCAGGACCTTGAGATGGACACTAGTTTTGTGCAAGGTCGTGGTGAAGGAGAAGCTGGCAGCTGGCATGGCCAAGGGTGGCTTGCAAAGCATGTGAGCATGTGCTGCGAGCAGCAACGGGATCCTGCTGGGAGCAGGGGGAATATTTAGTCTCTTGAGTGCCGGCAACTTCCCCATCGGCTCCCGTGGGAGTGGGACCTGGTGGCATTGCATCTTGGGCTCCAGGATTACCTTTCCTCAAGGAACAACTTAAACGCGGTGAGCGTGCCATGTGCTAAGCGCCTCGCTGTGGGTAGCTCCTTTTAGCATCTCCATTCCACCGATGCACCCTGGTTCCTCCTGCTCTTTTGAGGCAATGGGAGATTATGTACTTGTACGTGTATATATATAAAAGTAATATTTTTGATTCCCCACATGGTGGGAATGAACTCTCTGAGCTGATTTGTTTGCATATTTGGCATAGCTGCCTTTAAAATATGCATCTTGGTACAAAAATAACAAGACCCCTACCAGCTACAAATGAGGCAATGTCTTTCCCTTAAGAAAAGGAGGGAAAAAAACACCCCTCCCGGCTTCAGCATATTCCCTAAACATAGCTTTGCAGTGTCACGCTTTCCCTCCTTGCCAGAGGCAGAGCGTGCTCAACTCCTTATCTCAGCCTGGGGAAGCAGATGGGCCGGTTGTTCTCGTGGAGCAGCAGCGGTGCTGCCACTTGCTGCCCTTCTGGAGGGCAAAAGCAGGCAGCTCTGCCTGCACCCCCGTGTTTTATCCTTTGGCTCATCCCACCGGCCGCTGGCCACCTTTCCTGCAAAGGCTAGGTGTTGCGAAAGGCCCCGATGGGTGCTGTGGCTGGGCTGGGTGTGCGGGTGCCAGCTTCCCGGACAATGTGATATTAATAAGGATATCAGAGATTTATTTTCCTTGGTCCTGAGCCGACACATTTGCATGACGATCTCATCAACAAAGCAGCGGTGAGACTGGGCCAGGGCAGCGGGGAAGTTCCTACTCGCTCCCATTGCCTGGGATAACACCCTCGCCATCCCGCGCTCCGGCTTTGGGCGGAGACTGCGATTCTCACGCCACCAGCGGCATCACCCGCTCCAGCATCCCTTCTCCATCCCCAGCAGCACCTCGGCTAACTGCGGGACGAAGGGGATATGTTAGCTATTTCTTTGGCGTGGTGGGATGAGGCAGACAAAACCCAACACGCCGCCGATGTCAGCTTGCTGGATTTTTTTGTCTCTTCTTTAGGGATGAGCGCAGCTCCCTCCTTCCCCGGTAAATGTGTGTGTGGCTTTGTGTCGGCAGCTCGCTCCCTGCCCGGGACTCGCCTTTCATTCAGCTGGCGTGGGGAAGAGCAAGGGACGGGAGTGTCTGAGATTCGAGAGATCTCCACACAAATTAAAACCTTTTATCAGCCCCTAATAGCTGTGCAAACTAATTATATTTGGGCCAAACTTTGCCAGCGACTCCCCCGAGGTATTATTATAAAAATCTGAGCTGTGGAAACGCGTCCCCATTCTGTCAACACCAGGTCGCTTCAGCTATAGAAAACTCGGCTCCGACTCATTTTAGCTCCCGTGATGTGCTTTGCATAAGCCACCACAGTTGTTTTCGGCGAGGAGAGAGCCCCGCTGGGCTGCCTCATGTGTGGCCCAGGTCTGCCGAGCCAAGGGCAGGGCTGGCTTTTGGGGACTAACATCAAAATATTTATTTGCTAGCCCTGCTAGCCCGGCTCGGTTGGCTGCCACTCTTCCGCAGCCATCAGCATGGCCTAGGGGCTGTGGGTGCACAAGTGGGGTACCTTCATCCCTGGAGGGACAGGACATTGTGAGGAGGGATGGGGAGGATGCCTGTGGAGGTGCTGGTGATGCCCAAACCCCGGCGGGCAGGCGATGGGAATGAGCAGCACCGGGAGGAAACGTGGCTCTGCCGCGAGGCCGAGCGTGGGTGGTTTTCCCAGTGCTGGCACCTCGCTGCGGAGCGGGGGCTTCTGGTGATGTTGGAGCTGATTACCCCCAGATTTGCACCTTTTTTTTCCCTGGCATCACCATTTGCTCCCTTTCTTCCCTTCTAACACCTGCTCCGCTCACCGAGCTTGCACAGGGCAGGGCACCAAGGCCGAAGACACCTTGAGATGTTTGCCCCGGTGGGAAGGTTTTGCCCCCCACCGCCATTCCCCTGCCGTCTTCACACTCTTCCTCGGTGCAGATTGCCGGCTAATGGGGTGGAGGTAGCGCGAGCGCTCTCTATTAATGGAGCAGAATATAAACAGAATAAAGCCTTCATTTCCCGGGCTGTGATTTCATTATTAATATACTTTACAGTTCACAGGTTGTTCATTTGCTTCCATGTTTTCTCAGCTGGTGTAATCTGCGGCGCAGAGTGAGAAGAGTCATAAAATTTCCATTTCCAGTTGAATGTGCATCCAATTCGCCGTGAAATGTTTCTCTCTGTCGTGAATATTAAGTGCCCGAGGAGTCAGTAGCCACAGGATTAGGCAGGGCAGGTTGCCAGCCCCTCTGCGTGCCCCGAGGGCGTGGGAGAGATGCTGGTGCAGAGAAGGAAAGGTGACAAGGCGAGGTCTAGGGAGCGAGGGAGGGACCACGTGGTGGAGAGAGGAAGAGGGAAAGGGGGAAGAGAGAAAGAAACCAAATTTGCTGAAGGGAAAGGGAGAAAAGTTGGAGATTGGCTGCAAGGAGAGATGTGGTGGGCAAAGGATGCTCGGATGGAGCAGACCTGTGCTCCACCTCCTTGTTTCCCTGTCTCATGACCTTGATACTTGGCAGGGAAGGTGTTGCGCCAGCGTCTGCTCTGGTTTGTAGATCAGTTGTTGGTGTCTGTGCTTGCCAGCACTGTGGGCTTTGGGCCTGTGCACTTCCCCTGACCTGAACACGGGTAGAAAGAGTTTCCTTGGCTGTGGGGAGGCTGAGACGGACGCTGCGAAACACGTTTGTGAGCCGGAGCTGCTCAGCTGCCCTGTACTGAGCTGAACAGCAGCAGCGAATCCCCCCGGCGTTGTGCGTGGTGTTGCACGCGCAGAAAAAAGGGGCTTGTCCACATTGAGGGGCAAAAATTGTGTTCTGCTCCTGGTTACACGGCCAGCAGGAAAAGCGGGAGATTTGTAGTATATTTACTGTATTCTTTACTGGTTTATAGCAAATTGAACAGGCGCTCTGGGGCAGGGCAGCAGGAGTTTGGTGGTCCTGCCACCAGCCCAGGCAGGCAGCCTGTGACGGCACGGGGACCGGGAGCTGCGGAGTGCTGCCCACATCTGCAGCGCCACTGACAGCGGGCACATCTGGCGGCACAGCTGGCACATTGCCGCAGCTGGAGGTGGTGAGGGATGTGTGCCCCCGTCAGCCCTCCCCTGCCCACCACCCCCTCCTTGAGATAGCATGTGTGATGCGGTGGCACTGCCAGGGAGAAGGGGACATAAAGCCAAAGCCCGGTGATGTGCCCAGGCCGTGGGGATAATTCGGGCGCTGCCCAGAGCCAACGGCACCATTTCCTTCCGACTCTTTGCTGAAGTGACTTCTGCCACAGCGTTCCTCACTGCAGGGGAAAAAAATGCTGCTTCCTTTCTCGGTCGAGTCAAGATAATAATAGTCTTTTTCTGATCCCCTGAACTTTCCCATCTGCTTGGTAAAACAATGGCAATTCTTCTTCCTCCCGCTCTCTCTCTCTGTCTTCCTCTCTTTTATTTTTATCCCTCTACAGTATAATTTAAAGCCAGAGCAATGTCGTAGCCCATGGGTTTTTCCCCTTCCTGTGATACACTGCTGTTATTTAAAACGGCTTTTCCTTCACAGAGCCATGCTTCTTGCTGCCCTCCCAGCACCTGTAGTGGGGCCGATACTTTCACAAGATACCTGGAGAGGGGATGATGGGCTCGAGTGATGGGGCTCAGCCCATTATCCGGTCTCCTTGTTCCCAGTCCCTCCCAGTGCCCTGGAATCCTCACCAGCCCCCCATGCCCCCTGGCCATGCCCAACCCATCCGTCTCGCCTCCCGTGTGTTTCCCTGGCTTCTCTCAATAAAGCCACAATACTGTGAATGATCCTCCAGAAATGGAGACATCAGTGCCATAAAACATGAGGGACAGAGCAAGGCCACTGGGCTGGAAAATAGCGTGTCTGAAAAAACAAAGATGGGCTAAAGATGATGGAGAGGCGACAGCGAGCTTCACCTTGCTGCAATTCCGATGGCTCCGGAGGGTGAAGAGGAGTCGGAGGTCCCGGGGGAGGAGGAGAGAAGGAAAATATCCCCCACCTACAGAAAACTGTGGCAACAACGATGCCCAGGCTTGCACGGATACGGAGGGAGAAGAAAAAGTTTCCCAGATCCCCATGACTTCGTGCCAGCGCTGGGAATGGATTTAGCCAGCACTCATGCTTATTTCTTCACTCTAATGCCATTATGCCACTTGCTTCCCATCCTAGGGATATTTTCTTAATGCGGCTGAAATACAGCTTAACGGAGGCTACAGCCGTTTAACGCTTTGGATTGCGATTGCTTCTTAAGAGCTTGTCCTACGGAGAAACCCTTTGGGTTTAAATTTGCAGCCAGAGGGACCTTACGGTCCTGGCTGCCAGCAGCTGTTTTTCCAACAAATCTGGGGGGAAATGGGGTTCAGGGATGCTTTCGCCTGCAGAGCGATGCCAGTTGCACGCAGGGGCGTGCGGTTGGGAGGGGGTGCAGCGGATCTCACCAGCAGTATGCCAGCTGGGTACTGGGGTTTTTATGGGGTGCTTTGTGAAAGTCCTGCAAATAGCAGGTAGAAGCACCTGATTTCTTGGCGTTATCTCTCCTCACCAAGCCTTGTGCACCGCAGCTTCTCCTAGAGCCAGCAAGAAAGCTGCCAGAAACGGGTTGGGGCTCCAGGAAAGCCAAGTTGCAAAAGAATTTCATCAAGGAGCAGCGCTCCCGCAAACAGGATGCATGTGTTTGTCACCACAGCATCTGTCACTCTCCAACATCTTGGTATCATTGCAGCAAATTATTTAAACACTACCCACTGTACCCCATCTGTCANTACGGGACGCTACCTTGCCACCTCTCCAAAGGAACTCTACCGGCAAAGGCTGAGCGCCAAACAACAGGACAAATTAAATCAAAAGCACAGCTTCGGCACCCAGGGGGAAAATGCACATCAGCTTTGACTTATTGCACGGCGCAGGCTTACAAGAGAGAAGCAGCGGCTTTTGTCACTGCAAGGGGCCATGAAAAATGAATTAGGGCCGCTGCTGGGAGAGGGCACGCAGGAGAATCTTTCATTCTGGCGACGCTGTCCTCTCTCACCTTGCAAGCGGCAATGGGGAAAAAAAAATCGCGGGGCGGAAGAAAGAGTAAGGAAAGAAAGGAGAGAGGACTTCCCGTTGGGTGGCTCTAGGCTGTTGGAAAGAGCATGGGAGGAAGAGCGGCTCGAGTGCCCCGAGACCTAGTGTCAGTGCTCGAGCAGGAGCATGGAGCTGCCAGGAGATGCTGTCTCATTGGTAACTCTCTGGAGAGGGCTTGGCTCCGTGGAAGCCTCGATATTTGGTTATCCCATGCGTTTTGCATGTGTTCCTGCAAGGAGGCAGAAAAGCTGCTTGGGAAGTGGCTTGGTGACGGTCGCAGCCTCTGCCGAACCTTTCCTGTAGGAGCATCCGTCCCTCCCAGTGCCACCACGAGGGCCAGCACCTCACCCTCCGAGCAGAGGAGGAAGCTATCCAGCTTCATGCTTGCAATAATGAGCAGGTATCATTAAGAAAAGCAGCCTTCTAATGAGCCCTACACCCATCTTTGCTACAGATCTGACACCTCACAGGCGCTTTGGGAACTGCAACCAGTGCTAATTTGCTCTAGCGGGGTGGTGTGTGTCATCTGGACCTTCTCCTGGGGCTCGATGTCCTTTACCAGCACCCCAGGAGGAGGAAGGGGCTGGGAGAGGCTGAAGATGGTCGCTGCCAGTTTGCTGAGCCCTGAGCTGCCTCCGAACTAGCCCGTCTCTCCCGCGTGCTGAACTAAAAGGGCTCATTCTTTATTCGACTCATTTGCTCCTGAGTTAGAGGCTCGTTCAAGGGTGGTTGGTCCCCGAGTTGTTTTGTTTTCTTTCTTTAAATATTAATTTCCATAATCCTTTTATTTCCCAAGGAACTACTTCTTGCAAACAAAAGGTTTAATGCTTTTTGTTTTATTCCTGGTAACAAATAAGTCGTCTGAGGCACGCAAACATCCCGGCAGCAGCCAGCCTGACGGCGACAAATCGCGTTTAAGGATGACTTGCAGTGCGCAGGGGATGGCGGAGAAGCATCCCCGAGGGACCACGGGTACCACAGCAGCATCTCCCCAGAGGTGCTCACCCAGACGGGAGGGCAGCATGCCTGGCCGGGGCCGGGAAGCCCCCGTGCGGCCCGGGATCCCGATCTTTTGCGCGGAGACGTCTCTGACGTGCCTTTTTGAGATGGAAGATTTGAGAGCCGAAGGCCGGGAAGCACAATAGAAGATAGACTGCTTGTACCTCATTGTCTGGAGAATAGATGGGCTGCAGGCTCGCGGAGAATAGGAGCTGCCACTCAGGCGGCTTTAATAGAACAGGCGGCAGATAGATTTCAATAAAAGAAATGAGTATAAATATTGTTAGCGGAGAAGAGAGGAAAAGTGAAAAAGATCTTGTTTGACGAGTCACAGTGGGAAACTTTCAAGGACTTTTAAGCTAAAAACTCTTCACAATGGTGCTATAATGGGCGGCTAGCTCGACACAGCAGCGTTACGCAGAGGCGAGCAGACCGGGCAGGCACGCCACGGCGTGGCTTTGCACGGGAGGTCCGGCCCTGGATGCAGGGCAGGACGGCGAGGTGGCCGTGCCAGGGGAGTCTGGGGACTCCAACGCATGTCTTGGGGCTGACTGTAGATGCAGTGAGCACATAGAGCCGCAAAGGTGGGTCCTGTCTCAGATCTAGCTCTGAGTAGTACAAGAAACAGAGGAAAATGTCTTCCCTGGCAGCAAAGAGCGGAGGTTTGGCAGCGGGCTGCAGAGCTGCAGCCTTCGAGATCGCTCCTGGTTGGCAGCTTTATTCAGAGGGTGCCTGTAAAATCTAACTAAATTAAGCGTATGAGCAAGGAAAACAGGGTGTTCCCCTCTCCTTGGTGACGCCGGGCACAACAGGTGATGGTCACCACCCCTGGGGCGTGAGGATGAGGAGGGACCCCAGGCTGCAGCAGCGGAGGGAGCTACCGCAAAGCTCCCGCAGCCCCGAGCGCCGTGCAAAAGCCAGGCAGCGGAAACATCATCCCCTGGGGCTTTGCACAACATCAGGCCATGGAAACATGCTAATTAACATGGAAAAACATGGAAGAGGAGAGATTTCTTTCCTCGTCATCAGAAAACTTCAAAAAGAGAGAGACCTGGCCGCGTGTAAGTACGACGCAGCCTTTGATACGCTCTGTGCCTGTTTCTGGGGTTACGCTCCTTCTGAAGGCTCGTGAAAAATGAAGAGGAGGAGCTTCATCCCCTGTATCTGCCGTCCACCAGTCGCATAGGTGTGCTTTCCAAAGGGACCACTCCCCTAAGGGGGGGGTCACAGATGGAAATGGGCTGCAGCGTGTGGACAGGGACGTAATATTCACGAGAGGAACGTGCCACGCTCGCCCGGGTCGATAGAGTAATCTTAAAAAAAAAAAATCATTTATTTAATGATTGCTCTGGGTGATTTCTAGCAGGTTAATTACCCCCAATCTTTCTCTGCCGGAGCGTGGCGGCATTAAGCCAGCACCGGGGAGTTGGAAAGAGGGGGTGCGCGGAGGGCAAGCTGCCCTAACCGGTGTCATTCGCCTGATGAAAAGAAAAAGGGAAAGGGAATTTTTGAACTGCCTGAACTTTGTTCTGTATGTGTTAATTGAACAGTCAGGAGCAGTTAATACTGATTAATAAGAGGTGAAGCAGGTGCTTCCCCCATCTTTGGCCGGGGCGTGTGCTGGAGGCAGCTTTAGCTCTTCTTTACCCACCTCACCAGTGCTCTCCGATCTGTTTTGGGAGCCTGGATTTGGGGTCTCCGAGCTGTTTTGTGCCTCCTCCCCCGCACACCGGGAGCCGAGCTGCCCGTACAATGGTACTAAATCACCCGCCCCGCACTTTTCCGCCCGCTGCCCCAGCAGAGGAGAGGTGAAGCGGGTCTCAGGCGCCGACAATTTGCTCTTATTACCTTTGTGTGTTGTATTTATTTACTATAAACTGTTATAGGATGGCCATCACTACCGCATCAGAGTAACGTTTGAAATATATGGTACTCGGTCTTAACGCGTGACTTGGAGCCGGGAGTCTGCGCGATGTTAATTTTTATCGCCAGAAGTTGCCATAAATTGATAGTTCAGAATCGCTGTAGGGACTGTAATTAACTAGTTACTATTTCACCTCCAAAAGGAGCAATGTTTCACGCTCTTACTTTTACTTATCTGGAATCAGCCGCTGTCAACATCCGCTGAAGCCCGTATAAAGATTTATAGACCTTGGAGGTAAATATTGACTAATGGGCAGCTTGGCTTAATGTTCACCTTGAAGGACAATAAATTGTGCTATTGATTGAAGTGAGATGTCAATATCTGCATTGTTGTAAACATTTTAATAAAATTATCTCCATAAAAAATTCTCCGTCTCCGGCCGATCCTGGCTAGTAGGATCGGTGCAAAGGCAGCGGGCAGGGTAACGCCTTAGGACCGGCCCCGGGACTTCGGGCATCCAGGGATCAACCCCACTGCGGGATGAGGTTGCGCCTTTAGGATTTAGAGGTGAAAATATTGCAGCCCTAGAGGCACGGCACGGACACACAGCAGCGTGCAAGAGATGTTGTTGCTGGTGGGTGCTGCTTGCCACGCGGCTGGCGTGATGTGCCACGTGGCTCGGTGCAGGGGCAGGGAGTGCTTCGTTAGGGCCGTGGTCCTCAGGGGCTAGCATGGTGCTGGGCCGCTTGCCTCATTCTGTGCACGGACGCAGCGGGGTAGAGTCTTGCTCCCAGTTCAGCAAAGCTTTTTTAGCGGTGGCGCGGGCAGCTTTCAGCCAGGGAAAGCTGTAAGAGATGTGTCCTAGAGACCTGAACATGGCTGCAATGGTGAGCCGGGGGACAGCGGCACGTAATTAATTTGGGAACATGTGTTCACTTTCCGGTGAGTTATTATCTTGTCAGAGGCTCAATGGAAGCAAACGGGTAGGAGGAGGCAGAAGAAAGACAAGTCGGGCTGGGAAAACAAGAAGGAGAAAGGCAAGGAGGGAGGAGTACGGATGCAGGAGGCATCTGCCTGCGCTTCATCGCATCCGCGCTGTGCGGGACCCCAAGCGCAGTGTTGCCATCTCTTGGCTCTGCCTCAGTGCTCCGTGCCGGACCAGGACGGTGCCTCCCCGATAGCGACAGTGGAGCTCACCCGTGCTGGGGGCCTTGCAACGCGTGGCACCGACTGCAGCCTTATCGATGGCGACATCTCTGATGTACCCACGGTGGCTTATCTGCACCATGCCACGCGGGAGGCAGCGCTCGGTTATTTATAACTCCGTGGTTCGGGCTGCTGGCTGCCGTGGCCATCGGATGTCTCTGGCTGGAGGCTCCTGAATGCCACGCGGAACGCTGCCGAGCTCCCTGCCTCTGCTCGTGATGCGGGCTATTCATTATGCATCGAGTCTGCCTTGGCTATTTTGCAGCTCCGGGCTGTTTCCCCTCCCTGCTCTTTTGTGCTTGTTCTTCCCCTTCCCTCAGGTTCTTACGGAGAACTGCAGAGTTGCAGGTCTGGCAAAGCAAGTTCTGAATAGTATGTGCTTGCTGCGCAGGTGGATTCAAGCTCTGGTTTTCCATCTCCCTGGCTTGCACCAGGTTACTTCATCATCCTTGGCTGATGAGCAAGGATTATGCTTTTGCCTAGTCTGTGGCTGTTCCATTTCTGGCCTGTGTTATATTATTAGTATTAATAATAATAATGACGGGTGCTGGCTGTGCTGCTTTTCTAGCTCCTGAGGATATGAGACCGCTCTCCCGTTAATTCCTGCAATATTTCAGCTCCTAATTGTGCTCAAGCAGACCCAGCCTTGTAAAGTTCCCAACATCAGTTCAGGCAGAGCAGGGCTGGTGCCAGCTGGCGGGAGCCCCCAAAGCTGCAGGGCCCTGGGGAGCCCCATCCCGAGCATCCTTGAGCTCTGGGTGCTTTTGGAGTTGGGTGCCCACTGCAATGCTCTAGTTCCAGCCTGGGGCGAGCAGTGGGAGGATCGTGGCACAATCCCAAAGCGCCTGATGTGTGTGAGACTGGTTGGAAAAATAACCCCCATCCAAAATCTGGGTTGGGGGTTGCCTCGCTCCTAAGCCGGGGGAGCTGAGCTTCACCCAAAGCAGCATCTGTGTCCCCGTGCAGCCCGGCGAGCAGATACATGTCCCTCCAGTGCGCCACCAGCCTCGAGGGACCCAGCAGCCATGGTGACACGGGCACCCGGTTGCTTTCTGTAAAGCAAGGTCTGCACTTACAGACTCTGTTTGCTTAATCCCAGCTCTTCCCCCTCGTGTCACCTTGCTCCTCCAGGTGTAGTAGCTGGTGCTAACGAGGCAGGATCTGGCCAGGGCTTCTATCTGGGGTGGGTTTCCTAATCCTCGTTATCTGAGCGTGGCTAATACCAGATTGTGCTCAGGGCAAAAGCCCGCATCAGCTCCAGTGCAAATCAGCCCGTTTCTGTCCAGACTGGGCTCTGCATGTCAGGGTTGATGGGCTGTAGCCAAAATCCCATGGGTGCCAATGCGAAGCGCACCGGACCCTGCACCCTGCCTCTCTGTCGGCCGATTCCCACGCACGTAACTCAGACTCCAGCGCGATGCCAGCACAGAGGAAGCCTTCATCTCTCCATTTCCTCCGCTTCGGCAGGTGGCGAGCTGACCCTCGCAGTTACTTTAATGAAGCTTTTTGCTGGGTAATGAAACGCACTCGAGCTGCTTTGCTCCCGGATCAAACCGGGGACGCACGCTACGGCTCGGCTACGGCGAGAGCTAACTCTTGCCGCGTGCTCTGGCGCGCTCGGGGAAGGGCCTTTGGTTAGTGAGCAAGCGGAGTGTTATCTGAGCCTTCGCACAAACCGCAGTCAGATTCGCACGCGGAGCATCTGAAGGCCACCGGCTGTGTCGTTATTTTATCAGCAGGCAGCGCTGTGCGACAGAGAAGCCGATTCTAGGTCAGCCATAAAAGGGATTTATTTTCCACTCCCCCCCCTCTTTTTTTTCGCAGCGCACGCTGCTGCAGGCCTGCTGGATGTAAGGCTGCAATTTCTGTGCCTCCAAAGGATATTGATTTGTGGGTAACACCTTCATACGGAATGGGTTGCCCAGGGAGGGGGTGGAGTCACCGTCCCTGGGGGTGTTTAAGGAAAGGTTGGATGTGGTATTTAGGGACATGGTTGAGTGGATAATAGTTGGTAGGGGGATGGTTGGACTAGATGATCCTTCAGGTCTCTTCCAACCTTAATGATTCTAAGATTCTATATCTTGCCTTTCAGTTGTGTTGAGTACTGACGAGCTCAGTGGTTTTGACAGCAAAATTCCGGGTGGGAATTTCAGCGTGGGGCTGAGGGCGTGGGGCGACATCGGCATCATCGCATGGGAAAACTCGTTTCAACGCCTCCCGAAGCTCACGGGGCGGCACAGGGCTGCCTTCCCGGTTGGGTCAGCCTGTGGTGGTGGGACACAGGGTCCTCGGTTCGGCTGCCGAGTGTGCGAGGGAACAGCGGATGCGCAAGGTCCTGGGGCCGCCGTGCGCAGGCGGCTGCCGCAGGGTCTGGCGCAGGGGAGAGCCGAGGTGCGATCTCATTACGGCTGAGCGTATTTGCACTAGTTTGAGCCGACGATAGCGGCAGCAGGATCCCAGCGGGCGCCCAGGGTGCTCGCCGCAGGAGCTCGTGTCAAGCTGCGCGGGGGGGGTGTTACAGAAATTGCATCCGTGCTGGCACGGGGCCCCGCACACAAGCCCCACACGCGTGTGCTTTCAAGACGGATGCTTCGGCGTGTGACCACGCTCACTATTTATGTATCGTTGGAAGGGATGCTATAAAAGTATCAACCGGTGGGATGCGGGCGGTGCGTGCCCTGACAGGAGCCTCCCGCGTGTGTAGTTCGCGTGCATTTGTTAGGAGCAAGGGGCATACGGTTGACCGGCCAAGCGCGGCAAGCAGCGGCCCGTTGGGTCACGGCGGCGCACAGACCGCGGTAGCGGGATCGCCCCGTTCTGCCGGCCGAGCTCGCCACGTCCCCCAGGACCCGGGGACCTGCGCTCGGTCTCTGTGCCGTTGGCACTCACTCCCAGAAACAGCTGTCCAGAGCTAATTTATTTCCTAATGCTGCAGCAATGTTAATTTATAAATTACACTGGTAATTCGAGCTATTATTAATTTCAGATGGTGTAGGGCAAGCCTAATTAAAATATGACACCAATTGCCACACATATGTACCAAGGACTACCGTTTAAAATTTATAGGAATATTAAGTGTGACACTGGTCTCGGAGACGCTTCGCACAGTAATTACAGCGTCGCGGCTGCGGGAGATCTGATGGGGGCGATGGGGAGATGTGAAGGGAAGGGAAGGAGAAGTTGTCCGCGCGTTTCTCCGGGATGTTTGGCAACCGTGTCCTAATTGCCGGGCTGTGAGATGTAACTCCGCGTTTGTCGTAACGCCGCGATCTCCGTCGACCCGGAGACTATCAAGCCCCAACACGTGTGCCTCGCCAGCCGAGCGCCGTGGGTTTCCAGGAGCGCTTCAAAGCAAAGCGGGCTCTTGCAAGGAAAAAGGGGGGGGGGGCTGTGAGATGCCAGATGAGAGGAAAGGCTGCTGAGCGCATCTGCCAGGCTTTGAGCTACACCAGGAGCCTGGGCAGGGGAAAGGGAGGTGGCTGCGGCCCCCCACGGGGACGGCAGAAATGAGCCTGCAGCGGCACAGGGACGGAGCGATTCAGCTGAAGGGAGATGTTGGCAGCAAAAGTTGCGGGGCCGTGAATTAACTGGAGCTGAAAAATTGGAAAGGGGTGTCTGTGTAGAGACAGGTGAGCCCGGCGGTGCCTCCCGGGGATGCGGGGATGCCAGGGAGAGATGATTTCCGTTATTCTAGCAGGGTATGGGTCTGGTGAGGACCCTCCTCCCCATCCTGCGCGTGGTGGAGACGTTATCTCCATCCAGTGATGCTCTTGGCAGGGCTGGGGGCCACTGCGGAGGTCCGGTACTTGTCAACATTTTTCTGGCAGGGTTTTTTTGGGCACAGGCGCGTGGGCATGCTGGCACTTGGGGGGGTGGATCCAATGGCAGTGTGACACAGGCACAGATGGTGGCACGGGCTTGCCGTTCCTCCACGTCGCTCATGGCCCTCTCCCTCTGTCCCTGCAGCCATGGGCTTCATCAGCGAGGATGAGTACCTGGAGATCACGGGCATCACACGGGAGCAGTCGGGCGAGTACGAGTGCAGCGCCTCCAATGACGTGGCAGCGCCCGTCGTCCAGCGAGTGAAAGTCACCGTCAACTGTGAGTAGCCCGAGGGATGACAGAGACCAGGGATGGAGCGGGTAATCGTGCTGCCCCACGAGGCGATGGGACTTTGGCCATGGGGGCGTGGGACCAGTGCAGCCTTTGGGCCCCCGAGCCGAGACAGACGGTGGCAGTTTGCTGAGCAGGTGGTGGTTTGCCCTTTTTTCCCCACTTCTTTTTGAGCTCCTTTTTTTTTCCACCACCTCCTCCTCAGCCGTCTCCATCAACCTGGGTTTTTCCGCCCATGGTGAGATGCTGTGCTGATAACCCCCGGGGAGAGGAGAGAAGTGAGCAGTAAATAGGATTTTTTTTTTTTCCCTTTAGAAAAAAATGCGCGAGAGAAAGAGAACGAGGAAGCAAGCAGCACCGTTCGTGCTCAGAGACAGGGGTGAAGGTGCCCCAAAACTCCTCTCTGGCCACCTCTCCAGCTGCCTGGGGTCGGGACAGTGTTGCATGTGGTTCCCGAGAGCCGTGGAGCTCAGTCCTTGGGGTCCCCCATCAGCCCTGACCCCCCTGGACAGCAGCATCAGGGTAGCAGGAGCTGGGCATGGACTCGGAGATGATTTTGGCTCCTTCCTAAGTGCAGGGAAAGCAAAGGGAGTTTGAGAAGGAAGGAGGGGCGGGTGGGATGCCCCAAGGCTGCTGGACATTGACCCCAGGTTCCCTCTTTTCCCTGCAGACCCACCGTACATCTCAGAAGCGAAGAGCACCGGGGTGCCGGTGGGGCAGAAGGGCATCCTACTGTGCGAAGCCTCCGCCGTCCCCTCCGCTGATTTCCAGTGGTACAAAGATGACAAGAGGTAAGAGCCCGGGGGGCAAGCGGGGAGAGCACGCACCCTCCCCAGGCAAGCTGTGCCCAGTGGCAGCAGCTTTGGTGTTTGCTAACGGGGTCCTTCTCAACAACGTAGCCGGGTGAATCCCCGGTAACCCTCGGCGCAAGCCGGGTTTGGATGCCGAGACAGATTCCCTGCGACAGCAGCAGGCTGTGCGTGTCGGGGGCTAAGCCGGGCACCTCGGCAGGCAGGAGCTGCCACCGCTCGGTGTCTGTTCAAAGCTGTCTGCATGGTGGGAAAATAGATGAGGGGCATTTGAAGGGGGGGATTTTTGCAGAAGTGTCTGTCAGATGGGTTTTACCCTCCGTCTGGATAGGCAGTGTGGGCAGGATCGTTGCTGTTTTACAGCCTCATGGTAAATCCCCGCTTGGGTGAAGCATGATGGCCAAGGGCGATACTGGCAGTGCAAATCCAGGCGCTTAGGAGCTGATGAAACCCTTGTCATCTTTTTAAACACGATCCAGAGCACAGTGTCAACCCCTTGCTCTTGGAAAGGCAGAAGAAACCCCGGCAGAGCAGCCGGGCTAGGGTCCCACTCTGGAGCAACTGTCTCATTCTGACCCCTAGGCAAAGTTTTTTTAACCCGTTTTTGCATTGCTTCTCCTTGGGAAGCCCGGAGGGCCCGTGGTACGAGCCATGCAGGTCACTAATAAGGAGGCTTTTAGCTGAGAAGGATGCTGCCGTAGCTACAGGGGAGGCTGGGGCCGTCTGCCTTGGTTGTTTTGGGAGGAAAGGAGCAGGCGGAGTGTACAAAGCGACGGATGTTTGCGTGGCAGATGAAAGGCTTTGCTCAGAAGTAGGTCAGATCACGAGGGCCCGAGAAACGGCAGCAGGAACGGGCTCAGCCTGCCCGGATCGGCAGTCAGAGCCCGGCAGGGGCGATATGGGGATCCGGCACCTCCCGGGAGGAATTAGCAAGGAAAAGAGCCGCAGGAGCGGAGCAGGAAGGGGACAGCAGTTCAGGGAAGTCGAAGGACTTAGTTAAGACTTCAGTGTTTGTGCCTCTCCGCTACACGGTGCCGGCATTTGGGTGCACCCAAAGGTGTTTGCTGCAGCGTCTGCTGCCTGTGCGTGCTGCCAGCTCCTTCAGGGTGAGGGAAGAGGAAGGTGCGAGGAAGCATCCCGCAGAGCGAGGCTGACATGAGACTGAAGTCAAGCTCTTCTGCTAGGTGGAAGGAGCCTTTCCCTCCCTGGGTGTGTGAGGATCCCTCCCTCTACACAGCATTCGGCAAGCCCCACAGTCATCCCCTTCCACACTGACTCTGCATCTGTGGGGAGGCCTCTGGACAGCATGGGGACCGTGTGGGCTGGCAGCTAAGGGATGAGACCCAGCAGAGCAGCGCCCATCTCCCATATCTCTCCTGATACCTCCCCTTCTCCCTCTTCATGCCAAATCTTTTCCCCAAGCTCTCGAGCAGGACCAGGGGTAACAGGCCATGGAAAACAGCAGGCACTTCTCCTCCTGATGCCATCCCCATGACGCTCTCCCGTTCTGTTTTTCTCCCAGGCTGGCTGAAGGACAGAAAGGACTCAAAGTGGAGAACAAAGCCTTCTTCTCCAAACTGACTTTCTTCAATGTCTCTGAGCAGGACTACGGCAACTACACCTGCGTAGCCTCCAACCAGCTAGGAAACACCAACGCCAGCATGATCCTCTACGGTGAGTAGTGCCGAGGGAGCCAGCCAGGGAGGGGGCATAATTTAACGGTGAGACCACCAATGTGTGAGACGTAGGAAGAGTCTTTTTTGTCTTTTGGAGGAGAGCTGTGTTCACTGCTCATCCCTTCTGCCCCGGCACATGGGTTGGAGGTTGTGGCAAGCATGAAAACCTCCAAACCTAACTCCTGACTCAGGTCCCATGGCTGCCACTGTTGAGAGGTGTTTGGCACTGTGTTTGGGGTCTGCCGTCAATGAGAAGTTAGGGCTTGGGTGCAGGTATCCATCTTCTTGCTCTGAGGCATACCTAGGAGAGCCTCTGTTTGAAGGCATCCTCCTGTGCTGAACGGAGGAGAGATGGTGCTCAGCGTCATCGCAGCAAACCTGGAGACCATGTCATGGGCTGCTGCACAGTGTGCTCTGTGCCTGCCCAAGAATAAACAGGCTCCATCATACCAGGTCACGTTTTCCGCTCCAGCCAAGCAGATATATTCTTACTCATGGTGCCAGAGGGAGATGGGAAGGTGCGAGGAGGAGGAGCAGCTTTGTACCCTCATCCTGGGCTGTCTTCTCTGTGTGCCGGAGCTGGGATGGTAGCAATGCATCCATCTGACACTGCTCACGGACAGTAATTGCTTGAAACGTTTGTCAAGCCTCTTCAGGTGGCAGCAGAGCCAGAGCGGGGGGCCATGGTCCCCAGATCCCACTCACCGCCACTGAGAGTGAAGACAGCTGGCAGACCTCGTCCCTGGTCGCTGTCCCAGGGATATTTCCCTACCAGGGGAACGGGGCAGGTGGTCCTCACTGCTGAACCATACAGGAAAAGCCGAGCTTGGGGACCTTTTCCATGGATTTCCATAAACCCACATTGATTTAATAATCCTTTTAGTCTTTATTAAGTCCCCCTCATCCTCTCCTGATGTTGTCCTCCTCCTCCTTGCCACCCATCTCCCCCCATGGCGGGAGCTGACCATGTGTGACATTAATACTGGCCCATGGTAAGTGACCTGCAGAATGGTGCAGAGGTTGGCATTAATCACCAGTTCCCTACGGCCTCAAGCCATCCTGGTATTGCAAACTCTTTCCTAGCATGTACAAAGGATTTAATTAAACCCACAGGGACCATGTAGGAGAACCCCTCTTCCGTAGGAGAGGTGAGGCTGGAGTGCAGCAGGGTGGGTCCAAATGTGTGGACTTGGCCAGCTTGTAGGCATGAGGTGGTTGCAAGAAGTGAAAGGAAAACCCAGTGAAAAGAAGGAAGCACGGCAGAGTAGGAGGAAGGGTGTCTCTGGAAATCCGGTCTCTTTGCTGCTGTTCTGCATATGTTTGCAGAGGGCAATGTCTATCTTGTGTCTTCCTTTTGTCGTGTACAGGTGTGGGAACCTTTTCTGGTTCAGTGGGGCTGGGTGCAGGTGACCAGCTTGGCAGGGGCTCAGTAGGCGTTTCTGTGGTGTTGGCCACCCTTTTGCAATGACCATGCAGTGTGTTGTGTCACTCCCCCTCCCCAAGCAGCACACCCTTTTTTCCTCCCTCATTATTTTGTTCTCCCTGGAAGAGGGACGATGTATTGGCAGCCAGCTGCCATCATCCCAGGTATTTCCATCGTCAGCTTCTTACTGTCCTTGAGGAGGGGCTGGATGTGGGTCAGGAAGAGCCCCAGGCCAGGGAAGGGGTTTCTCAGGGGACAGTGAGGGATGCCAGGCAGGAAGCATTGCAGGAAGGGCTTGTCTTGACAAGCTGTCGGTATCAGCAGTCACGTCGAGTTCCCCTGAGCTGCAGCACAGGAGTTTGTCCTGTCTTGATGCTCGGTGGTCGGCTCAGTGCTCACAGCCCTGGTGTAGAGCTAACCTTGGATGTTAATGAGCCTAACAACCATTTGTTCCCCAAAAAGCTCCGATGAACATTAATGTCTTTACCTGGCCGTTAAGCCATCATTAGTGTTGCCTAGGAACTATCTCAGTTCCTCTTCTCCACCGGGCTTCCTGGTAATCGATGTCCCAAATAACCCCATTTTTCAGGGACATGGACCTCTGGCCCTGCAGAGCTGCCCCGGTCCGGTTCCATCCCTAGGGTGGCTGTGCCAAGCTGGCTTTGCCAAACACTCGGCGTAGCCTGGACTACGTGTGCATCACAGAATCACGTGTTGGTAGGGGTTGGAAAGGACCTCTAGAGATCATCGAGTCCAACCCCCCTGCCAAATCAGGGAGGTCCTTAGCCTTGACGTTGTAGGCTCCCTGTGGGTTTATGGGGTTGAAATCTTAAAATAGCGTGACACCTTGGTCTGGCGTCCACAGATAGAGCCTGGATGAAAAGACCCCCAGGTTAAAGGTAACTTCTCCCTACTGACGGCTTCAGGAGCTGTCAGGTATTTGGTTTCTGACCTGGGAGTGGTGTTTTCTATGACTCGTGCCATTGTGGCAGTGTTGCAGTGAAGCGTCCTGCCAAAGTCTAAGCCTGGTTCGTGATCCCCCTTCGCTTTGTTGGTCTGACTGTGACTCCCATCAGGGAACAAAATCAGAGTCCTCGACCGTGATTTCCATAAAGACACATTGATTTAACGATCCTTTTAGTCTTTATTATGTCTCCTCGGGGAAGAGACGGTTCCCCATGCCACCCAAACCCATAGCAGACCCACAGTGTCCCCTGCCTCCTGGCACAGGACTCCCCAGCACCACCAGGAGCACCCTCCCCTGTAATTAGCAGCAATTTGATTGGCCCCACACGCCGCTATCGAGCATCATCAGACCGAGCTCACCAGTCCCTAAGCAACCAGATCCTTCAGTCCAACAATTAGTATATCTTTATTTATTTATTGTAATGAAAGATGAGAGGGAAGTGGCACGCGATGGCTGAGCTACCTGTGGCAAGAGAAACATCTCACTTGGGTGGTTTTGGGGGGCAGTTTTGTATGTATCCCCTTTACCCTGCGGCCAAGCGAGCGTTTTGGGTTCCCTCCTCCCCAAAGGAGGTTTAATCCCCGCAGGCACTGAGACGTGAGCTTTTCCGTGGCCGCATGACAGAGGCTAATGTAGCGTCCTTTTTTTTTTTAATCTAATTTTTCAGGGAGGTCAACTGGTGCTTTATTTAACACGTAGCACTTGTTATTACAGGCCCGCCGCTTCACTCAGCGGCTCATTTGGTGCTGTCTGCCATGTGATGGAGTGTTCGGTGAAACCACCTCACTTTGTGGAATTGGGGATTAAAAAAAAAGCCCTCCACTTTTCCCCTCATCGCGTGGTCCGCGTCGCTTCCCAGAGGCTGGTGTCAGGCGATAAACCCATTTAGGATGGTGCAAGGCTATGGAGAGGGATGGGCGATGAACAGGAGGAACGCTGGGGAGAGCTGAACCCCAAAAATGCCTTTATTTTTTGCTTGGGGTGCTATCGCGGACTTTGCAGACACCCTCCCCCAGGTCCAAGGTCCCGCGGATGGCTCATGTCACGTCATCTCCAGCTTCCCAAAAGGGGGGGACCATGGCCCCAGAGAAGCAGGACGCAATTTGGGCAGCAGCGTCACACTTGCTACCCCCATCCACCCGTTTTCGCTGGCCCCAGGTCAAGGGCAGGCTGAGCGAAGCGTCTCGAGCCTGCGCTTTCCATTGCCCTTTTGCCTTAACTTTCGCTTGTTCTTTAATTTTTAGAAGAGACAACTACCGCTCTGACACCCTGGAAAGGTCAGTAATTTGGGGATCCCTGCAATGCTCCATTTCCCTGTGGGTCCTTCCAGCTCCTGCCCCAAATTATCCAGGCGGGAGCTTCAGCGCCCACTGCTCCCGCTGGTCTAGCGATGAATTAGGGCTTTCTCGCTGTTGTCTAGCTGCCCTCCCATCCTACATCCTCCTTGCCAGCCTACTGTGCCTGTCTGGTGGTGGTCTGTGCCCTCTGCATGCCCTGTCCTTCCTGCACCGTGGTCTCCTGCTCCCTCCCCGTGGCCGGGGGGCCAAGCAGGGATGTCTCTGTGGTCTGCTTTCCCCGTGTCGCTGTGTAAATGGTCTTGTGGGTCCTTCTTCCTCGGGGATGCTTCTAATGTCTTTTTTCTGGGATGCAGTAGGGGTGGAGAGGTGTCCAGTCCTCTTCCCAGCATTATTCGTGGCCAACGCGGCTGGCGCTCCGCCATGCTGGCTTGGTGTCATCTTGATTTTGGGGTTCCATAGCCAGGCAGCTTCATTTGTGATGCATTGAGTGCTGAGCCCTCAGGATGACTTGTAGATATTGGGAGGGCTATGGAGGTCTCACAGACAGTCACATCTCCGGATCTGCCCTTATGCACAGCTTTGGGGGATGCCAGGAGGTGGGGCTAAGCGGGAAGCGCTGTGAGGTGTCTGTGAGCGTGCTGGAAGAATAATACTGGTGGGAGACCAAAAGGTTAATGGTCCTCAGTGTCCTGCTCAGGCTGTGGAGCAAGGGAATGTGTCCTGGGGTTTCAAAACCACAGGTCGATCTGACCTCATGGGCAGCCCCACTCAGGCAGGGCACCATCCTGAGGTCTCTTCCCACCCTAGTGTTCCCCTGGGCCAACATTTTGGGGTGTTTCGATGAAAGCCACTGGGTCAGGCACCTTCAGCACCTTTTCCCATAGTGGGCTGTGAGCTCCTGACCCCCAAGTGGACTTCCCCTGGTGCAGATGGGCTTTGCTCTTCTTGATCACCCTCTTTGTCCCACCTCATTCTTCTTGAGATGATCCGAGGCAGCAGGCAGAGCGCGTTATGAGACTCAATACCAAGTGCAGGGCTTAGTGCTGGAGCTCTCACATGGGGCACCACCACCATGTGCAATAGCACTGGGGACTGAAACGGTGTGGTTTGGTTGGTTTTATTGTTGATTTTGTATTTTATGGATTTTGTTGGCTTTGTGGCTGACCGCGTGGGTATTTCTCTCCTTTCCCGCAGGCCCCGGTGCAGTGCACGACGGGAACAACGGCGCGTGGCGGCGAGGCGGCTGCGTGTGGCTGCTGGCCCTCCCGCTCGCCCAGCTTGCCCGCCAGTTTTGACCCGAGAGCCGGCCCGCAGAGTAGCGGCGGCGACGACCACGGCCAACGAGCGCAAGCAGAAAGGAGAGGAGGAGGAAGAAGAAGAAGAAGAAGAAGTGTTCACCGTTTCCGAAAATAATCATAAGAATTGAGAGAGTATCCGGCCAGGCCACCTGGGGGAGGGGAGAGAGGAAAAACACGCAAAAAAAAACCAACCACAACCCGCAACGGGAATTTGGAAAGGAGAGAGGAAAAAAAAAATAATCCAAGGCTTCCTGCTGAAGATGCAACGCGACTGAGTCTTTTTCTTTTCCACCTTTTTTGGGTTTTTTTTGGTCTCCCACCCCTTTTTCCGCCCCGTTTTTGCCGTTCTCTGCCCTGGGCCAGCGTGGAGGTCCATCGGGACCGTCGGGGTGTGGTGCTCCCCCCCCCACCCCAGTCCCCTGGGCCGCCCGCTCCCTCCCGCAGGGACCCTCCGTCTGGACGCGCTGGTTTTCTTCTTTGCCGAGATTTCCCCGTCTTCTCATGGACCGTGCCGCCATTTGTGTTCCAGAATATATATATATATATCTCTCCACGTATACATATATATATGTATAGATATATAGATCTTCAACAGTTGCCACACCGCCACGAACGGAAAGGGAGGAAGGAGACCGGCGTCGAGCCACGCGTTCATCGTACCACCTGTGGACATCGTGAATGATAAGGATTCTGAGTCATGGTTAATTTTATTAATTATATTTTCTGAGACGAGCCTAGAACTCTTAGTTCCTAAAAACCAGAAATGCAAAAAAAGAGGGGGAAAAAAAAAAATTGAAAAAAGAGAGAGAAATAAAAACAACAAACCAAATCCAGAGAGGAGAAGGGGGAGCAAGCGGAGAGAAGAAATTGGTTTGCCGCGCAGCCAAGGAGGCCACTGGCCAAGGAGATTTGCGAGCCCAAATCGGCACGGAGGAGG